>CM064871.1:56201055-56625915 GCA_032719365.1 Prinsepia uniflora | reverse complement strand
ATTAATATTAATTAATTATGATTTAGAATGACTAATCGGGGATTAGTTGAGTGAAATCGGACGAATTGTGAAAAATGTTAACTTTTAGTTCGGAGCGGTCAAATGGACTTTGACCGATGACTGTGATGTAGGTCGGGACGTCACGAGTTCATAGACAGGTAGCACGTTCGATTCCGACATTCGAGGTGAAACTTATGACGTTCGGAAGTTGAGGGGTATTTTGGTAATTTGGCATATTAGGGGCCAAATGTTGACTTTTGACCTGGGAAGTCCAATGGACGAGGGCCAAGGACCGTTACGTAGGTCTCGTCGATACGAATCCAACGACAGGCGGCATGCCGAAATCGGAAATTCGACGACGAAGTTATGGTCACGGGAACAGACTCGATTAACCGAACGAACCGGGATTAAAATAATATTTTAATATGAACAGTACCCGGTGACTGAACACACTTGGATGAGTGACAAGTGTCACTCATCCCTTAAATTCAGGCATAAAACCAAGATCCATGTTTTTGGGGAGACCTAATTATGATGTTTTATTAATTAATTATGTTTTAATTATTAATTATCCCTCCATTAATCCTCTTTGTTTTCTTCAACCCGTGTACAACCAAACTTCAATTTTTCTTCCACCCTTAATCTCCTCTCCATCAACTGAACTAATGAGTGCAAATTGGAGAGAATTCAGAGACTGAATTAGTGAGGGAAACACGAGGGATTGAGGGAAGCTGAGGAACTGGAATTCGGGTTTTAGAAAATTTGGGGGAAATTCAAATTGGATGAATTGAGCCGTGACGATCAAAATGGGGTTCAATTTGAGTCTTCTGGATTGCCACGATCAGTTTCATCGAAGGAACGAAGGTAATTGAGGTCCATTTGAGGTAGAACAGAAGGACTGTTGTTGCAGAAATTTCGAGCTTGAGTCGAGGGAATTGAGGCTTGGATTGATGCAATTGAGTTGGGGGAAAGTGTTAAACGGAGTCCATGGAAGCTTCTGGTTGCATCAATTGAAGGAAATCAATTGACATGGAAGGTTTTCGAATGATGAACAGTGTTCGAGAGTTCTTCGATGTTCATCTTCGAGTTGTGTGATTTGAGGTAGGGTTTCATGTAATTGATGTTTCAGAACTTTAATTAGACTTGAATTGAAGTTGACTGAATGTTCAATTGATGAAATGGTGTCGAATTGATAGGATTTGAACCGGGTCTGTTCACGGGGTTAAAGGACCCGTTTTACAGACAAACGGGTGAAGACGACGGTTACTGTAGCAGGCGCGTGGGTTTCACGCGCAACCACTCACGGAGGCGCGTGAAGGGCGCGTCCAGCCTAGTTTCAAGGTGAGGTCAACACGACTTTTGATCCTCTCATTGTAACGAACATTTTGACGTTGGTTTCGAGGAAATCGGATATTGTTTCGATAATGTTCCGCGTATCCGAAGTTTTGTTTTACGTTAAAAATACGTATTTAAATTCTGGAAAATTGGGGAAAATTATATGAAGTATTTTGAGATGTTAGTAACCCTCTGTAATGATTTTTGGACAGGAGTTGTGATTTCCAGATTTTACGGAAAAACGTGCAGCTTGGAAACGGACCGTTTTGGACGGTGTGTGTGAGTGGACTTTGTTTTCTAACCGTGATGCATGTATATATGATTTAAATGCCTTATTATATGATTTTATATGCCTTGGCATGATTGACGTTTCAATCCGGTGATTTCTCGATTTTATGGATTATTATATTATTATATTTGGCACGATTTTCGAGAAATTATGAAATTGGTTAAAAATGATGTTTGGACTTGGTTTGTGAGTCCGGTATTGAATTTGCTTAAAAATAATGTTTAGACTCGGATTATGAGTCATGGATTGGAAAATGATGTTGTGACTCGGGAATGAGTCAAGGGTCAATTTCGTGGATTTACGTGAAAATGGCAACAGAGGTTTGCAACGCATGGATTTGCGTGATAATGATATTTTGGGCGTGAGAACCCAAGTGAATAGTGATTTTGACTCGAATTTGGAGTCACTTGTGAATTTGTGAAATTAATGATTTTAATCAGTCTCTCGGGCACGTTTTACGAGGAAAGTGCAAATGATGTTTTGGGCTAGGCCCGGAGTCTAAATGATTTCTAAAATGATGTTTTGACTTAGTTGGTAAGTCAATGATGATTTCTGGATTATTTTATTGTTTTAAAAGGTGATTTTAAAGAAGTACGTGTAAATGATATTTTTGGCTTGAGACCCAGTCGGGAATGATCTTGACTTTGGATGAAGTTGACTTTGGATGAAGTCAAGATTTGATTGAAATGTTTTGGGATGTAATTCCCGAGATGGTTTTCATTGTGATTATGATATTCCGAGACGGTCGGAGCTTGGGGGGGATTAATCCAGACGACCGGAGCTTGGGGGATGTGATTGTAGGATCAGGAGTTGATCCTATGGTAGTCAGCTTCTCGGATGAGACTGTAGGCTGGATGTACCACTCGGATGGGTCTGAGCCTGGGGATGTGTTCGCCCAGAGGTGATCTGAGCCCGAGGGGGTTGAGCCCAGAGGTGTCTGTTCCCGAGAGAGTGGCTGGATATTGGCCTGCGCGTAGTGCCGTACTTGTGAGTAGTGCAGTTGATGGTTTGATTGTGCACTTGTGAGTAGTGCAGATGTGATTGTGATGATTTGTGCACTTGTGAGTAGTGCGGATTGATTGGATTGATATATTTATTGTGCACTTGTGATTAGTGCTGATTGATGTTGTTTGTGATGACGTACTGGTATTGAGTACAGGTTTTTGGTCTTTGTTGCCAGGTGATTATGTTTTCATATGTTTTGGCCTGAGAGCTGGGATTTGATTTTTTATAACATGAACTGATTTGATGAACATGAGTTTTTATGGACCATGAGAAAACGTGTTTTGATTTTATCGGTCCACTGTTCATACTTGAATGATTTCATACTATTACTCATGTTTTACGATATGCATGCAAGTTTGTGAAAACTGGAGGGTAAGAATGTATTTTGGCAAATGTTTTTATAAGAGGTCATTTTTGTCCACTCACACCTTTTCTGTTTTGTGACCCTCCAGGCCGTGGTACGACGTTTGGGACTGATCGTGAGGCAGTGGCAGCAGCAGAAATCAGCACAAACATCCCTTGTCTGGCAAGCACTTAAGGGTAATTTCGGGCCTTTGGTTGACATGTCAGACGGGAGCAGGACCGGGCACGGTTTTTGACGTCCAGTTGGGACGGGTCCTGTCACCTATATGGAGCCATACCATCACGGATGGAGTGAACCATCACCCTACCCTTGGACTCCTCCTCCGTTGGATCCTAGGCCTGCCCGACCTCAAAAAACACTTCGGGATGCACTAAACGAGGCCCGATCTCAAAAAACACTACGAGAAGCCCTCTTAGATGACAACGAACTAGAGCACCTTCGACTTAAACTTCTTTGGGAACCTGATTGGGATGATGAGGATAATGATGTGTATGTCCCCTTACCTCCCACGGACAGCACCAATGAATGCACCTCGGGTCATGCTCTTGATGTTCATGAAATAGAACCAAACCCGCAAGCATTGCACCAAGTTTTGGCCGAGGTCCCTGAAATTCCCAGCACTTATCCTTGCCGCCTCAACTCCTCAAACACCTCTTATCCTTACTTTTCCAAGGCCTTCCTTATCCTTATCTTCACCATTTAAGTTCCTTACTCAACTTAGCTGTTTTGGTGAGAAATTTGATGTTGTGCCTAATGGTTTGTGCAGGTTTAATGGTCCTTATAGGAGGCAAGACAAAGGAAGTATCAAGATGGTGGTATGCACCTTTGAGACATTCAGCTCCACCCAAGGCTCAAGGCCACGGCCCAAGCAACCCAAGGACCCTCCATGGCCCCCACACTTCCATCATCATGCTTACTTGTCTCTTGGCATCAAGCAGTTTTTACTTACATTCAAATCTTTACTGTACTTGTTCCCTGAAATGTTGAAGTCTAGGAAGTGGATATCTACTTGTAGAACTAATCAATTCATTTATGTTGCAGGCAAGATGCCACTAAAGGAGGGCCAGGTTTGGAGCCCCTCAAGTGCCTCTTGGACCGCAAGCATCCTAGGTGCTCAATTTTTCCCTGGTTTGTTCCCTCTTTCATATGGACGTTTTTCACCTTCTAACTCATGATTTTGTCTTCCTTTTATGCTCAAAACATTGAGGGAAATGTTTCATTTAGGTTTGGGGGTATAGGACTTAAGTTTAGGGGTACACAACTCAGTTTCTGTTTTGAAAGGCTTGCTGTTTTTTTTATTTTCTGCTCTTATTTCCTTGCTGTTTTTTTGTTTTCTGTTTTGAATTCTTTGCTGTTTTTTGTTTTGTGATGCTAGTTTTTATGCCTAAACATGTTAATATGAATGTATAGAACATGAGAATTGCTTGTACTTACTAAGAATCATTGCCATTGCCGTTGAATTCACACTTGCATTTAACGATACCATAATCAAGTGACTAAGCAACAAAAACAATTGAATTTGAGCATACTTAGAAAATTAGTGGAGACTACCATTGTGAAATTTTTGAGCTTGAATTCCTTTCTTTCTAAGTGATCTACTTGTTTCTACTCTCAAACACTCATCACTTTGTTTTTAATTGTATGATTTCTTTCTATTTACATTGATGTTTAAAGAACCATATCTATTGTATTCTCTTGATTTAATGTGTAATTGTTTATGAGATGTGATATAGGCTATGTGTGTTTTAGGGCTCTTGATCTATTGGATGCTCCTAAGGCCCTTCTTTTCCCCGTCCAAATTGCATGCTCCCTAAGCCCCTTTGAGGCCAAACACTTAGCCGTTTTGTTCTTCACCTATAATATGACCTAACCAAGTTTTGAACCATTCATAATGGCTACACCCTATAATCTAAACTTGTGTCAAGGTTGCATCAATGAGATTCATGGTGAGGAGGAAATATGTTGATGTTTTGTGCTACTTATACTCATGTGATGGAAGTATGTTTGAATGGAAAAGATCGTTCAAAACTCAGTAAAGTGAGGAACTTATTGCATGATCTTGGCTCAGCTCATATAAACAAAAATGTATCAAGTTCAAAAGAAAATAAAAGAATGCAAAAGAAAAAAAAATAAGAAAAAATTGTGAAAAAAAAAAGAAAAGAAAACAAAAAGTAATGAACTTTGAGTTGAGTCAAGTCTCAATTAGAGCATTTTTGTGAGCTTAAGTACGGTTTTATAATCTGGTACTCAAGTTCCAAGTCATGACTTCTCATGCCTTGATGCGATTTAGGTTCTTTGAATTCCAACTTTTCTTTCTTAACCCAAGAACCTAGCCCCATTACAACCCTTGAATGAAGACCTATTGATCTTGTGAATGGTTATGCAAAGGATTAAGGTACGTATCTTTGTTCTTATACTTCAATTCTTTCGTGAGATCATATTTTCAGATAAAGTGCTGTTCTTCATTGAAATTCATATGTGATTAACTTGATTGTCTTTACATAAAATCATCACATATGCTTGTTGAGTGAATGCCTTAGGATTCTTGAGCGTATTGAGTGATAACTAGTGAGGATTAGAGTTGAGGTGAAATCTTTCTAAGGTGTTTAGATGACGTTGTTTTCTAGCTTGATCATTTGGGATATTGGTATAAACACTCGACACCTTGAGTTCACGGTTATAACATGTTTCTTAGTTTGTGTGAGTTTGTTTTCTATTCTTGATTCTTATTAACTTGTTGATGCATGATTTCTAACATCTTTTGTGTTAAGTAAAACGTTTATGGGTATCGTGCTACTATAACCCTCAGGAGATAAAACTCCTCCTACTAGGTGAACCTAGAGGTTTAAATGCTTATCTTAACTAGATTGAGTCTTTTGTTTTGTGTTTGCTCGAGGACTAGCAAAATATAGGTTTGCGGTTATTTGATAGGTCATAATTTGTGCATGTTTTATCCATAATTTAATGCCCTTTTACTTATATTTTGTTTTATGCAATTGGAGAAAATAACATATTTTGTGAGAAATGTGTAGATCAAATAGAGCTTGGAATTATGAGAATTTTAGAGAAAGAATCACCTAAATCGGAGTTGAAACAAAGAAGTTATGAAGGAAAGAAGATTGCATAGAAAATTCGGTGGATAACCACAGAATGAAGGAGTTGCGTCGTAGTTACTCTAGCTCGGACCAATTAGGCGCGCGCCTACCGAACGGCCCTCTTGTTCCACCGCGCTCGTGTGCTGAAGTGGCGCCTCCAGGTTCGGTAAGCGTCTACCGAACGCCTGTGCAGTAGCTTTGGCACCTTTGACTGCTCCGATTTCGGTGGTTGACCACCGAAATTGGTTCCTGCAGCTTTATTCCGGATTTTCCTCTTTTTTTAGGTTAATTTCATGTTCCTTCCACATTTATTCTCCATATTGTATAGGGATTTTAGTCCTATTTCCTTTTGTATTCTTATTTTAATTCTTTTACTAGTAGGAAAGGTTTTAATTAGATTTCTTAATTAATTAGGAAGCCTTTTCCTTATAGAATTTAATTAAAATCTCCTATTTTTAAGAGGATTACTTATTTATAAGAGGATTACTTATTCTCTTATAAATAGGGGCATTAGGGTTTATTGTAGGGGTGCCGAATTTACCTTCCTAGGTCCCAAAATTCCGTCAAAATTCATACTCAATTTATATACATAGTTAGCCGTATTTTATTATTGTTTTATGCTTTCGAATTCAAGCTTGTGCTAAGGAGGACGTGAGGCTTGGAAGAAGAAGAGTGTTTGAGCCCCTTTTCCTACTCCTTGCTATTCTTTAGTATTTGTGTTTAATTATTCTATTATCGTTTTATGTTTCTTATGCATTTAATTATGTTATTCGTTAATTCAATAATGTTTGAGTAGTGTAATTACGGCTAGGGGTACTTGAAGCCCTAGCTATGTTAGTTCGTGTTTGATTTCTGGCTCTTGATTATGATTGTTGTGTATGCCTGGATTTGTTGGATTACTGCTCCTCATGAACTCAATTATGCTTATAAGCTTAGCTACCTTAATTGTGTATAATTGTCGATGTAATTGCTTGACGGATCACCTCGATGTTTGTGTTCACCCTGCAATTTGTAGCATCACGTTTAAGAGGAGGAATCTTATTCGTAATCTAAACTCATGACTTCCTAGGTCTACACATCACTTTTCTAGGGATAGTGTAGTGTCATTAAATCTTCTTTATGTTTCATGCATTATCACACACCATCGGTAATAATTGTTTAAGGGCGGGTACATCACGCTTAAACATGCAATCTAAGAAAAGATAATATGTGTAGGGTGAGCCTTAGTCGGACCTCTGCATGGGAACTTATTTCAGATATATGCATAGTAATCTAATCAAGGAAATCTAACGGAACTATAATTGGTAAAGGTGGATAGAAACCCTATCTCGACTTAGTTAGTTAATCTTAGTTAATTTACTTACATTCATTCAACGTGACAAACCCCCCATTGTATTTTAATTAGTCCACTTATGTCAATTGAGTTAAACGGAATTGGATATCATTGAGCAAGTCTTTGTGGGATCGACCTTTACTTGCATCTTTACTACCTAGATGTCTTGTGCGCTTGCAAAGTTTATTACACGTAGTGGTTTTGCCTAGTACATCTTTTGTACTTGGTAAAAACTCTATCAATGGCCCCCTAAGTAGATAATGGAAAATGGGTCTTAGATAGTGTCACCACTACTGTAGAAAGAAAGAAGAATACCCCAAGAGATGGAGACATGATCTTAGAGACCCAAGCTGTAAATCTATGGAGAAATGGTAGTTGGTTCTAGGGCTAGAAGGGGATTATGTTCCCTATTTCTTTTTCTAGAAACTGAATTAGAAGACATGGGTTTTTAGGAATGATAAAGAAGAAAGTGGATTTTATGGATTGCAGCAAAAGCAACACGAAGAATAAGAAATGTGTTTAATGTAAGGACCCGTCCCGGAAGTCAGGATTAGGGAAGTGATTAGTGACAGATTAGTGAGGTAAATCGGTGTTTAGTTGGTTACTTTTGGACTTTGGACGTAGACTGACGATTTTGCCCCTAGTTTGGGCAAATTGTTGACTTTTAGTTTGGACGGTCAATTGGGCATTGACCGATGACCGTGACGTAGTTCGGGACGTCACGAGTCTGTAGACAGGTGGCACGCCTGATTCCGACATCCGTGGAGGAAGTTATGATGTTCGGAAGGTTGAGGGCACTTTCGTAATTTGGTTAAAAGAAGGGGAAAATTTGACTTTTTGCACGACAAGGTTTTTACACGTAGACTGAGGACCGTTAGGTAGATCTCATCGTCCTGAGTTCAACGACAGGCGGCATGCTTTTATCGGACGTAAGACGAGTGAGATACGGGTCTAGAACGGTGAAGGGAATAATCATAATTTTGACTCACAGGGGAATTTTGGTCTTTTTGGTGCCTTGGGATTTGTGCAAAGGAGATGAGGACAAGTGTGCAATGTGTGATTGGATATTTTGAGACGGGACCAAGGGATTGTGGACACGTGGGGGTGTGTGTAGTGGATTCTAGGGTGCACGGTGCAATTATATGTGTGTGCATCGTGTTTGTTCGAAGAGGGAAAAACAGAGAGTGAGATTGAGAGAGGAATTGATCGGGTTACAGTGTGTGTTTGTGTTTTCTGGTGATTGGGTGAGTAAGTAGAGACTGAGTGAGAGGTTGGTGAGTGTTCTGGGGAGGTGGTAAGGTTGTGAGGGACTTAGGGACCGCGAGGAAAAACTAGGAAGAACAGGACAGAGGACCACCCTGTACGGTTGTTCATTTCCAGTGAACAAATCATCAAATTGAACCCGTGGTGGCATTGAGAGGCCTGAGGGGAGTCGAGTGGGCACGGCGGAGCTCGCGGTGGCGGCTTGAGCACAGGTAATTTCTTCAATCCGTCTATATGCTCTATTTTCCAGTTTTGATTTAAACGGTAAGTCGTGGATTTTGAGTACGAGTCGAGGTGTTTGGTGAGTTCTAATCGACTCAATGGGTTCCTAGGGAGCTCTAGGGTTCGAAACCATGACGGGGGATTGCCTGGTGGGCCGGGAGGCAAGAACAGGGGATTTGGACGGATTTTAGTTCAAGCTTGGGACGGTGAGATGTAGGCCGTGTTGTCGTTTTTGGAGTAGGGGAATAGACTGCTAGGAAGGGGACGAAGATGTTGGTGGAAAAAAGGGACGGAATTGGTTGAGGTACTGCGGAGAACCGGTCACGCCGGTTCGGTTTGACTGAGCCTGTCTGAACCTGGAGAACGGAGGTTGAAGACGATGAACAGTGCAGGCGAGTGAGGCCCACGCACAACCACTGTGGGGGCACGTGGGGGCTCGTGGTGGCTTTTCTGGGGAAACTTCCAACATAGGTTTTGGTCTAATCGTTGTAACGAATCTTTTGAGACAAGTTTCGGGACGATCGGACGTTGTTTCGGGTTAGTTCTGCGGGATCGAAGGTTTAGGGTTCCGTTTAAAGTACACTTAGAAGTTCGGGAAAATTATGGTACTTGAGTAGGACTTTTTTGAAGTAGTTAGTAACCTCGTTATGGGCTTTGGACAGGTTCGGGAAAGTCGAGAATAGCGGAATGGCCGGGGACGGCGTAAGTGCGCGCGAATCGAGGCGACGTCGGAATGTTATATAAGTGGACTTTGCTTTCTAACTCTTGATGCATGCATATATGTTTTTATATGTTTTCTATACTTGATTCTATGATTTAATTTATGATTGTGATGGTTTATGGTTTTTGCAAGTTTTTCGAGGAAATTACAGAAATTCACGTTTTACGATAAGTTGATGAATATTGTGATTTGAACCTGGTTTTAATGATTTGATTTCGGGATTTGAAATCCGATTTGAATTCAAAGAAAGTAAAAAAAGGAATTTGGAAAGTGTTTTCGGGCTTGAAGCCCAGTTTAGAAAAGTGGTTTTGAGAAATGCGATTTCGGGTTTTTGAATCGGATTTCCGGATGACGATTCAGGATTCGATTCGGGACTTGAAAATGGATTTTCGGGTTTGGGTTCGGAATGATTATTCTGGATGCCGGCTTACGAAATGATGGTTGCGGACTCGGATATGGAAAGGAGGTGGATATGAGTTCTGGCTTTAGATTCGGGATCCTGATGACGGGGGACGGGCCCGGATTGGGTTTAAAGACCCGGATTGAGTTTAAAGACTCGGGAGTTTAAAGACTCGGATATTGATATTTCCCCTGTAGGCCTGTTGAGTTTAAAGACTCGGGAGTTTAAAGACTCGGATTATATTGAGGCATGGATTGAGTTTAAAGACTCAGGAGTTTAAAGACTCGGATAGATCCAGCAGGTTCGATGGATGGAAATGTGGTTTCAAATGTGTTTTGGATTTCACTGAGAATTGATGATGATGGTTTATACTAACGGTTTTCCGAGGTTTTGGGCTATGCCCAGATGGAATGGTTTTCGATGGTTTTGGGCTGAGACCAGGGATTTGAGAAAAAGGAAATGTGTTTGATTTTCGTACATGGTTTTATGACATACCTTTGATATGCATGCATTGGTTTTTGAAACGGAGGGTATAAATGTAATTGTGTTTTCTGTTAACTATTTTTAAACTTATTCTTTATTTTTGTCCACTCACAGTCTTTTCGTGTTTTCGATACCCTCCAGGTTGTTGCGGCGCGAGCTGTTGGTCGAGAGAGTCGGAGACATCACACGTACGATCCACAGTAGACTCTGCGTGCTCTGGGAAGTTTGGAAGTTATTGGGATGGTCGGATCGGAAATCCCTTGTCCGGCTTACGTGTCACACTGAGGTTAGACGTCCGTTTGGCCCTGGTGTTATGCGTAAGTCAGACGGGAGAGGGGTTTAGCCCTTAATCCCGGGGGATTAGGGGTGGGGCCTGACATTTAACCTCAAAAATAGGATGGTAGGATCGTCGAATTTGCGAGTAGTAGGGCAACATGAATTCAAAAGCCTTTTTTTTATCTAAGAGCTTTTGAATTCAGGGGGTCTGGAGAAGGTTTTTAAGAAATTAAAGACCTAATCTGACTTTAGGCCCAAGCCGAGCATGTGTGAATGCACGTGTTGACCATCCGCGCTCCCAAACTGCCTATAAAAGGAGAAGAAGCCCTCTTCTCAAAGCACAACCAACAACTCAATCAAACATACAAATTGATCAAACTCAATAAATTTCAACAACTGCAAACCTTCAAATGTTTCTTTGTTACTCAAAAGATCACTTTCTTGGTAAAATCTTTCTCTTCGATCTAGGATTAAGATTCAGTTCTCCTCTCAACGCTTCTCGGTTCTTACCCCGAGAAAAACAAGCTTTTCTTCAAAACCAACTTGTATCCCAAGTTTTTTTTTGGAAACTTCTCGACCACCATAGTTCATCTCTATGTACTTCCTTAGCACGTTTTGAAGGCCACCTAACACCTTCCTCATTTCGACTGCATCAAACTAGTCTTTGAAACCCTCACAATCTCACTCTCGAACATCATCATGTCTTTTTACTGCTCGGTCAACACTTTTGGTATGATTTCCAAAGAATGTTCACCCAATTGATGGTCTCTCAACTAAGAACGCCAACTCATGGCGTAGTCTAGAGATAGTTTCCTTCCCTCACTTGTAATTTAATTGCTAATACTTAATCATCTTTACTTTCTAAATGTTTGCACTCCTCCTCTCCATCTACAATCGGTTTCTTCAAGTTTGACCTCGATAACTAAAATACACCAACCAACGAGTTCTATTGTTGCATAAGTCGTAGAACCATCTTCAGGTTTTGGTTTAGTATTCGAACAGTTTAACTTGAAGTGGTTGATTTGTCTAACTCCTTCATCTAACTCTAAATTGCACGCAGCTAACATGAGCACAACGAAAATGAACTTGGACTAGGCATAAAAGAAAATATTTGAAGTCCTCGAAAGAGGAATAGAAAAGAACATCGCAAGTAAGATGTCCGCGTGCTCCACTTTCACTTGACTTGAATGATGGTTTATGGGCTAAAATTCAGAAATCATTTCTATCCCTATCTAGTAGTAACTTCTACTAGTGACATTCCTACTTTACAGGCAGCTAGAAGGCCAAGTCAGCTGGACCAGCTTATCTAAGACAGGACCGCGACACCAAGGCCCAAGGCTTTCAGTCTTCGCCCCACTCGGCCTAGTCGCATACACCGTACACCACTGCATTAGATTACAACGAAGAGATCCCCCCCCCCCCCCCCCCCCTCACCCAAACACTTGTGTGTCTGCTCCTTCTAGAACGAATCACTGAAGGGCGACCTCGGATTCCTCTACGACAACATGTTTGGCATGAACAAAATGTTGTACCAAAGGTATATCAAATTTTAATGGCATGCTCTATCTGGTGCTATCACTTGTAGCGCCAATATTTAGTGGAGACACATCACCGACTCTCTAATTTTTTTTGTTGCATAATGCTTATGATGAAACAATGGAACATTGCCTTCTTCTTTGCCCTTGGACTCTTCGGGTTTGGTTTGGAGCTAGCTTTCAATACTCTCCAAATCGACAAAGGATTGACCATCTTGATTCATGGTAGACATCCATTATAATCTTTCCATTCTTCTCTTCAACTCATAGAGCTACCATTTTAATGCACATTTGCAATTGTTTGTTGGAAATTTGGAGAGACATGTGCAATGCTTGCTTTGGAAATAATCCACCAAACTTGATCTACGGGCTACAAATGGCTTATAGAATTTTACGGAATTGAGCTCCACGTGCTCCTTAGGGGATACACCCTCTGGTTATCTCCTTGTTGCATGGTTTTCTTCGTCATTTAGGGAAAACCAAAGTTATTAAGGGAAGTGGAGGTTGTACCTCAAAATCAATTGGTTATTGGTAGAAAGGCTCAACTCTATATAAACCGTTGTAAGGTTGTGTAACTTTTTAAAGTGAGACTTTTGTTCCTTTTACATTCTCATACGCCCCCCTCATGTCACTACAACAATTTTAGCTTTAGGAAACACTACATAGGCAACAGAATTTATAAAACCGTTCCAGATGCTAGTTTAGGCATCAGTTAAATAATTATTGTTGCCTAATATATGATATAGCATCAGTGGTTATAACTCTTGTTGTCTTTGGCTACCTTTTAGTATCAATACTAGCATACCGTTTCCTTTAAATGCCCTTTAGTAACGGTACATATTGTATTGTTGCAGATGTAACTTCTTCTTTTTTAAGCCTATACCGTTGCTCATAAGACTATTAGGCCTTGTGTTCGAATTTAAAGAATATCACTAACAAAATAAAATGCCAAACCTAGCTATGCACAAGCGGGTGGCCTCCATTAGTCAATTAAGAACTTATTGGGCGCGCATGAAACTAAAATTTGGGGGGGGGGGGGGGGGGGGGGGGGGGGGAATGAAAACACAAGCTCGCTCGCGAAGTTCAAATTCACTACTGTCAAAGCTTCATCGTTGAGTTAGATCGCAAACCAAAAAGACCTAGGTGCGTGAACCTCATCTTCATCTTCTCTTTGAAGGGGTTGCTCATCTTCATCGTTGCTCATTCTTGTTTTAGAAAAGGCCACAAAAGACAGCCGGAGAGTTATTGGTGTGGAGGTCGGCCAGGTCCAGACGTTGCTCCTCCGCCACTCTATAACTTGTTGTTTGGTGAGTTTTCCGTCTTTCCTGCTGCTTTCCATCCTTGGTGATTTAATTATTCATTGTGGGTACATTATAGCTAGAAAAAGTTAGGTTTTGCTTGGTATATGGATTCAGTGGTAGGCTCATCGTTATTTTACTAATGGCTGAATTAAATTTTTGGGTTATGTTTGGTAGGTTGATTGCTCTGTGGGTTTTGATGGTAGGGTTCAGAATGACGAAGACCGCAAACTCATAGCAGTTTTATTTCTCTGTTCGTTCTCTCGCACTTTCCCCCTCAACAGCTTCTCTTCCACTCTCTCTTCGTCTTGCTTTGAACTCAAAATTTGCTTGGGTAGCTAACATATTCCTTCTATTCTTCCATTTTATTAGCTTAATTTTCAATTTTTTTTTCTTCTGATGAATTGATTTATATGGTTTCCATTTTTGGTTTTTAATTGATGCGTTTTGTTTTCTGATGGATTGATTTTTGCTGATATTTATAGTTATTGGGATTTATAATCATATTGGATATATCTTGTTTAGTGTAGAGACTTCGATAATGTCTTGGGAGTTGAATTGAAACCAACTCATTAGAAATTATATAGGCACCTATGATGCCAAGTGTTATAATTGAAATTTGATCGTTGCTTGATATCAATATTAAAAAAAAAAGTTGTTTGATATATTAGAATTTGGAAAACAGGATTGATGTTTTGTTCAGGAAATTGAGTTCCACTAGCAGTTCAGCTGTTAACGTTCAAATTGGAACTGGTTCTGTCAATGTGGGCTTAAATGTTCATTGAAACTGGTTTTGAACTTAGTTGGTTTATATTTGGATATTGTGGTAGGTAGAACTTGATTACCTCATGTATCTATGACGTATCCCTATCTTGAAAATTGAGATTTTCCATTTTACCAAATCATTTTGTATTAGCAAAATTCCCACCCAATTACCAACCCAGCTTTTAACAATGTCATTAGCCCATTCAGTCAGACTTAAACGAGAAGAAAACAACAGTTCCTTTTCTGGGTTTACCTCTTACTGATTTCCCCCTTCTTCGATCAAAGGAACGTCATCATAGGGCCAATCATTGTTACTGTCAGTAAGTTATCTTTTTCCCCCTCCAACTTTTAATCTCTTAATTTTCTTCAATGTAAGTAGTACTATTGAGGTTTCTTTTTTCATAATTAAATTGACATTCTACAGGGTTTGATTGGGTTCCCATCGTATGATATGCTTGTGTTGAAATAGTTTTGGATTATCTTCCTTCAAATTTTACTGGTTTATCTTGTTATGTGTGTTTTTATTCCATTTTGGCCTTTTTGTTTTCTTCTTTTTAGGATAGAAAGATTATCATTGTTGTGTTTCTTTAATAGAATTTTCATATTGTTTCCTCATGCTCTTATTATTGTTATTTGGTTTAAAAGGAATCACTTTTTAGCCTTATATATTTACCCAAGTATTGATCTTTAGACATAATAGAGGAAGCAACATAGTAGTGCACACAAGGCATCGCTACACAACGTTATCTCTTCACACACAAATTATGGACTGAATAATTCGTGGATAGCATCAGTAGTGGCCTAAACATGCTGGGAAATTTGGAGATATTGATGTACTGTTTCCAAACGAATTAACTTTGAACCTCATAAACTGGTTTGATCAATTTGGCAGAATTTTTGAGCAGCCAACCAGGCGGGCAACTATCTTTCTCTATTTTTTCTTCGTTAAGTGACCAATCACATAGATCATCGATCATTCTTCATCGTATGCTATAATTAAATTTCTATATATGGGTTATATATGAGTATTTCAAGCATCTCATCAACTTCATATATAGTTATGTCAGACTGATTTACTTATTTGATGGTCTAGGTTCTGTTTATTTGTTATGCCAAATCTATGTCTTGGCACTTCTGGAGTTACGAATATTTTTTGAGAAAACTTGATCTTGGGTCGAGGTTTATAGTACTAAGGAAATTAATAGAATGTGTATGATGGTGACTTAGGCTAAAGGGAAGGGTGGGTAGATTTTTATGAATGATTTCAACAACAAAGTGGGGTGTACATATTACTGCATTACATTGAGGTTTATAGTACTAATTCACTACTAGGCCACTACCAGATTTCCTTATCTCCAAATATCATCCATTTCTGAAACTTAGGATTTCTCAAATCAGACTTAGAGGAATCTGGTATGTAGTGATTGAAAATGTTAGAGTGAGGTAGAATCAAAGAAAAGTAAATTGTGGTTCACATTATTGGCAGTTTGTTAGCCCCAACCACTGAAGCAGCACCAGAACCTTCAATGCAGACAGCGCATTGCTGTTCCAGTTCTGCTTCGCTGCTACAGTGGCCTCCACTGTTGCCTTAGAGTCATATCCACTGCCGAGACCCTCAAGTCCAGTTGTAAGCAGAGCACCAACACTACCTTAATAGCCTCTATTTCAGTACCTAAAATATAGAGTCTCGGTGGACCTAGGCCTGCAAAACCGCCAACTACAACTCTTTTGGAGTCCCTGATCACTCCTCCTACACCCCTCCTCCACATCTCCATATCCCCTGCTAATCCATAGCCCCCATCAACGTTGACTTTGAACTGGAAGGAGCTGGTTTTCTCCATGTATCACAGGTGTTACCCTCACTCGCACCGGTTTACAATGATGGACGACAAAGGAGCCAGGGGCCTTAATAACCTTCTCTAATTGTACGTTAACTTTCTTCACCCTAGCATTCAAAGGAGCCCTATGTTAAGGTTCAGTTTGAATGTGATCGGCTTTGGTATCCACCTATCAAGAAACACATAGATAGAGTCCCCCATGCCAACTCGACAAATAAAACCTTGTTGATAACTTCTCATCCCCAAAGTATAGATCTCCAGACAAGGGAAGACGACACACCCAATTCAGCTTAATAAAAATTACCATCTAGAAAGTAGTGAACCCTCCACATACGAGCCACTAACGAATTCAGGGTCTCCAAAATACCCCAAGGCTCATCTGCACTTAGGACGACAAAGTTTTTTCCAGTTTAACCAGTGAATGCTCCGGCGAACTACTTTACCCCACTAGAACTGCACAACTTGTCAGACATTCCGACAAATGCGCATTACAGAAAAGCATCATATCATATGCAAAAAAATTCTAGACATGCAAAGGATAAAATTAAATCTTATTTTTCTTGCCGAATAATCATATATTCTTGCATGGCTGCAATTTAAATGATTTAAAGTTCTATTCGTATGCTACATATAATATAAATTATATAGACAGGGGATTCCGAATGAGAATAGCAAAACATCTAGATAGGGGTTTACGAATCTCATCTAAATGCCTTGCATCTAATCATTTGAAATCTCTTGGTACTTTGAAGTCCTCATCCAAACATAGCCTTAGAATTTTCACTTTAGTTTCCATGACTAGTTGCTAATGTCTTTTGGGTTAGAATTTGGTTCTGATGTTTACGATGACATTACTGTTTTTTCTAAATCAAATTGTACGTATTCTCTTGACAGAAACCATCGACATTGCCCAGTGGAATTGGTGATTGCTCTATATAATGTAAGTTTGCTTCTCCAAACTCCCGAGTTAATTTATTCTCCACCCTTATATGTGTTTTCTAATATTGGATGCATGTAATGAATAGGTTGATTTTTATACAGTGTTGGAGAACATTTGATGTTTAATTGCAAGCAAGAACATAATTGATGTGATTTGACTTAATAAACCTTAATATTTTGATATTTTTAGGGGGATTGACAAATCTTGGATGTATGAGAATAGAAGAAGTAAAGAGTATGAAAGTGGGGTTGAAACTATTCTTAGGATAGCATTAGGAGTTGCTACTGACTATAGGCGAATTCGTTGTCCATGTAAAAAATTTGGAAATACTAGAAAGTTTACGGTTCAAGTAATAAGGGTGCATTTATATTTTAATGGCATAAATAAGACCTACGTTAATTGGATTTGGCATGGTGAGCCCCTTTTACCAATCGATAGTGGGAAAGTAGGAGAGAGCATAAATATGAATGAAGAAGTGCATGAAACTCAAGAAGTTTTTGACGAAACTATGGAAATGTGTAAAGCTGTGTATGATCACTTCACTGAAAATCCAAAGTGATTTAAGGAGTTCTTGGAGGATTCAAAAACTCCTTTATATCATGGATGCTCTAAATACAGTAAATTATCAGGATTGGTTAAGTTGTACAATTTGAAGGCAAGACATGGTATAACCAACGTATGTTTCTTAGATATGTTATGTCAGATAGTAGACTTGCTTCCAAAGGACCACCATCTTCCCAAATCTGTAGTTGAGGCAAAGAAAAAAGTTTGTGCTTTAGGGTTAAAGTATGAGAAAATACACGCATGCAAAAAGCATTGTATTTTGTATAGGAAGCAATATGAGGAAGCTACAAGCTGCCCTAAATGTGGCCTTTCAAGATGGAAGGTGACAAAGAATGGTGTTGAGAAGGAAGGCATCCCAGCAAAGGTTTTATGGTATTTCCCTCCCATCCCTTGGTTTAAACGATTGTTTAAATCATTGGAGACATCGAAAAATTCGACTTGGCATGATATAAACTGCATAAATGATGACCGCTTACGCCATCCAACGGATTCTCCTTCTTGGAAAGTGATTGACCATACATGGCCTGATTTTGCAAGTGAACCAAGGAACCTTAGGCTAGCCCTTTCAGCGGATGGTAGAAATCCGCATTGTTCCCTTAGTAATAAATATAGTTGTTGGCCCGTTATTTTGGTAACCTATAACCTTCCTCCATAATTGTGCATGAAGAGTAAGTTTATGATGCTAACCTTACTGATTTCTGGGCCTACACATGCTGGGAATGATATTGATATCTACTTGGAACCCTAAGATTTAAGAACATTGTGGAATGGAGTGGAGGAAGTGTACGATGCTTATCGATAACAAACCTTTACTTTAAGAGCTGTACTTTTATGGACGATTAATGATTTCCTAGCATATGGGTGTTTGGTTGGGTGTCCGACAAAAGGGTATTGTGGATGCCCAATTTGTGGTGAAAAAATATATGCCGAAAGGTTGGTACATGGCAGTAAAATAGAATACACTGGCCACCGTAGATTCCTACCACGCTCTCATCCTTACAGACAACTAACTAAAGAGATTAATGGTAGGGAAGAACTTGAGTTGGTTCCAATACCTTTGACTGGGGAGCAAGTGTGGGAGAGAGTAAAAAATATCAACTACGAGTACGGAAAGTTCACTAAAAAAAATAAAGATGATGGATGTACTAATTGTTGGATGAAAAAATTGATTTTCTTTGACCTTCCATATTGGAAGTGTCATTATGTTAGACATTGTTTGGATGTGATGCACATCGAGAAAAATGTATGCGAGAGTATTTTAGGTACTTTGTTGAACATTCCAGGAAGGTCAAAAGATAGTCTGGCATCTCGCTTGGATCTTGTTGAAATAGGGTTAAGAACTGATTTGGCACCCGAGGTTGGGGAAAAAAACCATTCTTGCCTCCATCAATGTGTACCTTGCGAAAGAAAGAGAAAACATCAGTTTGCAAAGCATTGATGAGTATAAAAGTGCCCGAATGCTACTCTTCGAATATAAGAAGCCTTGTATCAATGAAAGATTTGAAATTAGTTGGCCTCAAATCACATGATTGTCATGTATTGATGTAACAGTTGCTACCGTTTGTACTACGTGGTGTGCTACCATATAAGGTTAGCTATGCCATAACTCGGTTTTGTTTTTTCTTTAATGATTTGTGCAAAAAAGTGGTGGATGTACCTAGCCTATTAGAGTCTATACTCACGATGATGACATCGAAAATGCTATACTTGAGCACCATTCGTTTAGCTAGGGCTTGCCACTGGTTGATGAATACAAATATGATATTGGTGCTGGATGCTCTAAGTTTGTTCGCAAAGATTGTGAGGGTATATGGATTCCAAACCGGAAAAAACAGAAAAAAAATATAGGTCTTCATTACTGGTTAGCACTTTCCTAAAAACAGTAAGTATATTAGGGAGAGATTGCCCGTTTGTTCGTATATAAAGTTTGGAATGATGTATTTTCTGACCCACTAGTTTCCTAGAATATTTTCTAAGAACAAATAGCAATCTTGCATACCAAATAATCATTTTGGGCACTGTTTTCTTCTTCTTCTTCTTCTTCATGTTCTTGCCTCGATTTTTGATTCATTTATTTTTTTCCAGGATTTGTACATGTTGCCTTTGATTATTTAATTGAATTTATTGTGCAGTGGAAGTGTTAGCTGAGATAGCAGAGCCATTGGGTAAGTGGTGCACAAAAGATAGAGTTTGGTAGAGGTATGTATTTCAGTTCGTATAATTGTTGTTGCATTTTCTGATTAGTTGCAGATATATGTCTTGAATATGCTGTATTGTTGCATTAGAGAAGTAGGATTAACATCTGTTTCTTTTTGCTCTGTCGAATTCAAAGATATGCTATTTCTTTATTCTTCTTCTGGCCTTAGCTTATTTTATGCAAACAAATATGGACAATCACTCATAAATTCTCAAATAGCAAACAAAGCGATTGATCACATATAGATTCTGGTTTAATATTATCACACACACATATATATATATATATATATATGAAAACTTCCAGAAAAACCAGAAAACTGCTAGAGAAACGAGTCTAGGTTCGTATATATATATATATATATATATATATATGTCTTGAATATGCCGTATTGTTGCATTACGATATATGGAATGTCTTAATTAGTCGCATTATGTTGTATGGTTAATTGATATTTTTCATTTCATAAATTGATTAGGCATGTTGGTTCAATTTCCATTTCCTTACTCTCTATTGAATCGCTATGGGTTCTCTGAAAAAAAACTGTGGATCCAAATAAAAGAACATGAGAATCAAATAGATTAATGGAAAAATTTGAACAACAAACTTCAGAAGGGTCCAAATCAGTTACAACTAGTTCTACGCTAGTGAGTGACGGTCGATCAACTCGTGGACCGACATCAATGTATCATATTCAGGTGAAAAAAAGGAAAGGGAAAAAGTTAGTGGTCACATACAATGAGAATGGGCAAGCATATGGGAAGGTTGCACGTAACTTTAAATCATATATAGGTGTGATGGCTCGAAATTTAATCCCCATCTCCTATGCTTCATGCGACGAGGTGGATGTTTCCCTAAAGGAGAAAATCAGGTTTGAGATTTTGGTAAACATCATATTAATCATATTTGAAAACTTATTTTCTTCCTAGTGATACATATCAACATTATTCATGAGAATTCTTTACTCATGCAGTCGGTGTTTGAATTACCCCCTGAATGCAAAAAGGATTTGTTGTCTATTGCTTCAGACCGATGGAGGCAATCTAAATCACGTTTGACGAAAAATTTTGTGCTACCATACATAGGTGACAATGAAGCACTCAAGGAGCCACATGCTTTTTATGACTTCATAGACCAAGAACATTGGGATTTATTTTTGAAGCCACCATTAACGCCAGAATGGATGGTATCTTGGGTTTTCATTAGGCTATACATTTTTATTACTATGAAACATCTAATTTGAATAATAAGGTTGTTTATATTATTCAAACGTTTGTATTAGGAACTCCATGAAATGCAGTCGGAAAGACGTGACCAAGTTGAGTGTCCTCATAGATCTGGTCGAAAGGGGTATGTGGGTGTGGAAGAAGAGTTGGTAAGTATTGACAATATATGGGTCTAAATAATTTCAATATTTTGGTACAATAATTTATATACGTACCTATAGAGTAATACAAGGCAGCATAGATAATTCTGGCTAGATGGGAAGATTCTTATCCATGACTTTGCATTCATCATATACAGAGAATCCAAAATGATATTCTAGCATCAGTGCCAATTGATCGAGGTCCTTTATGGAAGGAGGCACGTGAAAGCAAAGATGGAAGGATTGAGGATCAGAAGACAGCTGAAGTGGTTAATAAATTTGTAAGTTTGTATCTATATTATTTTGTTTCCTTGATGCTCATTTATGTGATGCAAATGTGGTTTTGTTTTTTTTGTTTTTAAGGATAAGTTGATGAGAGAAAAAGAAGCAGGTCTTATTAAACCATGTGGAAGTAATGACGTACTGACAATGGCTTTGGGGGCTGATGAACATCGAGCGAGGGTGAGGGGTGTAGAATCTTCTGTGAAGCCAAATGCATACTTCAACATACCAAGAAAGAGGAGTGATTGTGTGTCCAAGGACATGATGAGAGAACGTGATATTTTACTTGAGAAGAAGAAGAGAATGTTGGAAGAGCAGCAGAAACTAAATGAAGCAAATCAACTAGCTTTGAAGCAGGAAAATGAAGCAACTAAACTAGGGTTGCAACAACAAATAGAGATGCTAATGGCCAAGATTGAGAAACGGGAAAAAACGCCTATCACAACTGATGTATCTATGTTGAAGCCTAAATGTTCTATACCTTCTGAGAAAGCATCAACAACTAGAACATAAGAAAGACAAGTTAACTTGGAGCAACATTTGGAAGATGAATCAAATTTCATGGACTATATGAAGGTAAGACCTAATTGAATATGTGTGTTATGCATTCACATAATACCGGCTCTTCAGTTTAAAATATGTATAGGAAGGGCCAAGTTGTACACTGCCTACAACATAGCCATGTGACCATCAACATTGGGCTCTTGTTTCCTTTTCTTTCTTGGTTAGAATCTTAGTTTACACAAAAGTTGTAACTTGTAAATGGCATTAAGTAGAGATTTTTTGCACCTATGTGGCATCAATTAGAGATCCTTGGCATCAAGTATAGTAACTTGCTTATATGCTCAACTTTTCTCCTATATTTATGTTTAGACGAAATAATGCTTATTGGCTCAAGGATCTAAAACCAATATAGTTGCAAGTGGCATAGTGGTTGACATTAACGAGTCAGATCAGAAGGTCCATAATGTTCCTTTAGGAGTAGCAAATGTTGGAGTAGCTGTGAACGTTTTCATACAACCATGTGCTGAACTACCATTCCTCGTAAAGGGAGTGTTGGATATTGTTATGGATGCCGTTGGTTCTCATGTTGCTTGGCCATTGGATCTTATTACCATTCAAAACGTTAAGGTAAGTAATGACTTCACCTCTTTTTTTCTGACTTTGCACTTTTTCTTTTTTTAACTTTGCACCTCTTGTTTCCTGTTTGTATGGAAATGGATTCTTGATTGTTGTTTTCAACATGACTGTTGGTATGAGATCATAAAACTGCTTGGTATGATATCAGAAAACTGTTTCTTACTTGTTGTTTTCTGCACTTTTTTTCTGTTGTCATACCAAGAGATTTGCTAAAATGATTGAAATCAGAAAACTGCTATGTTTCTATATATATTCTTTGCTTGAAATCAGAAAACTGCTATATATTTCTTGTTTATTGGTTTTTTTGTTCGTATCTCTTGGTATGAAATCTTTGCACCTCTTTTTGATATTCTTGTAGAATAAGATGGAAACCAAGACAAAGTGTAAAGTGGTAAAGCCATTATTCACATAAAATGAAACAACACAGGAATCAAAACTATCCCTATTATGGAAGGCTTTACTTTCAATTACAAAGAGAAAGCTAGGAGGACCTAAGGAAACTATTGTTGCACATATTCGTAATGAGATATTTGGCTGTAAAAGAGTTGTCTACGTACTCTCAGAAGAGATTGTTGCCCGGCTAGAATTCAGTGAAATAGACCAGCAAACAATAGTGCTTTACATAAGGTAATATTAAATAAGTTGGTATTTACAATCATAGGATATATGCTTGCATTTTCTAACTTATTAATTATGTTCGCAGCTATCTATATGATAAGATTTTGCAGAATGGAATGATTGAAATGATTGGCTTCATGGATCCAACTCGTGTGTATAAATTTGTGGACCAGCCAGAAGGAATCGCGAAAGAAATTGCTGAAGCATTGAACTGAATAAGTGCTGATAGTATTCTTTTGATCCCATATAACCCTCAGTAAGCCATGTAGTTTTTGTGATTTCTCAAATATTAAACTGCTTTGGAACAAATGTTCTTGATTTTAACTAATAGGATAATATTTCACTATGTAGTTCGCATTGGATCCTAACAATTATTGACGACACTAAAGAGCATGTATATATCATGGATCCACTTAACAATCGGTTCAAGGATGAGGTGTGGAGAAGAGTTGTAAACTCGTAAGTTCGTCTATCTTACTAATTTCAAAGTTGATTCTATATTGTTTTGGTCACTTTGGCCAAGTAATTCTAATCTGAAATAAATTGTTGATGTTGAAGTGGGATCAAGCAGTACAAGGCTCAAACAGGTAGACCATCTCGGAAAGAAGTGACCTGGACTATACTTGGGGTATGATTTTTTATTCTTTTGATCATATTATCTATGAGCTTATAAGCTTAAATCAAATTTACTCATATATATATATATATATATATTCTACGTACATAGGGTGCTCCAAAGCAATCAGATCATAAAACATGTGCTTATTGCGTAATGAAATACATGAAAGAAATTTGTGGAGATTCAGATCTTTCATACTCTAGCAAGGTACATATTCTTGAAGTCTTTGACAAATTTTATCATGACCATATATATGATGGTTCAATCTCTAAGTAGATATATTTTTATTCTCTAGTATGCAAAGTCTGCAAAAAAACCGGATGCTTGTTACACCTAGAAGGAACTGGATGAAGTGCGAGAAGAATGGGCAGATCATGTCATATCATATTGGGTGTAATGATGAGGAAGTAGTATTCTGTTGGAATTGATTCATATATATATATATATATATAGTACGTAGCTATTTATTTAGAGGAGCGAGTGTCTCTTAGTACGTACGTAGCTAGTTATTGATATGTGACTTCGAGATTGAGCTGAGGAGCATACAATTCTAATTAATAACTCTCATTTTCTTTGTGAACTAATGGATTAATGATATTTATATGAGTATTTTTGCTTCTTATGGAGTATTGTAGCATAATTTTGATATGTATACTGTTAAAATAGGAAAAACTGTTATATGCAACGATATAGGCAACAATATATGGTAACAATACCTGTTGTGAAAAACAGCAATAGGCCACGGTGATATAATCACTCGTTGTTTAAACCCACTTTAGGCAACGGTATTTTAAAAAAAATGTCAATATTGGGTAAAAATTGTTGCAAAATACTGCTATATGCAACGTTTATTTATAAACGCCGTTGCGGAAAAGTACTTTAGGCAATGGTAATACATTAATATCGTTACTGAAACTTGCTTTCGACATCGATATTTATATAAATACCGTTGTGTACACTCACTTCAGGCATCAGGTTTATAATTACTTTGTTGCCAAAAACCTATGTTAGGCAACGTTATTTAAAATTTTCTGTCAGATTTATATAGAAACTGTTGCGGAAACGCCCATAGGCAACACTTGTTCTGAAATACCGTTGCAGAAAGAGCATGTTAGGTAACGGTATTCATGAATACCGTTGCAAAAACTCACTTTAGGCAACAGAGAAAAGCCGTTTCTAAAACATCCCCCTTTAGGCATCGCTGAGTAATACCACAGTATAAATGTAGAATCTCCGTTGCCTAAAGCCTTTTTTTACTAGTGTGTGTAGTAATTTTGAAGTCTAATACTATACTGGATGACGTGAAGTACGTGTGACAGTTAAATTTTACATGTGAGATAACTAACTTTGATAACATGAAGAAAGTTGCAATTTCACCCCAAGTTAATTGACTATAGAGAGACCCAATTCTTTATAAACTCTTGCAAAACTGTTTCAATTTGCAATGTGAATCGAACCCGGGCTGTAGAGCCACACAATGTGTGCTAGAGGCACTATCGTGATTGCAAGAAACACGCAGTCTTCTTTTGGGTTGAAAGTCCTCTTATGTGGGCCCATGAAAAGACATTGGGGTCGGGTCTGATCATTTCAAACTAGGCCTAATCATTGAGGCTGCTTGAGAGAAAGCAAGCGCACTCATGCTCCTGTAGGTAATAATTTTCTGTATTATGTTAAAAGCGATACATAATTAAAGTTTATGTTTATATTCTGATTCTGTTCTTGCAAATATGTTGTGGTTATGTGTTTGTATATTGTGTCTTTATGTGCTGTCCAATTTGTCTACCATCGAAAGATGGAGCTTTCTGTTTCCAGAATTGTATTGAACTATTGATATTCCTTTAATTTTTTTTCTTCTCATTCTATTGAGTTCTTTATTATTTTATGCTGAGATTTGGGTTCTAGGGATTTCAGGCGAAAAAAAATTGGGTTTACTAAGTACTACTCTATTGCATTTTCGAATATGTTAAATCTTCTGGAATTCCAATCTGCATATACAAAGTAGTAGTTATTGAAGATTTTGTTGATGTACGTGTTAATTGTTTCAATGGCTTACTTAAATCAGAAAACAAAAAGTAAGATATAATGTAATGTGCGTGAGCTCCAGATTAGCTGGAGCGCAAGGTCTAGCTAGATGTCATAACACTAGCCTATATCTATACTCTTTGATTACATTCTATTAGGTCACGCAATGGATTGTATTCTGTCGGCTTCGTATCATGTCATAAACTATGTTTTACTCAAATATGTCCAACCCGAACCTGACTCATTTAATAATCGTGTCAAGGATGTCCAATCCGAACACGCCTGTTAATGATCTAGGTAAACTGTGTAACCCGTATAACTCATTTAATAAATAGGTTATACTGTAAACTCAATTAACTTATGACCCTTTTTGACTTGTTTAACCTATTTAACATGTTTAACATATTTAAACTACAAGATTTAATAGGTATTTTGGTAAGTAAATGGGTAGATATATGCGTTAGTAATGACACGTTTATTAAACGAGTCAATATATAGATTAATATACGAATTAACAGATTAACCTGAAACCTATGTATTTATTAAGCTTAATCACTGCTACAGTGGCCGCTTATAGTCCAACATGATGGACTTAGGGCTGCTGCATAAACACAAGCAGGAAGTAATCTTTAATTTTTATTTTTTACTTTTTTTGGTTATAACAATAAATATAAGATTAAAATGACTTCCAAGAGTTTTTGCATTTGGAAATTTTTTAAATTTCTTTAAATGAGAATCAAACTACTTACTTTCAGAGAAGTAAGGAACTTTGAAAGTGATTTTCATGAAAATTAAAACAAGGAATTCACAGAAATGTTTAACAGAACTTTTATAACTTCCACATTTCCAAATCTTTTTTTGCAAAAATCTCTCCAAGCTAACGCTTGGTCCATAATTGAACAACGAACACCCGCCATTTTCACCATGACCAACATGCAAGAAATACTTTCACCCAATGCATGCATGCTGTAATTAACTCAGCATTCTTCTTATATATATAAGATGGAGAAGATCTCCTAGAAAATAAATCATCATTCTTAAAGCTCGATCATCCAATGGCCCTTATCACCACCCTACTCATAGGGCTTCCATTTCTACTTCTCCCTTTACTTTTTTTGGTAAAAAAGAAGAATAAATCTGCTTATGATAAAGAGAATCCATAAACAAACTTTCCACCAAGCCCTCCCAAGTTTCCCCTTGTAGGCAACTTGCACCAAGTTGGTGCATCACCTGATCTCCACGCCCTTCGTCAACTCGCCAAAAAATATGGCCCTGTCATGCTCCTCCACCTCGGCCACATTCCAACTGTCGTAGTCTCCACCGCTGAAGCACCCAAGGACGTCTTGAAATCCTATGACCTCCACTGCTGCAGCCGCCCTACCTACGCTGTATCCCGCCGCCTCACATTCAACTATCTGGACATGGCCTTTTCTCCATACAGTGATTATTGGAGAGAGATAAGGAAAATAGGTGTTGTAGAGCTATTCAGCGTCAAGAGGGTGAACTCATATCGGTCACTTAGGGAAGATGAGGTAGCGAAAATGATGGCGTTGATCTCAGACTCCATTAATGGTGAGCCCCTTGATCTTACTAGCAAGTTGTTTGGGTTGGTTGCCACGGATCGGGTTTGGGGTAAGTTTAGAAGAGACCAAATATAAGAGTGGACGTGAGGTTAATCAGTTGCTTCATGAAATTGACGACTTGGTCAGAGGCAGGTCCCGGGGCGAGTATTTTCCTGTTTGGATGGGTTGGATTGTAGACAGAGTGAGTGGTAGGCATAGACAATCCGATAGGGTTTCCGCGGAGCTGGATGAGCTCTTCCAAAAATCCATTGGTGACCATCTCAAGCCTGGTAGGAAAGAACAACGACAGCCAGACATAATCGATGTGCTACTTGAAACAATCCGACAAGAAACTGGCGTCGTCGGCGCTGCTAAACTTCGTCATGATAGCATTAAGGCCGTTCTCTTCGTACGTAAATTCATTCGTTTACATCTTTTAATTAAATTTGGTCGGCACTGCTGGTTCATGTTGAAGTATAAGCTGCTTACTGGTTTATATCCAGGGCAACTCTCTAAATGCTAAGTGTGCTGAGATGGAAAAGTGTGCTGAGGTGGAAAGGGTTGTTAGGCTGGATAACAGAATGAAAGAGACTGTGTAAATGTGTGTGACTGAGCCGTGAAGATTATGAGAATCTAGTAATTGAGGTGGCACTGTTTGATTGGTTCTAATTGTGTCATGAAATGTGTGTGTGATGTAACCGTGTGAGAATGTGAGAGTGAAGTGTGTGAAATGCTTGTATTCTCATATATACGGATTGCAATGAAACAGTGTAAGTGTGATGAATTATGAAAAGGATTGAATGAGAATGATGAAATCTCAGATTCAATCAAGAATTGTGATAGTTTCCTTCACAAAGAATTTCATCGAACAGTTGGTGTGCATATCCAAACTGGTTGAAATTCTTCCATTCAAATCATCACCAATTTCCATTTTTCTTCTAAACACTAATCATCTAATCACTACCAATCACATATAATCGCAGGCTACTCCTGATTCACAACAAGTTTATAGCTAGGAGATTAAGTAAGGATACTTACTTGGTTGTGAAGCAATTCATCCGCTGCTCATGATGATCTCTATAATGAAGTTCAACGTGGTATCAGAGCTTCCACGATCACTGTGATCTAGGCCGTTTGAAAGAGTGAAGATGTTTAGGAAGAAGAAGAAGAGAAGAAACACTTGCTGAGATGACAGGATCTGGCGGGCAGCTGAGAGCTCCTGTGTTCACAGGAACCAATTATGACTTTTGGTGTGTAAAGATGAAGACAATTTGGAAGGCATACGGTCTGTGGAGCTTAATATCAGATGGTATTCCTAGGAGAGCTATGAGACGTGAAAGAACTGAAGAAGTTGAGATGTTATCCTTTCATCAAGATCTGATTCAAGATGTAAAGGCATTGAGCATACTGCAAAATACAGTAGCTGATGACATTTTCCCAAGAATCCAGAATGAAGAAACCTCAAAAGGAGTTTGGGATCTTCTAACTCGGGAATACAGAGGAGATGCAAAGGTGAGATCTGTCAAACTTCAATCACTTAGACGTGATTTTGAGTACACTAGAATGAATGATAATGAGGCACTTGCAACTTACATTTCTAGGTTGTATAGCATAGTGAATCAAATGAGACAAGAGACTTGGATGCTATCAATGTTGAAGATGTGATTGCATCAATCAAGGCCTATGATCAGAGGGTTGGATTTCATTCTGAGAACTCAGTAGAGAGGGCATTCTCAAGTCTATTGTTTGAACCTAGATAGGACAGTTCCTACTCTAAGAAAAAGGGAGGTTACAAGAGAAACAAGCATTAGGGCACTAGTTCACAGTCTCATAGGACCAGTTCAAATCAGGGATCTACTGCAGGGAAGGACTCAGGTAGTCATGTTAAGGAATTCTTCAAGAAATGTGGTAGAAGATTTATCAACCAAGAAATTATGAATGATAACTTCTAATGTAATACTTTGCAAGTGCACAAAATCGTATGACGAGTATAATAGGTTTGCAAAGGTCGATCCCTCGAGGACTTATTCAACGTGAATCCACTTAGTTTGGAATGAAACAACTTGAGAAAAAGTACAAAAACGTTGGGGGGTTTTGAGTGATGATTAGAACGAAATTGAATGATTAAAACAAGTGCAAAATGATGAAAAACTTGATTTGAAAGTTGATTGGATAATTAGGACGAATTAGGACATGTTATCCACCTTTACCAATTAAAGTTCTCCTTAGATTTCGTTGATTAGATTAATTATGCATGTATCTGAATTAAGTTCTCATGCAAGGGTCCGGCTGATGCTCACCCCCCACATTTATCTTCTCTTAGATTGCATGTTTAAGCGTGATGTACCCGCCCTTAAACAACTATTACCGATGGTGTGTGATAATGCATGAAACATGAAGAAGATTTAATGACACTACACTATCCCTAGTAAAGTGATGTGCAATCCTAGGAAGTCATGAGTTTAGATTACGAATAAGATTCCCCCTCTTAAACGTGATACTACAAATTGCAGAGTGAACACAAACATCGAGGTAATTCGTCAAGCAATTACATCGACAATTATACGCAAATAAGGTGATCAAGCTTACAAGCATAAATTGAGTTCATGAAGCATAGTAATCCAACAAATCCAGGCATACATAACAACCATAATCAACAGCCAGAAATCTAATTATAAACTAACATGGCTAGGGCTTCAAACAGCCCTAATCCTAAAGGAAACTACTCACGCATAACTAAGTTAACAAACATCATAATTGAATGCATATAAACTTAAAGAGATTAGGGATTAAGAAACACAAATACTAAGATGAATGATGCATGAGAGAAGTGGCACAAACACTTCTTCTCCTCCCAATCTTCACGTCACAAAGAAGATGCAAGACTTGAATCCAAAAGCATGAACAATAGGTAAATTACGACTACTTTGTGTATAAACTTTAAGCAGAAATTTTTGTAGAGTTTTGGTACCTTATGAGGTAAATTGGAAGTCCAAAAAAATGAGAAAACATCTATTTATAACCCCTAACACCTGCCCTAACATCTCCCTAAAAGAAAGGGAAAATAGCCCCCAAAACAAGGAGGAAAACTCCTTTAGCCCTGAGTTTTGAGTTAGCCGCATTTTTGAGATCCTTTTTGTACAAGGACTCTATTTCCTTCCTTCTTTCCACTTCTTGACTTCATCTTTGACTAGGAATTCATTTAATGCTATCCTAAATTAGATTACACTACCCTAAAATAAAGGAAACATGATAAAATGCGGCTAAGGAAGCTTCCTTAACCCTAGCCGTAAGTTTTGAGTTTCTTGATTTCCAAGAAACTTCCTTTTCCTTGTTTCTTGCCTCTTTAACTTCAAGATTTGATTAGGAAATCATTAAGCTTTCTTATCCAAGTTAATCCACGTCATTCCTCATTGAGAAGAGAAGGAAAATTCGTCCAAAGTTGCTTGATCCACAAGTAATCACACTAAACAACCCTTAGCCGCATTTTGTGGGCTTCTAGGGGCTAGGCCGTGACTTTTAGGGTCTTGGTGGATCTTGGTCATGTAAATGGGAGATGATGAGGCCCTTTATGAGTCCTTGAAGATTCCTTGAAGATTTATCCTTGGAAAGATCATATTTCATTACAAAACATTATTTAAACCTCAACTAAGCAATCTGCACAAACTTCACAAAAGAGATCATTTTCTCCTATTGTTTGAATCATTATAATCAAAAGATAAGTAAAAGAGTTAAGAAATATGCTTAATTTGTGACTTATCAAAATGTAAGATGGTTCACTATGGAGACTGTTGGTTAGTTGCTAAGGTCAAATGCTACAAGTGTAAAAAATTTGGACATTTTGCAAGAACCTGTCCTGCCAAAGCTGGTGATGGGGGAAGTGGAGACAAGGCCACAATGAATTTAGCAAAAGAAGTTACAGAAAATTCTAGTAATCTGTTCCTAGCATACAACATTGTCACAGATGCAAAGGATAGTCGTGTGTGGTATGTAGACAATGCTTGCAGTAACCATATGACAGCTCAGGAATCCATGCTTGTGGACATTGATAGAAGTATCAGAGTGAAAGTAAAAATGGGGAATGGTGAACTTGTGCAGGCTATGGGCAAGGGAACACTTGCAATTCAAACCAAGCAAGGCCAAAGGTACATTAAAGATGTAATGTTGCTACCTGGCTTGGAAGAAAATCTTCTAAGAGTAGGTCAGATGATTGAGCATGGTTATTACCTAGTTTTTGGGAATAATACTGTTGACATCTTTGAAGACAAATATTTGCAAGATAGAGTAGCCAAAGTTCCCATGACTGGCAAAAGATGCTTTCCTATGACTTTGGAGTGTGTGAATCCTATGGCTTAAAAGTCATCTGTTGTTGAAGACTCAGAACTATGGCACAGGAGGTATGGACATCTAAATTTCACTAGCTTAAAGTTTCTGAAGTAGAAGGACATGGTTGTGGGTTTGCCAACTCTCACAGATCAAAAGAGTGGTGTGTGTGAGGCTTGTGTTTCAGGGAAACAACATGTTGAGCCATTTGAAAAGGAAAAGACCTGGAGGGCATCTTCTCCTCTGGAATTGGTACACATAGATGTCTATGGACCTATGCAGGAATCAACAGCAGGAGGAAATCGATATTTCCTCACTTTCATTGATGACTTCACAAGGATATGTTGGATTTACTTTCTGTCTAGTAAGGCAAGAGTGTTCAATGTGTTCCAAAAGTTCAAAGATATGGTTGAATTATAGTCTGGTTTCAAAATTAAACAGCTAAGAAGTGATAGAGGAGGGGAATACATGTCAAATGAATTTTAGAGATTCTGTGAAGATCATGGGATTTAGAGACAGCTAACTGTTTCTCATTCTCCACAGCAAAATGGAGTTGCTAAGAGGAAGAAAATGACAGTGGTAGAAATGGCAAAAGCAATGATGCATTACAAAGGGGTGCCCTATAAGTACTGAGGTGAGGCTGTTTATATAGCAGTATATTTTCTAAATAGATGTCCTGCACATGCTATATGTGGTAAGACACCTTTTGAACTAATTACAGGGAGGAGACCTGGTGTTAAACATCTAAGGGTGTTTGGCTCAATATGTTATTCACATGTTCCAGATCAATTAAGACAAAAGCTTGATGAGAAAATTATCAAGTGTGTATTTATGGGATATGGTGGATGTGAGACGGGCTACAGGTTGCTGAACTTGAAGTTAGGGAAGATTGTGATTGCAAGGAATGTGATTTTTGATGAGTGTGCTAAGTGGGATTGGAAGGAGAATAGGGAGCATGGAGGAGGTTCTGTATCTCTAAGGTATGGTGTAGTGTACAGAGATATGACTCCTGAGCCACAGGATCAAATCAGTGATCCTGCAGCTCAACCTGAATCAGACTCAACTAGAACTCAGATTTCTGAGCCTGAAACATCAAGCAGTACACCAGTGAGATACAGGAGTATCAGTGACATCTATGCACGATGTCATGTGTGCATAGTGGAACCTGAGAATTACATTGAGACTGCTAAAGATCACCTGTGGAAATCAGCTATGGAAGCAGAACTTGAAATGATTCATAAAAATGGAACTTGGGACTTGATGGACAGGCCTAAGGGGAAATCTGTCATAGGTGTGAAGTGGATTTTCAAAACCAAGATGAATTTAGATGGTTTAATCCAAAAAAAAAAAAGGCTGGTGGCAAAAGGCTATGCAAAAAAGCCTAGGATTGATAATAATGAAACATTTTTCCTAGTAGCAAGATTGGATACTATCAGGACTCTAATTGCCCTTGCAGCACATAAGAAATGGAGATTATATCAGTTGGATGTTAAGACTACTTTCCTAAATAGGACTCTGGAGGAAGAGGTTTACATTGAACAACCAGAGGGGTACACAGTGGGAAATCAAGAAGAAAGTGACAGGACCCGCCCCGATCCCAGAGGGACCACAAGGGGACGTGCCCTGCTCCCGTCTGACACCCAATAATTCATACCAATTTTTACCTCAAAACATCAAATGCATAAATAACCAAATTAAAGTCATACATTAAATCCGAATTAAACGAATGTCAGACAAGGGATGAAATCCAAAATTACAAGTTGCGAGCACGACTCTATAGTAAACCTGCGGGTACACCACCCAACAGGGGTTCAGGTACGCAGAAGTAGATCTATGCCTCAGCCTCAGGTTCCTCCTCTACCTCAGTATCCCGACCTGGAGGGGTTACCAAAAACATTAAGGGTGAGTGGACCGAAACTCAAGTTAAAATCATTTGATGAGTAAACATATAATTTACCCCTCCGTTTTCCAAACATCATGCATCCGTAATTAAAACCATCAATCATATAATATGAACCATAGGGCATATAATAAAACCATAAGTATAATTTTAGTTGCTGCACTATACACTCCAATCCCGACATCCCTGATGTCTGACGTCCCTGACGTCCAATAAGGTCACAATCACAAGGCTACGCGTGCCACTCGGGTCTCAATTCCGAGTTCAATCCCCGAACCCCGTTCGGGTACAGCATCCCCGATGCTTAGCGTCATAGACGCTGGACGTTCTAGACTTCCGTGACCTCTCCGGGGTACCTCATCCGGAGGAGATAGTATCATATGAATGGATCTATACAGTGCAGTACCAAATACATTTTATTGATATCCACATGCAAGCATATATATATATATAGATAGAATCCGAACCAATCATTAAGTTTCATCGGACGGGTCTCAAGCCCAAATACCGTGAAACGTGCCATAACCATATTTTCCATATCATCAAAACCATTATTGTTTTTAGCATGTGAATAAGTATAATAAACCAGAAAACATTTATGCACGCAAGGGTTTAAGAAAATGGCCCACTCACAGTACAATCCTGCTGAAAACCGAGCGTATACCCTCGATCTGGTACAATTATACAATCCCTGTCATATCCAAAGTATACGTAAGGGTCCATACAAACCCCAAACATTTAACCATGAAACCCTAGACCGAAATCGGCCCGGGAAAGCCGCCCGAACGCGTTTCCCAAAGCAATAAACCTCATTTTGACCAACTTAACGATCTTCGATCGACCCGAAACCATCGCCATTGGATCCGAATCATCGAAACCTAAAGAATGGTGGTGGTCCCACCAAAAACACTGTTCACACGCACCCCCACGCGCCGGTCAACGCGTCGGTCAACGCAGGAACAGTCCCTGCTGACGTCATCTGACAACTGTCAGGTCTGACATGTCAGACTCTGCCAGGTGCCACGTGTCAACATTTGATTGGTCCACCTCACTGATTTGTCAGGCCACATGTCAGATCTGACATGTGCCACGTGTCAGCACGGCACTGGTCCACGTCACTGACATGTCAGTGACACGTGGTAGTCCCTGACTGGTCCACGTCACTGACATGTCAGTGCTGACTGTGCACTGACATGTGACACGTGTCGGCTCACGGTTAGTCCACGTCACCTGACAGTCTGACAGGGTACCACATCATCACCTCTGTCCTCAGACGGGTTGACCCGTATTTCTGCAACTCGGGTCGATCAGACCCGCGATCATGACCCGGTCACCATTTCTTCCACACTCAACCATTTCAGTCCTAGTTTGTTCCTAGATGCTCATCTTAATCCCAAAAAGGGTTCTACCTATTTAAAATCAATCAACAAGGACTGAATCGAAGACTTACCTCGATTGCACAGTCCTGGTTCCCGTCGTCGTTTGTCCTCTGTTCAGGCCACCTCAGACCACGAAAACGAGCCCTCTAGGTTCCTAACAGTCCATAGAACTGATTAGGGTCAAATTAACACAAAACTAAACGAGGGAGTTCGAGTTACCAAAATCTGAGTTTTAAAACCGTTTCGGGTTTTCCGGTTTCCCTACCTCGCCGCCGTCCTCCGCCGTGATCCCTGCCGTCTGCCGCCTCACCCGTCCAGTCCAGTGTTACTCAGAGCAAGGGTCAGATGCAAAGTGGTGTGATGGTTTGGAATGGCAGTACATGAGTGTGTCGGGTTAGGAAATATATAGAAATGGAGCGAAATGGATGGACGGCCCAGATTGAATCTTAGGAATGAGATCAAGGGCTGAGATCAGATCTGGAGGTTTCAGATCAATGGCTGGAATTAAAAGTTGGTTTTAATGGTATTTAAACCCATAGTGGATCTGATCCAATCTAGCCAATGGGTGAGTGACACTTGTCACTCACCAGGTGTCCTCCAATCAGATTTCCAGAATAAAATATTTGGCACGCAAACCGAGACACGAACCTCCCCGATTTCACGTCTCTGACCATAACTTCCTCGTACGGAGTCCGATTTCGGCGTGTCACCTGTCTACGGACTCAGGACGTCGAGACCTACCTAACGGTCCTTGATTCAACTGAAAATTAGTTGTCAAACAAAAAGTCAACATTTCCACCCCCAAATGTCCAAATTACGGTAATACCCCTGAACTTCCGATAGTCATAACTTTCTCCCTGATCGTCCGAATTGGACGTGCCACCTGTCTATGAACTCGTGACGTCCCGAACTACGTCACGGTCATAGGTCAAAGTCCATTTAATTCATCAATCAAAAAGTCAACAATTTGGCCATACCAATCACAAGGGTAAAAGCGTCAATTCACACATTAAATCACAATATTGAAATCCTCGAATTTCCGGGGTGTTAGAACCTTCCCCCCTTAAGAAATTTCGTCCCGAAATTTCAAAGAAACAAATAAGGAAATTGTTCTCGCATCTGAGCCTCAGGCTCCCATGTGGCTTCTTCCACATTCTGGTTTCTCCAGAGAATCTTCACGAGAGGGATCGTCTTCCGACGTAGTACCTTGTCCTTCCGATCCAAGATCTGTACTGGTTGTTCATCAAAGCTCAAATCCTCCCGTAGTTCGGCAGGTTGTTCCCCAAGTACATGAGAAGCATCACGTACGTACTTCCGTAGCATCGATATGTGGAAAACATCGTGAACTCTAGATAGTTCCGGAGGTAGTGCCAATCTGTAAGCAACTCTGCCAATCCTCTCCACAATCTCATAAGGTCCGATAAAACGCAGACTCAGTTTCCCCCGCCAACCAAATCGGATAATCCCTTTCCACGGAGATAACTTCAGGAAGACAAAATCTCCCACATCAAATTCCAAGTCTCGAATCCGTCGATCGGCATAACTCTTCTGGCGATCCTGTGCCGCCTTCAATCTCTCCTTGATAACACGAACAGTCTCCATGGTTAAGTCCATCAACTCCGGCCCTACTGCCGCTCATTCTCCTATCTCCGTCCAGCAGATAGGTGTCCTGCACTGTCGACCATACAGTGCCTCATAAGGTGCCATCCCGATGCTTGTCTGATAGCTGTTGTTGTATGCGAATTCCATCAATGGCAAATGAGTATCCCAAAAGTCCTGAAACTGTAGTACACATGACCTCATCATGTCCTCCAGGGTCTGAATGGTTCTTTCAGACTGTCCATCGGTCTGAGGATGGAAAGCAGTACTGAAACGTAGGGTTGTTCCCAGAGTAGCTTGCAAACTCTGCCAGAACCTGGAAGTGAAACGCGGATCACGATCGGACACAATCGATTCCGGCGTACCATGCAATCGTATGATTTCCTTCACAAACAACTGAGCCAGTCGATTAGGTTTATAGGTCTCCTGAACTGGCAGAAAATGGGCTGATTTGGTTAACCGATCCACGATCACCCATACTCCGTCCACTCCACTCTGAGTCCTCGGTAACTTAAAGACGAAGTCCATGGTGATGTGATCCCACTTCCACTCGGGAATCGGAAGTGGCTGCATAGCCCCATACGGTCTCTGCCGTTCCGCCTTAACCTGCTGACAGGTTAAGCATTTGCTCACGAACTCAGCAATATCCTTCTTCATTTCTAGCCACCAATAATGGTTCTGGAGGGTACGGTACATCTTTGTACCTCCCAGATGCATAGCATAGGCCGAACTATGGGCCTCTTCAAGAATCACGGCCCGTAACTCTGCCACTACAGGTACACACAAACGGCCCAATTTCACAAGTGCTCCATCGTCCCGGATGGTAAAATCCTGTCTCCCATCCGCATCGACCTCAATTCTGTAAATACAGAGTATCGGATCCTGAAGTTGTGCTTCGATAATCCGATCAATCAGTACAGGTCGTACATGGAAGCTGGCCAACAAAGCTCCATGCGCATCCGTACCCAAAATAACTCCCGCCTTCCGGAGTTCCACTAGCAAAGGAAGATACACCATCCCCAGGTGTGCAACAGTTCCCGCTGATTTTCTGCTGAGTGCATCCGCCACCACATTGGCCTTACCCGGATGGTACTCGATCGTACAGTCATAGTCCTTCAGCAGCTCCAACCATCTCCGTTGTCTCATGTTAAGCTCCTTCTGAGTGAATAGGTATTTAAGACTCTGGTGGTCGGTGTATATCCGACACGTTGCGCCGAACAGATAATGTCTCCAGATTTTTAGAGCATGAACCACCGCTGCCAACTCCAAATCATGGGTTGGATAGTTCAACTCATGAGTCTTCAGCTGCCGGGATGCATAGGCGATAACCTTGCCAGTCTGCATCAACACGCAGCCCAGACCTTGCAGTGAAGCGTCACTAAAGACCACGAATTCTCCACTGTCATCTGGCAATGCAAGGACAGGTGCAGTGGTCAATCGATCGTTCAATTCTTGAAAACTCCGATCGCACTGCTCGTCCCAGATAAACTTCACTCCCTTCCGAGTCAAACGAGTCAATGGTGCAGCAATTTTGGAGAAACCCTCCACGAATCTCTGGTAGTAACCTGCTAATCCGACGAAACTCCGCACCTCGGTCACTGTTGTCGGTCTAGCCCAGTTGGCCACCGCTTTCGTTTTTTGGGGATCCACGCAAATCCAATCCGTCGATATCACGTGTCCCAGAAAACTAATACTGCTCAGCCAAAACTGACACTTGCTCAGTTTGGCGTACAATTGTTCTTGTCTCAGCCTCTCCAAGACCAACCGTAGGTGTTCCTCATGTGCACGGGCACTCCTCGAGTACACCAAAATATCGTCGATGAACACAATCACGAACTTATCCTGGTAGGGTCGGAAGACCCGGTTCATCAGATCCATGAATGCTGATGGAGCATTCGTCAAACCAAATGGCATAACAAGGAACTCGTAGTGTCCGTAACGGGTTCAAAAAGCAGTTTTCGGAATATCCTCCTCCGAAATCCTCAGTTGGTGATACCCAGATCGCAAATCAATTTTCGAGAAGCACTGAGCTCCCCGCAACTGGTCAAAAAGGTCATCGATCCTGGGTAGAGGATACTGGTTCCTCAGCGTCACCTTGTTGAGTTGTCAATAATCAATACACAAACGGAGACTTCCCTCCTTCTTCTTCACGGACAACACCGGTGCTCCCCACGGTAAAGTACTCGGTCGGACATATCCCAAATCTACCAACTCCTGCAATTGAGTCTTGAGTTCTCGTAACTCAGCCGGCGCCATCCGGTAGGGTGCCTGGGATATAGGTCGGGTACCAGGGAGTAGTTCAATAGTAAACTCGATCTCCCGCGATGGCGGTAATCCAGGTAAGTCTTCCGGGAACACGTCCGGAAACTCACGCACCACCGGTATCTCGTCGATACCCGGAGTATCAACCTGTTCCGACACGACATGCGTCAGATAAGCCTGGCATCCCTTCCGTAGAAGTTTGGTAGCAGTAAGTGAAGAGATCACTTCAGGAGGCGTACCGTCACGTTCCCCCTGAAAGATAACTTCCGGCAAACCCGGGCTCCGCAGAATCACTTGCTTGCTACAGCAGTCGATGAGCGATCCATGCTTCGACAACCAATCCATCCCTAGGATTATATCGAAGTCGTGGATATCCAGAATAATTAAGTTTGCTGGTAAATCCACATCCTCAATTCTTACCGGGCACCTCCGAATCACCTCATTCACAAGGTACACGATACACATCGTGGTGCCAACACCCATTTCGCAATCTAAAGCTGATACCACACAATCAAGCATACCAGCACAACTCTTCGAAATAAAAGAATGTGTAGCCCCCGCATCCAACAAAACACGTACAAGAAGGTTTAAGATATGTAATGTACCTGTGACCACGCCTGGGGCAGTCCTCGCCTGCTGTTGGGTCATGGCAAATACTTGGGCCCTCGGCCCTCCGTTCCGTCCGCGCCCACGCGCGCCACGCCCAGCACCACGGTCACCTCCCTGACCGCGACCTCCATTAGTGTGGGAAGCCGTGCTCTGCACCACATTAGAGCCCCCAGCGTCGTTGTTCTTGGACAACTGCGGGCAATCACAGGCATAGTGGCCCTCCTCCCCGCAAGCAAAACAAGTTACTGGCCTTGGCATGTCCGAATGCCCACCAGAAGCACCGCTCCAAGATGAGCGCTGCCCAGAGTTGTATCCTGATCCCCTACCCTGAGAGCCTCCGCGTCGACCTGACCAGCCACGACCCTTGAAGGATGAGGGTGCTCCCCTGTAGCCCCCTCCCTTGTTGTTCTTCTGGCCTGATGGCCTACGATGTGGGCGATCCTGACGTCGCCCCTCGCCCGAAGGCTGTCGTGTCTGGTGTGCCGCCAGACTGGCCTCGACACGCACCGCAGCGTCGACCAAATCTCTCAGAGAAGTATGAGTAGCAGCAGTCACACTTGCCCGGATCTCCCCTCGGAGTCCAAGCTCAAACCTTTGGCATTTGTCCTCCTCCGTGCTCACGAATGATGCAGCGAACCGGGACAACTTCCCGAAAGTCTGCTCGTAGTCCGCAACGGACATATCACCCTGCTCCAGCCGCAGGAACTCAGCCTCCCGTGCCGCGTGAAAAGATCGCGGGTAGTACTGGTCCAGAAATATGGAACGGAAAGCTTCCCAAGTAGTGGTATGGACAGACCACCCAGACATTTCGAGTCCGTGCCACCACTGGTAGGCTCCTCCCTCCAGTAAGAAGGCCGCCAAAGTTACCCATTCGCCCGGAGGGCAGTGCATCACCGAGAAGATCCTCTCCCACTTGGTGATCCAATCATGAGCATCCTCGGGGTTTGATCCCCCGCAGAAAGGAGTGGCTCCTAACCGTTGAGCCCTTCCAATGCTCGCGCATTGCACCTCCCTTTCCAGATCCTCGTCAGTTCGTGTATGAGGAATTCTCCTAGGAGGCATAACCAACTGTCAAGAGGCATAGATCCGATAACAATATTCTTAAAAGTCGAAAAGTAACTAGTACTAATCGCTAGCCTAGCATGCTGACCATGACCTAGTACTGACCACAACCTAGTGCTCTGATACCAAGCTGACAGGACCCGCCCCGATCCCAGAGGGACCACAAGGGGACGTGCCCTGCTCCCGTCTGACACCCAATAATTCATACCAATTTTTACCTCAAAACATCAAATGCATAAATAACCAAATTAAAGTCATACATCAAATCCGAATTAAACGAATGTCAGACAAGGGATGAAATCCAAAATTACAAGTTGCGAGCACGACTCTATAGTAAACCTGCGGGTACACCACCCAACAGGGGTTCAGGTACGCAGAAGTAGATCTATGCCTCAGCCTCAGGTTCCTCCTCTACCTCAGTATCCCGACCTGGAGGGGTTACCAAAAACATTAAGGGTGAGTGGACCGAAACTCAAGTTTATAAAATCATTTGATGAGTAAACATATAATTTACCCCTCCGTTTTCCAAACATGCATGCATCCGTAATTAAAACCATCAATCATATAATATGAACCATAGGGCATATAATAAAACCATAAGTATAATTTTAGTTGCTGCACTATACACTCCAATCCCGACATCCCTGATGTCTGACGTCCCTGACGCCCAATAAGGTCACAATCACAAGGCTATGCGTGCCACTCGGGTCTGAATTCCGAGTTCAATCCCCTAACCCCGTTCGGGTACAGCATCCCCGATGCTTAGCGTCATAGACGCTGGACGTTCTAGACGTCCGTGACCTCTCCGGGGTACCTCATCCGGAGGAGACAGTATCATATGAATGGATCTATACAGTGCAGTACCAAATACATTTTATTGATATCCACATGCAAGCATATATATACATAGATAGAATCCGAACCAATCATTAAGTTTCATCGGACGGGTCTCAACCCCAAATACCGTGAAACGTGCCATAACCATATTTTCCATATCATCAAAACCATTATTGTTTTTAGCATGTGAATAAGTATAATAAACCAGAAAACATTTATGCACGCAAGGGTTTAAGAAAATGGCCCACTCACAGTACAATCCTGCTGAAAACCGAGCGTATACCTTCGATCTGGTACAATTATACAATCCCTGTCATATCCAAAGTATACGTAAGGGTCCATACAAACCCCAAACATTTAACCATGAAACCCTAGACCGAAATCGGCCCGGGAAAGCCGCCCGAACACGTTTCCCAAAGAAATAAACCTCATTTTGACCAACTTAACGATCTTCGATCGACCCGAAACCATCGCCATTGGATCCGGATAGTCAAAAACTAAAGAATGGTGGTGGTCCCACCAAAAACACTATTCACACGCGCCCTCACGCGCCGGTCAACGCGTCGGTCAACACAGGAACAGTCCCTGCCGACGTCATCGCTGACGTCACTGCTGACATCATCGCTGACGTCACTGCTGACGTCATCGCTGACGTCATCTGACAGCTGTCAGGTCTGACATGTCAGACTCTGCCAGGTGCCACGTGTCAACATCTGATTGGTCCACCTCACTGATCTATCAGGCCACGTGTCAGATCTGACATGTGCCACGTGTCAGCACGGCACTGGTCCACGTCACTGACATGTCAGTGCTGATTGTGCACTGACATGTGACACGTGTCGGCTCACGGTTGGTCCACGTCACCTGACAGTCTGACAGGGTGCCACGTCATCACCTCTGTCCTCAGGCGGGTTGACCCGTATTTCTGCAACTCGGGTCGATCAGACCTGCGATCATGACCCGGTCACCATTTCTTCCACACTCAACCATTTCAGTCCTAGTTTGTTCCTAGATGCTCATCTTAATCCCAAAAAGGGTTCTACCTATTTAAAATCAATCAACAAGGACTGAATCGAAGACTTACCTCGATTGCACAGTCCTGGTTCCCGTCGCCGTTTGTCCTCTGTTCAGGCCACCTCAGACCACGAAAACGAACCCTCTAGGTTCCTAACAGTCCATAGAACTGATTAGGGTCAAATTAACACAAAACTAAACGTGGGAGTTCGAGTTACCAAAATCTGAGTTTTAAAACCGTTTCGGGTTTTCCGGTTTCCCTACCTCGCCGCCGTCCTCCGCCGTGATCCCTGCCGTCTGCCGCCTCACCCGTCCAGTCCAGTGTTACTCAGAGCAAGGGTCAGATGCAAAGTGGTGTGATGGTTTGGAATGGCAGTACGTGAGTGTGTCGGGTTAGGAAATATATAGAAATGGAGCGAAATGGATGGACGGCCCAGATTGAATCTCAAGAATGAGATCAAGGGCTGAGATCAGATCTGGAGGTTTCAGATCAATGGCTGGAATTAAAAGTTGGTTTTAATGGTATTTAAACCCATAGTGGATCTGATCCAATCTAGCCAATGGGTGAGTGACACTTGTCACTCACCAGGTGTCCTCCAATCAGATTTCCCGAATAAAATATTTGGCACGCAAACCGAGACACGAACCTCCCCGATTTCACGTCTCTGACCATAACTTCCTCGTACGGAGTCCGATTTCGGCGTGCCGCCTGTCTACGGACTCAGGACGTCGAGACCTACCTAACGGTCCTTGAGTCAACTGAAAATTAGTTGTCAAACAAAAAGTAAACATTTCCACCCCCAAATGTCCAAATTACGGTAATACCCCTGAACTTCCGATAGTCATAACTTTCTCCCTGATCGTCCGTATTGGACGTGCCACCTGTCTATGAACTCGTGACGTCCCGAACTACGTCACGGTCATAGGTCAAAGTCCATTTAATTCATCAATCAAAAAGTCAACAATTTGGCCATACCAATCACAAGGGTAAAAGCGTCAATTCACACATTAAATCACAATATTGAAATCCTCGATTTTCCGGGGTGTTACAGAAAGGGTATACAAACTTAAGAAGGCTCTGTATGGACTAAAACAAGCTTTTAGAGCATGGTATGGAGAAATTGACACATTCCTGTCTCAAAGTGGTTACAAGAAGGGTGCTAGTGAAGCTACATTATATGTAAAAACAGCAAAAGATGGAGGTATCCTAATTTTTTCCTTGTATGTAGACGACATTGTCTACACAGGTTCAAGTGAGCAACGAATGAGACAGTTCAAGTCTAAAATGATGAACAAGTATGAGATGTCAGATCTTGGTATGTTGCATCATTTCCTAGGGATAGGGGTGGTTCAAACTGATCAGTATGTGTTCATACATTAAAGGAAGTATGCCACTACACTTCTTGACAAGTTTTGACTAAGGGATTGCAAAACAGTAAGCACACCCTTGGTTCCAGAAGATAAACTAAGAAGGGTTGATGGGAGTGAACCTGCTGATGAGTCCTTATACAAGAAGATTGTGGGGAGTTTATTGTGTCTTACAGCAACTAGACCAGACATAATGTTTTCTGCTAGTTTTCTATCAAGATTCATGCATGGACCTACAACTAAGCATCTAGGAACAGCTAAAGGGTTATGAGGTACATCCAGGGGACACTGTCCTATGGGATTGAATATGAGAAAGGGAAATGTTCCAACTTCATAGGGTTCTGTGATAGTGATTGGGGTGGTTCAGAGGATGATATGAGAAGTACATCAGGTTATGCATTCCCTTTGGGAAGTGGGGTGTTTTCCTAGGCCTCTATTAAACAAAGCAGTGTGGCTTTGTCTATTACTGAGGCTGAATATGAAAGTGCAGCATATGCTACAACTTAGGCTATGTGGTTGAGGTTTGTACTTAAGGATTTTGGGGAGGAACAGTGTGAGGCAACTACCCTATTTTGTGATAACATGTCAGCTATAGCCATTGCAAAGAATCCAGTGTTTCACTAGAAAACCAAGCATACTAACAGGAAATATCACTTCATTAGAGAAGCTCTTCAGGAAGACAAGATTGCACTCTTGTACTGCAAGATTGAACTGCAACATGCAGATATTTTTTCTAAAGCAGTCTCAAAAGATACTCTAGGAAGACTGAGAACACTTCTTGGAATCAAACTAGCGTCCAGCGTAGGAGGGCTGTTGAAGTATAAGCTGCTTGCTGGTTTATATCCAGTGCAACTCTCCAAATGTTAAGTGTGCTGAGGTGGAAAAGAGAGCTGAGGTGGAAAGGGTTGCTAGGCTGGATAACAAAATGAAAGGAACTGTGCAAATGTGTGTGACTGAGCTGTGAAGGTTATGAGAATCAAGTAATTGAGGTGACACTATTTGATTGGTTCTAAATGTGTCATGAAATGTGTGTGTGATGTAACCGTGTGAGTGTGTGAGAGTGAAGTGTGTGAAATGCTTGTATTCTCATATATACGAATTGCAATGAAATAGTGTAAGTGTGACCAATTATGAAAAGGATTGAATGAGAATGATGAAATCTCATATTGAATTAAGAATATTTTGATAGTTTCCTTCACAAAGCATTTCATCGAACAGTTGGTGTGCATATCCAAACTGTGTGAAATTCTTCCATTCAAATCATCATCGATTTCCATTTTTCTTCTAAACACTAATCATCTAATCACTACCAATCACATATAATCACAGGCTACTCCTGATTCACAACCAGTTTACAGCTAGGAGATTAAGTAAGGATACTTACTTTGTTGTGAAGCAATCCATCCGCTGCTCGTGATGATCTCTGTGATGAAGTTCAACAGTTCATAGCGTTATAATTAAATATTCATCTCAGTGTTTTATCTTTTTGATCCAATTAATTTAACTGCTGTGACGAGCTAGACAAGTAACTTTTTTATGGCATATCATCAGAATTTAGTGGGTGGAATCGATGCTATTTCAGTGACAACGGCGGGAGCAATGGAAAAGTTAGCAAAGCATCCCAAAATGATGAAAAGAGCACGAGAAGAAGTGAGAAAATGCATGGGAAGCAAGGGAAAGGTAACTGAGGGCGATATGAAGCAACTTCACTACTTGAAGATGGTGATCAAAGAAACCCTGAGGCTACATCCTTTAGTGCCACTCTTGCTTCCTAGAGAAACCATCTCTCACTTCAAACTCCATGGCTACGATATCGAGCCAGGAACACAATTGTTCGTCAATGAATGGGCCATCGTACGTGACCCCGAGCTTTGGAACGACCTCGACAAGTTCATCCCAGACAGGTTCGAAGACAGCCTCGTTGGCTTTCAAAGGAACAACTTCGAGTATTTACCATTTGGCGGCGGTCGGAGAATTTGTCCAGGTATGTACATGGGCACAACTTCCATGGAGCTTGCACTGGTGACTCTTCTCTTTTGTTTTGACTGGATATTTCCAATGGGTATGAAGGAGGAAGATATCACCGTGAGTAAAAGAATTCATTTATACCTGGTGCCAGTCAAGGTTTCTGGAAAATAAGAATTTTCATCGGTACTGTGATGTTGGTTAATATTTAATTTTTTTAAGAGAATGGTAGAAATAAAAAATAAAATAAAAAAAATTTCTCAATCAACAATGAATAATTAAAACCGAAGGTCTCCTTATGTCAAAGTTTCTAACCAAAAATTTCGAAGACGAAATTCGCTTGGCGAAGTCAGACGAAAAGAACGTGTGGCTTCCAAATTGACTGATCAAGAAGCTGATGTCAAATGGAAATAATGTAAGGACATTTTAAGCAAATAATTATCTTGGGTGGCTCCAAGTTGCTTACTCGAGTGAATTTCAATGTGTCTTGATGTAGATTTGGGCATTAGAATCGAGCGCTAAGTGTCTTTGGGCTAGTGACCTTCCTCCTGAGCAGTAGCCATATTGGGCTTCGTGAATTTCCGTCCAGACTTTAAATGTTTCTAGATGCTTCAAACATTGTAAGTTTTCTCCAGTAAAGCTTCGACGAAAAATTTGCCCCTTGTCGACTTAGTATTGCCAGGCCTTCATTTGAACTTTGCGGGCTTCATGTTGATTGTTATGTGATATCTCGGTCTCTGCTACAGCCCGCATCCGCGATCAACCTGAAGGGTATCAAAAACCATAAAAAATGTGAGTGGACAAATATAGCCATTTATAAAAACAATTTATCAAAACGACAATTATACCCTTCACTTTAAAAGCATGCATGCATCAGAAAACAAGTATTTCAAATACTTTCTTAAAAGCAACTCATATTGCTTTTCAAATCAAAACACTGTGAAAACACGGCTCAATTAAAGCCATTTCTTCAGTAGGGTCTCGACCCAAAACTAAATCACGTGGGTCTTAGTCCAAATCAAATACATATAGGTCTCATCCCAAATCAAATACACATGGGTCTCTGCCCAAATCAAATACACGTGGGTCTCAGCCCAAATCAATCTCATCGATCAACACAATAGGGTCTCTGCCCGAACCATATACTCACATCTGAAGTCTCATGAAATCATGTTCACCAATCCTTTTTATCTCATGTCATCATATCATCATCACTGGTCATGATATCAGTGTTATGTGCACTATCGCATTTTCTACTAAGAAAATGCCAAATCAACAACATAAACTATATTTAAATCATATGCACTCAAGGCATCTCAAATCATGTTCATAAAACATATAAAACAGTTATGCATGCATCATTTCATAAAACAAAATCCACTCACAGACCGTCCGTGTTGCGCGCTCCGAAACCCGTGCTGTAAGCCACTCAGGGGCTAATCGATCATCTCCAAGACGTCTGGACCTGTCCAAATCATACGCAAAGGTTACTACCAACCTATACAAGTCCTAATCATAAACCTTCAAAACTCTCGGAACAATCAACGTGTCCCGAACATGCTTCGCGAGGCTAAAAACCTCCAAATGACCTATCAAACGATCTTCGATCGACCTAAAACCACCAACATTGGATTCAGATCGTCGAACCATTGGATTCACAAGTGCAGGTTAATGCTGACGTCATCTCGGTTAATGCTGACATCATCTACTAACATCATCTTCTCACGTCAGCCTGATAAGTCTGAAACCTGTCAGGTCTAACAACCTGTTATGTGGCACTCCATCACTGCTACCATGTGTCGCTAACACGTCAGCTGTGAAAACCTGATGCCCTGCCATATAACACTACCTCATTGGTCCACGTGGTCTGACAATGCTGACGTGGACTTGCCACGTCAGTTGCCACGTCATCTGACACCCTCTGACATGTTGCCATGTGGCACCACCCCACTGTTCGACATGGTCTGACATGTCTAACGTGGCACTGCCATGTCACTATAAACTAGACCTGACACCTGGCCACGTGTCACCATCTAGTTGGCCACGTGGCTTGAAAAGTCTGACAGGTGATGACGTGGACTGCCATGTCATCATCGTCAACCTCTGGCTAGGTGGACCCGAACCTCTGTAATGGGTCGTTTCACCTGCGATCCTGACCCGGCTATTTCTCAATCATCCTACCACCATTTTCCTCCGTTCCTCGCCCATTCGACTCACCTACTTCCCAAGAAGGGATCTACAACATCAAAACTAGAAGAAAGGGCTTGAATCTTACTTGTCACACTCGATCCTCACGGGTTCAATTTAAAACCTCCACCAGAGCTCCTCCCTACGTCCTTCCTCCTCAATTTTTTATCCTAATAGCTCGTAGGAGCTCAGTGAACACATCCAGAGCTTTAGAATGGGTCCCAAACGTCTCATAATCAAAAACCAATTTAAGTGGGTTTCGAGTTACCTATTTCATGGGTTTCAGCAGCCTTCCACGGCGGCTCAGCTGCCCTGCCATCGTCTCTTATTTCATAGGAGGAAGAAAATGAAAATAGGTTTGGGTGGGTACGATTTTGGGAACAAAGAAAAATGAAGATGATGAAGAAATGGTAGTTGCATGTATCGTATAAATGGGGCATAGGGTGGGTAACAAGTGTCACTCATCCTATGGTCTCAAGGCTGATTTTGGGTCCCACCAAAGCCAAACAATTTGAAAACCGTACAACTGTAAATCGAGATTGATCCTTCCTGGACCCTTAACTTTCTCGTACGATGTCCAATTTCGACGTGTCAACTGCCTACCGACTCGTATCGACTTGATCTACTTAATGGTCCTTGGTTCCTGTGCGTTGGACTTCCCGACTCAAAAGTCAACTTTTTACCCTTTACTAGGGGTAAAATCGTAATTTTACTTCAATCATCCTATAATCCTCGATTATTCTCGACTAATCCTTACTTAATCCTTAATTAATTATTGTTAATCACAAAATTCGGGACAGGTCGTTACAGATAGATAGGTTAATTTTTAAGATAATGCGAAATGAATGGGTGAATTCGGAGTTGAAATGAAAAAGATACCTCAAGTTGGAATCAAGCCCTAAACAAAGGTCTTGGACGTAGTACTAGACCAAACTTGATAGAAGAATTGAATGAAATTAAGATGGATAACAATTTTACAAGTTATACTTTGCAAGTGCACAAAATTGAATATGGCAGTATAGTAGCACGCAAAGGTCGATCCCTCGAGGACTTGTTCAACGTTTATTTCACTTAAGTTCACATTAAATGTAACCTAGAACAAAAAAAATACAAATAGGGAGTTTTGATCGTTTTGTGTTCAAGCAGGTAAGTAAGTAAAACATAATTAAAACAAAAAATGATTGGTTGATTGAACTTGGTTGATTGAACTTGGTTGATTGAACTTAGTTGATTGAAGTTGGTTGACTAAGGCGAATCAGAGCTTACTATCGACTCTAACCACTTATAGTTCATCATTAGATTTCCTTGGCTGAATTACTATTCATTTTTTGAATTAGGTGCTCGTGCCTAGGACCTAGCGTTGGTTTACTCAACACATTTATTCCCTCTTACATAGCATGTTTTAGACATGGCATATTCTTAGAACATCTATTGATCGAACTAAAACCAGCACTGAATTAATAGGACTGCTTCTAGCCGAGTTATAAATCCTTGCAAGCGTACAATATCATAGAAACTAGTAAAGCAGCAAGCAAGAGTCGAATCCTCAGGGACTCGGACAATAGATGCACAAAGGATTTGGATTTTTGACTCCATGAAAGTAAAAAAACACGAAAATGGGGGTTGATACTTGGGTTGTAACAAAAAAACAGAAACTTAAAAGAGCAGATGATTCAAAACAGTAAAGAAAAACGATGATTGATGGATGGAAAATAACCAAGGCTAACGATGCACCCTAACCATTAGAATCTAGCATGTGATACTTGGGTTAAATTACTATGAATGCATTGATATCAATGCCTATGCAGGAACCCTTATGTTGAGCACCATGCACATTTATTCCTCCTAACTTTCCATATCCTAAGTATGATGTTTACCTTAGGATGTCTATCCGATTTTACAGTCAAACACATTAGGTTTTAGAAGGATTTCATGACATGCAATGCCCTATGAAACTCAAGACAGTGCCATAGGGGTCATGGACTGGATTACAGGTAAGATGTAGAGCCAACACATTTCGTCCTAACAACTAAATGGCCAATCACACAATCAGCTATTCACCAATAATGGCATGCATTAAGTAACCACTCAACAACATACAATTACATCAATATGGTAATCACAATCTTATACGAAACATTCATCATAATAAAAAATCAAGAACATCACAAAAAACGACTCTCATGCTTGGGGCTTCAGGTAACCTTAGTTCAAAGTAAACTACTCACTCATTATAATGTAAAACGAATACGTGATGAATGATAATTGAACTAAAAACGTAAGGGGCCAGAGTTTAGAGATACAAAGCAAATGAACAATGAGTTCCAGCAGAGAACACGCACATGTCTTCTCCTTCTAGGAAGCACATCCAAAAGTCCAACTCGAAGGCAAAGGTCTCTAACATCCACTTTCTATCATACGGCTCAGCAGAATTTTGGGCAGAGTTTTGGGGTCTTAGGAGGTAAAAAATGGCAACCCTAGGGCAGACTTTGAAGGGGCTTTAAATACGAGAGACTTCCTGAGTTTTAGGGAAGTCCTTAGAAGGAACAATGTCCAATCCGAATAGAGGAGTGGTCCTAGGTCAATCTAGAAATCCCAACCAGAAAAATAGGAAACTCCTTACTTCTTGGGTTTCAATAAAGGAAATAAACGCAGGTGCCTTTCTTGGAACCTTCTTAGTCTTTCTTCCCTAAACTGGAGGAACATATCTTCAGATCAATCCCACTCAATTCGAACTAGCCACCTATCCCTACAGCTAGCACACAACTCACAGAACACTCACTCATTGTTCAATATGGAATCCAATTTTGGTTAAGAAAGGATGTAACCCTTTCTTGGTCGATCTTGGACACTTTACCACATGCAACAATGAGATTAACACCTAAAGTGATCTGGATGGTTAGATCTTACCCTAGGGCCAGGGAACTTATCGGAACAGGCTTATGCCCACAAAATACACGAATTGGGCCTTGATTTGGGCCAATATTGAAAGTACTCGGAATTGGACCCTGATTGCATGGTTAGATAGAGGATTGAAAGTGTAGCTTAATGTATGAAAATCGCAGCCAGGGCTTACTCCTAGCATGCTAGGATGAGAGGCCCAAATTTGAGTACCGCGAGCCCATAAGATGTCCCAAGGGTCGTCCTCAGTTTGAGCGTAGAGCCAGTTTGTGACCCATTTCATCGTTTTAACTTGGATTCCATCAATTCTTTTTGTAGTAGCTCCAGAATTGGCATCTCATTTATAATCTCTACAATCTCACAAAATAGGTCATTTTCTCATATTGTTTGTATAAATAAATCCAAAAGATACGTTAAAACGGGATAAGAGCAGCACCAAAATGATGCATGATTTGGAGCTTATCGTCTATTATCATTAGATAATGATCCTAAGAGTGCGCTTGTATAGTGCCTTTGATGGGTGTTACAAGCGAAATATTGGTAGGAAAGGTTTTTGGGTAGATTTGCATGCCAATCGAATGGAAGAATGGGTACAGCTAGCCCTAGCTTGCCCAAAACAGGTCTTGGGATAGACCCAGGGACTCAAACTTGGCGATAGAGAGCCTAGCATGGCATGACCTTTAATCACGGTACGGGCCAGGCCCGAGCACAGGTACAACGACGTGCATGGGTGCGGGCACAGTGATAACGCTTAAAACCAAGCATTAAAGTAAACACAAAATAACACTCAACACTTAATAAAAATTTATGCAATTTAAAAACCTTCTTCATAGATGTAGCATTGGTAAATATAAATCGTTCTAAACCTAGGATTAGGGGTACCTACGTATGATTATCGGAGTTTTGGATGGGGATAAGAAGATAGATTTTAAAGTCCTACGTAATTAAAATAAAACCTAAACTAACCTAATCTATTATTTACACTTGGTCAACTCATTCTACTTGTCTAACTCATTCATAAATTATATCAACTTCAAAACCTACGAAATTCTATAACTTTAGTTTTACGAGATATTTTCATCTTCTTAAGTGTGTGCATGGGAAGCCCGACTACACATTCGATGATCTAGACTAGGGAACTCCCAACTATCTATCAAGCAATAAGCACCAACATACAAACATAACAAAACTAAAATATTAGAACACATGGAGGATTATTGAAATTAATTCAAAGCATAAAACCAAGATAAGATTAATAATTAATTCATAAAAATGATATTCAAGAACAAAAGATAACTATGAAATAAAGAGGTCATGTTACACTTTTTTTTTCCTAGAAGCCCAAAAGATGCTATGTGGTTAGACACTCTTTAATGAGACAATAAGTAACGATCAACTATGACACCGATGAAGGTGTAGAATGTGAATTATGGCGTAATCAGCCTTTGCAAAAGAAATATCAACTTTATAAAAAGGTAAATTTGGTCAAGCAGAACTTTGGTACAAGAATGGACGACTCCTTGACTAATGGTCGAAACTAGGTTTATATAGGTGTAGGACAAAACCCTAGGTCAATTCCTAATAAAATAATTAATCCTAAACAAAGCCTAATCCTATTGCTAAAAGGAAGGAGTCCTATCCGAGCTCTTCTCCAATTTCCACAAGGAAATAGTTCTTGTAACGTTCACACAAGCTTCCTTGCTTAATCTTCATGGCAACTCCTTTAATTTGCACGCCATCATTTCCTAATTTGATGAAGAATTGGTCTTAGAATAGCTGTAAACGCAAAAAGGCGTGCATGGCTTCATCTCCTAATTTGATGAGGAATTTTTGGAAAACAGGGACTCGGATATGCAGGGGGCCTGGGCCACGCGCTGGGCACTTTTGCTGGGCACTCCCACTGGGATTGCTGGAACTTAAGCACTAGACATGGGACGCTCGCGGCACATGCTGGGGATGTTGTAAACTGGCTAGGATAGCCCTCGCCAGGGTAGGATAGGTCCACGGCCATGCCCACAGGCTACTCCTCGGTAGGTCCTCGGTAAACACTTGGGAGGTGTCGAGCTAGTAAATGGCTAGAACACGAGCATGCCTGAGGGCATACCATGGGCATGCCCATAGACTCCTCCTCAGTAGACACTTGGGACTCTCGACAGGATCTAGGACAGCTCTAGGACGGGCTCCTGGGGGACTCTCGAGGTAGGTTCTTGATGAGTACCAAGGGCTAGATAAGGGCTCCAAAGGATCAATTTCCGATTTCATCATGTTTTTAACATCTTTACTCTGTATTTTTGGGTTAGTACCTAAAACATTAAAACAAGTTAAAACACACTTTATAAGCTAAAAACAAATCAAAATGTAGGAATAAAAACAATAAGAATAATGTATAAAATGAGTAGATCAAATTCCCCCAAACCTAGACTTTGCTAGTCCCTTAACAAATAGTAAAAAAAAACTAAGCCTCAAAGAAATTAAGTTAATTAAAACACATCTATAGCCCTTAACCATATGTCTCGGGAAGTTTTGTAAGTGTATGGCATTATAATATTCAATAAGTATGCATAAGGAATTCAAGAGATAATAGTGCTACAATCATGTCGTGAACAAGTAAGACTTGAAGAAGACAATGATGATATTAATTATGTGCATGGTTGGAACAAGTTAAGATTACCTCACAATAGATGCACTCATAATCTTTTCAATTATGAATAGGGTTTCACTCAAGGTATATGTGAAAGAATAAATAGTAAAGAAAAAAAAAGCTCACATATTTCAACAATAAAAGCACCTAAAAAATACCTCATGAATGGAAGAAATTACTTTCACAAGTGAACCCAAACCATATGCTTACTCACACAACTTACTCAACAGATCAAAGACTACTTATCTCATGGATCATTAAGGTCTTTAATCATAAGTTGTAATGGGGCTAGGCATTCGGCTTTGGATGTGTGGTGTTCAAGAACATTCCAAAGACATGGTCATTGCACCAAAACTTGATCAATTTCGAGCTTATCTTCCTCCAAAACGTTACCAAGGTCAAGTGTCAAGAACGGGAGCCAAATATCATCTTGTTGGGCCCGAACTTCATTCTAAACTTCCTTAGAGTTTGTGGACAGGACAAAGGCATATATTATTTTTACTTTTGTGCCTTCAACTCATTGGAACTCCAAATCCACAAGTATGGGGGACATTAAACCAAACACTTGCAATCAATACCTATTGCTTGAGACCTTAATAGTTTCTTTTGTTTTAAACACTTTTCTTGCTCTCAAATTCATCTTTTTTTTTTCTTTTTTTCTTTTTCTTTTTCTTTTTTTCTGTAATCACACACTACATTAAGTAATTTGGACAAGTGTTTCCCCATTCGCATGTCATTACCTTAAAAAGAACACCTTCGAGCCATCTTTATGTATGCTAGCTTCAAAATCTTCAACCAAGTCTTTAGAACAAGGGTAAGGATATTTATACTAGTCTACGTGTTAAGATATACATGGTAAACAAAGAAAAAGCTAAGTGTGGGCTCAAAAGAGTTGTCCTGGGGTGTTGCAACTCGTGTGTATATTAGAGACACATGGCTATTTGGAAAGTGGTGGAAAATCTTAAGTGCCTTTAATCATATCCACAATCAAAGCATGTATTGACTATAAGCTTTGCAAATCAACATGAGTAAGTTCTTGCAATCTCTAGTTCATTAAATCTATTGCAAGTAATCTTACAAGGCTTGTACAAGCTATGAACTATGAATAAATGATTCTCACTCAAGAACTAAAGCACATATAGCTAAAATCTCACATAGGTTAATATGATTCAAAACTCAATTCTAACCTGCGAAATTTGTACCACGTTTTTCTAACCTACAAGTCAAAACAATCAAAATATCTCAATTAGTATAAGAGTTCCAACAAAGTGATATGCAAAAGCCATAAGTATTCTTCTTTTGTTCCAATTTAAGGGCATCCTAAGACTCTTGAAAATGTTAAGTATAAACTCAAAAAGACTCAAGACTAAAGCCTAAAACACACGAAATTGTTTTTTTTCCCTTTGTTTTGCTATTTTTTTTTTTAAAAGACTCAAGAAAGTTTTTATAAAAGAGTCAAGAAAGTTGTAAACCTCTTCCTCATACTTAAATCTGACATTGTCCTCAATGTATCAAAGTAAAAGTACAGAATCAAGTATAAGATAGAGTTTTACACAATGTAAACTAAGAAAAACAAACGAAAAAAAAAAGATAAAGGGAAGAGAACTGCAAATATGTTGTAAACTTCTCCATTGGGTTGCCTCCTAACAAGCGCTTCAGTTTAACATCTTCAACCTAGACGAAGTGCTCCAATCAACTTGTATGATGCGAGGCCTATGCACTCTTTCAAACTCCAGATCGTGCTCTCCAATTTCCTTGTGGTAAAGCTTCAATCAGTGGCCATTTCTCTTGAACTATTTTCCTAATTCCATTGTTTTTATCTACATAGCTCCATGGGCAAACATATTAGTAACAACAAAAAGACCTACCAACCTAGAGCATAACTTATAAGGAAACAATCACGACTTAAATAACGAATCTTTCAGCTCAACAAATGATCAAGTGTTTGCATTAAAAGAAGACAAGAATATATACACAAAACACACTCATATATGCAAGTGTAACGCTTTTTTTTTTTAATATAAAGAGAAATAACACATATATACAAGTAAAGTGTGAAGAATTTATAAGTGTTCAAGAATGCACAAGGTATAGTCAGAAAAATAGCTAGCTAATGCACAATTTCATACACCTTCAAATTTAGGCAACACATAGGTATTTATACGAAGAATGGTGTGAATGCATAAGAGAGAATGTTATAACCTACACAAAACATAAGAGTTACGTAACAGTGCATGAAACATGACCTTTACATTCGGTCCCATGTCCCTAGATTCACTTAGCCTAGGGTACCGGTGATGAAATCCAAGCATCATGAAACCTTAGCGAAGTTATGTAATCTACAAATGCAATATAGAGCCTTAGAACTACACGAATAACCTTCCACGCCCCTTCTCATAGTTCTTCCAAACGTACGACCTGCGCATATTGATAAACCAACCCTCAATCACTCCCACCATTCAACGTTGGGCATGGCTAGTTGGGATAGATGCATCGCAAGAAGCAAGGACTAATTTTGAGAACACCCTGAGGCTAACTTGGCTAGGGTATATACTCTATTGGAGTTCTCTTTCTTAGATCTAAAACATGTCACTAGTCATAACCCCTCTAGACACCCTGACCAACAGATGGAAGTTTTCAAAGTGATCCATCAAACCTAAGTGTTTACAAACCCCGCCAAAAACCTTATGTCCATAGATTCACTTAGTCTACGGTATGCGGTGATGAAATCCACACATCATGAAGAGTTAAAGAGAAAGTAACCATAAGGAGAGGCACTACCTGTTTCCGAAATGAAAAACATGAAAGAAAGACTGTTGAGATCCATGTAAACCGAAGACATTTAATAGGAAGAAATATTTACAATCAAAATTAATGTACAAGTATGAAAGTTATGCACAAGTATGAAATTTAGACAATATAAACATATTTACATAAACGAAATCACACAAGAGAGTTTTTTAATCCCTGGCAACGGCACCAAAAACTTATAACGCTTAAACCAAACATTAAATTAAACACAGAGTAACACTCAATACTTAATAAAAACGCACGCAATTTAAAATCATTTTTCATAGATTTACCATTGGTATATATGGATCGTTCTAAGCTGGGGATTGAGGGTACCTATGTATGATTAACGTTTGGAGTTTTGAATGGGGATAAGAAGATAGATTTTAAAGTCCTAAGTAATTAAACTAAAGCCTAAACTAACCTAATCTGTTATTTACACATGGTCAACCCATTCTTTTAGCCTAACTCATTCATCGGCTCTTTGAAGCATGTGTAAAGTGAAGACTTTCACATTTGCAAGAAACTCATGAACTTTGTTGTTTTATTGGACCATCCTTACGTTACTGGGCAATTGCAGTGAATGGTTTACTGGTTAACTGTGAGTTAGAATGAATTTCAATCTTCTTAACTCCTAATTCCCTGACGAGTATTAATCCAAAGACTAATGCTTCATATTTAACTTTGGTTGGAGAAGGAAATGACAAAAAAAATTTGGAGGAGATCTGCCTCTTAATTTGGACGTAAGGAGGGACATACAAGCAAGAAGGTGTCAGCCAACCCCTTTTCATGGCCATTTTTCTAGTCCTTGCCCTATGACGGCAATCATCAAGCTATAGAATAAGTCGTGCTAACTGAGTGCTATGGCCCACTTCATGATATGCATAGATGCATCAATGCATGAATGAGTGATCGGAGTTGATATTACGCCATGAAAATTACCCTATAAGCTTGAAAGTAAGGCCATAGCTTTTTTATGAGGAGTGCTTAGATTATCTTTTCAAGTTTAGGGTATCGTCTTTCAGCACCTAGGAAAGCCTTTGAGGTGTAGAAGACTGGGAGCTTAACTCCTTGTTGTTCTTGAACAAGTGCTGAGCTTATGGATAGATCCGAAACCCCAAGTTAGAGGTAAAGATATTCGTTGTGTTTAGGCTTTTGATAGGAGAAAAGGTGAAGTTATATTGTCTTCAGATGATTGAGCAGGGGAAGGATCAGATTGCTTCCAAAAACTTGAAGATGAAGAGAATGCAATCAGGTACACTTCAAAAACTTTACTCTTAGCTGAAAAAACCGATTGGATTAGGCTAGTTTAGGATTGTGTATGACTGTGTTTGAATTTGGATTGAATTCAATTTGAATTGATTACAATGAAGAAGAGAAAATGATGATGAACACCAAGTGTTTATCAAAATGCTCAAGAGAGATTCTGAGTAATTGTTTTAGTGCTTTCTCTGATAAAATTCTGTTTACAGAGATTGACACAGATATTGTTATTTGATTCTTGTGATGATTTCTCCTTACATACACACACACACTTCCACAACACACTGCTGGGATTAATTGCCTCACTCATCACACACACTACATGATTTTACTTGTTCCTTAAGACACTCACACATACCCTCACAGCTATAACAAACTCACAGCTGTCAAATTTTGATTCTTCTAGTCACTTTACAGGTGTCAAAACCTTTTAGAGAGTGTTTAGATCAGCTACCTTGCAGCATGATCACACACAGTGCAGTAGCAGCTTATTCTTCAATACTCCATCCTAAGCTGCTTACTGATTTTAACTCCAAGTAGGGACCTTAGGTAGTTAAACCTGATCTTAGGGAGAGACTTAGTGAAAATGTCAGCTAACTGATCTTTAGATTTGCAGAAATGTAGTTGGATTTCTCCATTTTGAATTGCATCCCTTATGTAGTGAAACTTCCTGTTAATATGCTTAGTTCTCTGATGAAAAACTGGATTCTTTGCCATAGCTATTGCAGACATATTGTCACACATTAGGACAGTAGGTTCCATCTGTTCTTCACCAAAATCCTGTAGGACAAATCTTATCCAAATTGCTTGAGTTGTAGCCTCTGAAGCACTGACATATTATGCTTCCGCAGTTGACAAAGCAACACTTGATTGCTTAACTGAGGCCCAAGAAAATACCCCACTTCCAAATGTAAAAGCATATCCTGATGTGCTTTTATTGTCTTCTTCAGAACCTCCCCAATCACTATCACAGAATCTAATGAGGGTATCTGATTGTCCTTTCTTGTATTCAAGGCCATAATCTAGAGTCCCTTGAATGTACCTTAACACCCTCTTAGCAGTTCTATAATGCTTCTTGGTTGGCCTGTGCATGAACCTTGATAGAAGGCTAGAAGCATACATGATGTCTGGTCTTGTGGCTGTTAAATACAGTAAACTCCAAAAATTTGCATGTAGACATGTTCATCTGCAGGTTCACTGTTGTCCTCCTTCTGTAATTTCTCATTTGCAGCTAGGGGAATGCTCACTGGTTTGCATCCCTTAAGCCCAAATTTGTCCAACAGTGTAGATGCATATTTACTTTGATGTAAGTAGATACCAGAGGTAGTTTGCAGGATTCCAATGCCTAGGAAATGGTGCAGTAAACCAAGATCAGTCATTTCATACTTTTCCGTCATTTCCTGCTTAAACTCCTTCATCATACTCACACTATCTCCTGTGTAGATGATATCATCCACATAGATTGATACTATCAAAGTCCCCTCATCTTTCTTGACCTTCAAATAGAATGTAGCTTCACTTAGACTTCTCTGGAAACCACAGTTAAGTAAATATGAGTTAATTTCATCATACCAGGCTCTTGGTGCCTGTTTTAGACCATAGAGGGCCTTGTTCAGCTTGTAGACCTTTCCTTCTTGACCTTTTAACTCATACCCTTCAGGTTGATCCACATAAACCTCTTCCTCCAAGACACCATTCAAGAAGGTTGATTTGACATCCAACTGAAACAGCTTCCACTCTCTTTGTGCTACTAGTGCAATCAGAGTTCTGATGGTATCTAACCTTGCAACTGGTGCAAAAGTTTCATTGAAATCTACTCCTGGTTTTTGTGTGTATCCTTTAGCCACCAATCTAGCTTTCAACTTCTGAATTGACCCATCTAAGTTGAGTTTAGTCTTATAGATCCATTTAACCCCAACAATAGGTTTCTCATATGGTCTTGGGACAAGACTCCATGCGCCATTCTTTTCTATCATCTCTAACTCAGCTTCCATGGCTTTCTGCCGTGCTTTATCTTTGGCTGCTTCCATATAGTTTTCAGGTTCCACAATGACCACACTACATCTAGCATAGACATCACTCAAACTCCTTAACTTGATAGGAGTGTTCCTAGGTTCAGAATCAGCCTCACTTTTAGAATTCACCTGATTTCCTTGCATTTCTTGATCTGTTTCTGAGTGGTCATTGTCTACTGCCAACTTCAGTAGTAACTTCAGAGGGAAACAAAACACTTGACTCTTCTTGAGCTTCCCAGTTCCACATAGAATTCTCATTGAATGTCACATACCTTGATACAACTATTTTCTTAGTTTTAAGACAATAGATTCTGTACCCCTTTTCACAACTCCCATATCCAACAAAAACTCCTTTTTCAGCTGATGCATCCAACTTTTGTCTAAGTTGATTAGGAACATGAAAGTAGCAGATTGAACCAAATATTCTCAAATGTTTCACACCTGGTTTCCTTCCACTGTACACTTCAAAAGGTGTTTTCCTTTTGACAGCCTGAGTAGGACACCTATTAAGCAGGTAAACTGCAGTGTTCACAACTTCTGCCCAGAAAACATAGGGCATCCTCCTATCATACATCATAACTTTAGACATCTCCACAATTGTCCTGTTTTTCCTCTTTGCAACTCCATTATGTTGTGGAGAGTATGCAACTGTAAGCTATCTCTGAATTCCCAGGTTTTCAGAGTAGTTTAAGAACTCATGTGAGGTGTACTCTCCACCTCTGTCACTTCTAACTTTGACAATTTTGCAGCCTGTTTGAAGTTCAACCATTGCTTTGAATTTCTTGAAGGCATTGAACACACCAGACTTGTGTCTGAGAAAATAAACCCAGCACATTCTAGAGTAGTCATCTATGAAGGTTAGGAAGTACTTGTTTCCACTGAAGGTTTCTGTTTGCATAGGTCCACACACATCAGTGTGAATTAGTTCTAGCAACTTAGTTGACCTCCAGCCTTTGTCTCTGCCAAATGTTTCAACATGTTGCTTTCCCATAACACAGCCTTCACATACTCCCTCCTTCCTAGATATTCCTGGCAGCCCAATCACCATGTCTTCACTTGCTAAGAAGATTAAACTGGACTAGTTTAAATGACCAAAACATCTGTGCCATAGCCAGTTACTGCCTTCTTCAATTGCAACCTTTGCCACAGGTAGAATTTCTTGAAAGGATAGTGGGAAACACATGTTCCCTGTCATGGCAACACAAGCAATCTTTTGTCATTGGTCATAAATTGTGGCTTGCCTGCCTTCAAATACAAGATTGTATCCATGCTCCACCATCTGCCCCACACTCAGCAGATTCTCATCTAGGCCAGGTACCAGCATAACTTCCTTAATCATCTTGTCTCCATTCTGAGTTTTAATGACCAGAGTTCCTTTCCCTTTGGCCTCTACTAGCTCTCCTGTGCCCATTTTCACCCTACACTTCAAGGTTATGTCCAGATTTATCAGAGATGACTCATTTGAAGTCATATGATTGCTACAACCACTGTCAAGGTACCAGGTTTCTGAATTCCTTGAGGTTGTGGCCGTGTGACATGCATAGAACAAAGTCCCACCATCTTCAGCATGTTGAGCAGTACTAACATTCTCTCTGACCCTGCAATCCTTTGCATAGTGACCCATCCTGTTGCATTTTGAACATTTTCTGGTCTTAAACCAGCAATTGCCATAGTGCTTCTTTGAACAGATTTTACAGGTAGGTTTAGGATCATTGTCTGGTCTGTTTTCAGTTTTCTGATATCTAGTGTTCCCTTCCTTAGAGTAGGACTCTGGCTTCTTGTTCCAAGAATTGAATCCTCCTCTAGAGAACTTCTTAGGCTTGTTTGGATTTGAAGAGGTTCCAGTGTGCATGCTGGAAAATGCCTTTTCTAGAGAATTTTCAGAGTGAATTTCTAATCTCTGATCATAAGCCTTGATTGATGCAATTAACTCTTGTACATTTACTTCTTCTAGATCCTTGGTTTCTTCTAGGATTGTAACAATAGGATCATATGGTTTAGTTAGACTAATGAGAATTTTCTGTCCCATTCTTGATTCTTTTATTACTTCACCATATGATCTCATTTGATCTACAATAGTATACAGTCTAGACAAGTATGTACTTAGAGTTTCATCATCTTTCATTCTTATATACTCAAAGTCCCTCCTCAAACCTTGCAATTTGACTGACCTCACTTTTTGATCTCCTCAGAATTCTCTTTTCAACAAATCCCAGGTAGATTTTGAACTTTCCTCATTTGCTATCCTGGAGAAAATTGTGCCCACCACTGATGTTTGAATGAATCCCAGGGCTCTTGCATCTCTGATGTAGTCTGCACGTGTTGGTACAGTAATAGCTCCATCAGCACCCTTTGGATCAGTGTTCAGACCTTTGTCCACAAATTCCCACAGATCTTGTGCTTTCAGTAAGGTTCTCATCTTTATACTCCAGAATTCATAATTGCTTCCATCAAACAAGGGAGCTCGTAGCTCACTTCCTGTTCCTGCCATTTCAGATACACAATTCCTTCACAATACACGCCCCAGTGCCCTCAGATCATGAATCATACTGCTCAGATACCATATTGGCTTCAGATGATTGAGCAGTGGAAGGATCGGATTGCTTCCAGAAACTTGAAGATGAAGAGAATGCAATCAGGTACACTTCAAAAACTTTACTCTTAGCTGAAAAACCGATTGGATTAGGCTAGTTTAGGATTGTGTATGACTGTGTTTGAATTTGGATTCAATGCAATTTGAATTGATTACAATGAAGAAGAGAAAATGATGATGAACACCAAGTGTTTGTCAAAATGCTCAAGAGAGATTCTGAGTAATTGTTTTAGTGCTTTCTCTGATAAAATTCTGTTTACAGAGATTCACACAGATATTGTTATTTGATTCTTGTGATGATTTCTCCTTACATACACACACACTTCCGCAACACACGGCTGGGATTAATTACCTCACTCATCACACACACTACATGATTTTACTTGTTCCTTAAGACACTCACACACACCCTCACAGCTATAACAAACTCACAGCTGTCAAATTCCGATTCTTCTAGTCACTTTACAGGTGTCAAAACCTTTTAGAGAGTGTTTAGATCAGCTGCCCTGCAGCATGATCACACACAGTGCAGTAGCAGCTTATTCTTCAATAAGTTAAGTATTTTTTGAGGTCTGGGAAGGCTTTCTTGTTATTTTTTTTCCCCATTTTCCTTCGTAGCTTTATAAGCGCCTAGAAGAAATGGCAACATCACTCTGTTGCCTTTGGAAAAAAATTGATTCAAAGCTGCGACGAGGCTAGTGGGATTTTTAATTACCTTTAGAGTCCATGGAGACTACAAGTCCATGATTCCCTTGATTTCTTTCGGATTTACCTTGATTCGTCACTGAGTGACGTGGTAGCCAAGAAATTTTCCTGCCCCTACAACGAAAGTAGATTTTAGTAGGTTGGATATCATTTGATATTTCCTTAACAAATCGAAGGTCTTTGTTAGGTTAACAATGTGATCGCTGTGTTTTTCACCTTTGACTATGATATCACCAACGTCAACCTCTATAGGCTTGTCGACGAGATCCAAAAAATTGAATTCGATTTCTTGTGTGTTACTGCTTCTTCTTCTTCTTCTTTGGTTTCTTGCAAACTGGCTCTTTGTTTATGAGTTTGTTTTCCTTTTCACATTTGAGCTTGATATAAAAAAAAATTAAAAAAAAAAGCTATCCTTCTAATTATAAAATACTAAACTTCACACATGTCATAAAAGGACAACAATCCTACTTTTCAGAGGACGGCATGTTTTACAAATACATTTCAGTGCACTATTGGCTATAATAAGAAATTCAATTTACAAGTCATTGATAAGTGGTGGCTGCGTTTTTTAAGCCAAATTGCATGACTTTGCACCAGTAAACTCCTCGCTCAAGGACAAATGCTCTTTGGTCTTGATCCTTTTAAAATTTAAAGATCTGATTGTATCCCAAGTATGCATCTAAGAAGCTGAGTAATTTGTTATTGGCGGTGGAGTCCACCAAAGGATCTATTCACAATAAGGGACAGTTATCTTTTGGACAAGCAAGGTTTAAATCTGTGTAATTGAAGCAGACCATCCATCGTCCTTCTTCTTTTTTCTTGACAAGTGCTAAACTGGGTAGTCATTATGAGTGCATGACTTCTTCGATGGAGCCAACCACTAGTAGCTTGTCGATCTTTGCTTGGATGGTAGCCACCTTTTCAAGAGAGAGATTCTGTCTTTTTTGCTTCACTGGTTTGTGTTCTAGATTGACGTGTAGCTTGCGATAAACAATGGCATGGTTAATTCCATGTATATCGTATAGCTACCAAGCAAAAACATCCTTGTGTTTATGCAGAACGTGGTGATTTCCTCATTTTCCTCGTTGCTCAGGCGTGCGCCGATGCAGACATGCCTTTCCGAGATTTGTGGGTCGAGTTGTATTAGAATTAGGTCATCTTTCAATTTCCAACCCTCGAGTTTCAGGGGTCTTCGAAGACTTCGAGATCCTGACCCACAATTGGTTGCTATTTCGGAAGTGAAGCGGCAGTTTTCTCCTTATCTATGGTGTTGGCTAGGGGATAAATTCCATGCGCTTGACTTCATTTAGTCCTTTGGTGAGGCAATATCGGGCCAAACTTGATCCCCCATTATCTATCCAATTCCTCCTCCAGGGATCGAAAATCAATTTTTTTTTTTGTAAAGGCTGGAAGTGTTAACTAATATTTTGTGCATCCATGAGCATCCTATAATTCTGTTAGAGGAAGGGTATTTTTCCACCACATAGGTTTTTTGGAATGAGAAAATCAGCAATGAGTGGATTTCCAGTTGTAGAGTTCCTATGGTCATGCTAGTGGAGTCGCTGAATCCTCACAATAGAATTGCTTTCCGAGTTATGAAGCCTTCCAATCCCATTTTTCTTACTATTTCCAAGTTGAGGAGATTTTCAGCACTTCCTTCATCCACGTGAATTCAATTTACATAAGCGTAAGCGATTTTGATAATGGCCAAAGCGTCCCAAAATTTCTTCATTTTTAGATTGGAAGAGGTTCCTAGTCGCTCTGATTCAATGATGATTGTGTTTATGTGAATCGTCTTAGAGGGCGACTCCTTATAGTCTTTATCCCTACTACATTCTGATGTTTTTCTGATGATGTACTCAGTATAGTGCCCCTCCTTAAAATCATCTAGGATGTATTTTTCTTATGGTTCTGCAAGTATTTGTAGTGTGTCCATAACAGTCATGGTAGAAACTCTATTTTGTCTTGTCAGCCTTCTCATGATCGCCTTTGATGGGTCTTGGTTTTTTGAACTGGGGTTTATTCTAGATCTCGTTGTAGATTCGGTTGATCGATATGTCAAAGTGTGGATTTGACCTTCTAGTGGATGGGACTCCGGAAATTGATTGGCCTTGTGTTAGTTCAATCTCAAGGAAGGATTTTGGAAGGTGGTGTCACCGTTTGGGTGGTGATGTGCATTTGGGGGGTTTTTCGCCTATCTTGGTATGCTTCGTTGCTCGCACAAATAGTTTTCCATCCTCCTAAGAGGCATATCGTTCTACTAGGGAAAGTATCTTTTTGGGTGCAAGCATTTTCCATCACAATTTCGGTCTACAAGGTCACTTCATCTTACGATGCAAGATTTGCAAAATTTCCCAATGTATTGGTGGAGAAATTCCTTAGTTCTCTTTCTCACTGAGAAGAAATGGTCGTCTTTTAGTTCGACTGTGCAAAGATGCGGGTATTCCTTCGTGACAGCAAGTAATACTCCTCGAAGGAAGAGATGGATCTTCGGGGGAGATGGTTGAACCATGTCATAGCCTGGCCTTGAAGCAAATCCTCAAACACTTTGCACATGAGTTCCTCGTTGTGACGATACAGCACCGCTACTCTACAGTAGTAATCAATGTGCTTTACTAGGTCTGAAGTTATCATGAAGTGAACGAAGTTAGTAGTAGAGAATGTTGTGGAAACTCATTTCTGGTTGGCTGTATGAACGAAGAAGTTGAAGAGGTTCTAAGTTGACCGCGTAAATAATCCGCCAAATTTCAATAATGCTGGATCCCCAATAGCTGTTAGTCCAAAATTCTCCTTACGTCATTTGCATAAAAAAGAAGATTATGGCATGAAGGTGAGGCCTAGCGGCCTGGCAACTCTAGCCCCTAGAGTTTTTGAGTTTAAGGTAAAGCATGATAGGGTGTAAGTCTTGTCCTCGTAGACGTGGTCGGTTAATACCCAGAATTAGTCTTAACTCGTTTGTCCGAACGAATTTGTGTACTCTATGTGACTGCTTGACGAGAAGATTCTGAGGAGGGATTCTAACTTGAGAATGGCCCCCGACTCGTCCTTCTAATTGATCATGTATCGATCAACTTTGATTTTGGCGACAGCTTCTGCTGAGAGAATGACTTTCTTGAGTACAATTGCCAAAGGTAACGCATCGCGACATCCAATGGCTTTGGACATGGTCCCTACCAAGTATACTTGACTCGGCCAGTTGTTGACGATGTGTTTCCATTGTCCAAGAATTCCCATAGGAGTTCTACTTGATTTTGGACTTAGTTGCAAAGCCGAGCGATTATCCGCGACAAACTAGCCCTTGATGGCGATCCACGTGAAGTTTTGCAAGTGTTATGCATTAACTCCCTTACAAAACTGTTGGGATGTGAGGATAAGAGTCCCACATCGGAAAAGAGGAAATAGAATGTGTGCCTTATATAGCCTTGGGCAACTCCCCCTATCACCAATTGGTTTTAGGGCCGAACTCCCGAGTCTATATAATGGCCGGAATCCCGATCTCTAACATGGTATCAGAGCGGGTTATCCCACTTGGATGGCTTAACCACCACACGTGCCACACGTTACCCAATCACTCGTTGCGTGGGGGCGCAGTGACGACAACCTGCTAGTGGTTGAAAAAAAAAACGAGTTGAGAGAGGTATGGGACAATGGGCTCATACGAATGTGGGACAATGGGCTCACATCATCACGTGTTGGCTGGAAGAGCCGCCACACGTGAGGGGGCGTGTTGGGATGTGAGGATAAGAGTCCCACATCGGAAAAGAGGAAATAGAATGTGTGCCTTATATAGCCTTGGGCAACTCCCCCTATCACCAATTGGTTTTAGGGCCGAACTCCCGAGTCTATATAATGGTCGGATCCCGATCTCTAACAAAAACAAGGCGTGAGTTCCCATCCTTCATGATTATTTTGATTTTTAGTAGCACGGAGCTCGTCCAGAATGATATTAAATCCTCACTTGCAAGATGGGATGCCCCTTCCAGGAATCAGCCATCTGTATGTTGAAACTGGGCGTGAACTCTAGGTTCTAGAGTTAATGCGCCAAATTCTAACATAGCCAAAGACGGATGTCCTTTGGTTCCCAACTACTTGGGTTATTCACCATGGGTCATGGACCTAACCATAGAAGTCCTCATTTCATCGGTATTGTAGCCGTGTCCAATGATTAATCATAGGCATCAGGATGCAGGATGCTCTTCATCTGTGACTAACGTGTCCATCCTTGGAAGTGAAATGGTGACGGCAAGACTGCCACAGTGTGGCGGCGACGTGGATGTCCTGGCAATGGTGGTGGTTTTCGCATGGCATGGCAAGGGTAGCGACGTTCCAGTAGCAATAGCGCGGGAGTCTTGCGACTGTGGGGTCAGTGAGGAGTCCGGGCAGTGAGGATGGCGGTGATTGCTCCTCCCCTGTGTGATAATCTCGATGATCACCTCCTAGGGAGGCTTCCGTCTCGTCGGACCTTATGGTTTTCCTTGTTCTTACCATTATTTAAAGAATTTATATGAATAACCGTAAAAAATAAATTTCTTGATGAAAGAGTAGGGGTTTTATGGTTTAAAAAGAAAGCTATGAGAATTTCCTAAATTTTGCTTTCAATACAAGTAGTAGATATTGATGTATAAATCGTCCATGTAAGAATTGACCCTTCAATCTCTACAAACACGGAAAATACATGAGGTTCTGGATGAATCCCAATGTGGGGGGTTCAACCTAAAATTATTCGATACTAAGTCAGTTTAATCGATGAATTGACCCTTCAATCTCTGCAAACACAGAAAATACATGAGGTTGTGGATGAATCCCAATGTGGGGGGTTCAGCCAAAAATTATTCGATACTAAGTCAGTTTAATCGATGGAATAAACTGCAAAACTTTAATTATATGAATAATTATTGAGTACCTTAATTATGAGGGGCTCAATTTATAGTGGAGACGTAGTGGTCTTTGGAGCTTCTGATTGATTGAAAGAGACTGCAATTAATAAATATCCATGGTTCAGTAATACGAATAATTGGATTTTGATAATAAATAATTCGCTGCGAAGTTAATATTAGGAGTAGAAAAAGGAAGTTCTAATTAATTAGTAATCCTTTAAAGAAATGAAGTTTTACTTATTAATTGAATCCTAATTGAATAAGCATTTAATGGAGATGTCTTATTATAGTGATATATATTTTCAGTTGGTAAATATCTTAATTATTTTGCGGCAATTATACTTAATAATGATTCCACCGAAGACATAATTGTCATTATATAAATTATGGACACCACGTGGCTCCACAATTTTTGGACGAATTATGCTCCCACGTCACTTAAGGCTCATGCATCCTTGATGTAATCAGTTCAATTGGATGATTTACAACTTCACCAGCAGCATTCCTTGTTTCTTCATTCAATCAAACGTCCACGTACTACCAAAGGTCTTGATCTCTGAGTATGATTCTCATTTTTATGCTCTAGAACTCATAGTTCCTTCCATCGAAGATTGGAGATCTCAGCTCAGCTCCAACAACGTCCACCATATTCGACTCGGCTAGCTTTAAGAAGCTGCTTTCTATTTCGATCTCTTAGCTGAATCCGATTGTGGTTAGGATGGATTAGGGATTCTTTTATTGTTTGAACTGAATTAAAGGGATGAATTTTGGATTGAAATCGGGTTGATATTATCTATGAAATATGATGCACACCAAGTGTTTTTTGAAATGCCTATGAGCTATTTCTTAGAGAGAACTATGTGAAATTCCTCTATATTGATTCTTATTATTTCAAATCGGCTCATGCATTACATGAGTGAGTAAAACGGTTGGGGATGGTCCTGTCATTGTGATGACAAGCACCAATTACATTAGGAAACCTAGTACTAGTCTGGAAGCTATGACAACTAGAACATCTTGCTTTTCGAGTAATCTGTAATCCACCTCACCTAAATTCTATTTTGACTTTGTAGCTGATATCACAGCACACACACAGAGTCTCCACCCGAGTGCTTCCTCACTGATTCACTTAGTACACTTAACTAGCAGATAGCATAGGAGCCAAAATGTGATGTATAATGCCAATTTTTTTTATTGTCAACATCAATTTGATATTTTAGGTCTCTACAATAGCCTAAGGCAGTCTCCCTCGTTTAGAGCCGTAGCAATGAAGACCTCAAAGTCTCCAAAAAATGTGTAAAGAGAGAGAGTGAGAGACGTGCAGCAGACACTAAGTTGAAAGAGTGAGCAGTTCGATGTCTTTAGCTGCTGGTTTGGACTGATGAACCTCAAATGTGAAGTGGCTATCCAAACAAATTTAAGAGGCCAACACTAAATGGGTTCGAAATTAAATTGATGAACTTGCAACTGACAAAAGCAAAAAAGGATATAACCGAGTTACCGAAAATAATATATTTTTGTTCCACATGATCGTGTACATGCATAGAGAATAGAGATGACACCGGTGTATCACAAGTGTGACAGGGAGTAATGGATCGTCTGTATCATTCTCGATCAATTCTTTCCTTTCATCCCTTATCTTTCAATTCCATCAATGCCATTCCTATTCTCATTTCATACGTATCAATTTCGTCTTCTCTTCTATTAAAATCAAGAGCAATTTGTTAATCCATCTGATTTCTAACATTTATTAAATTCGTACGTTAAAAAATTAATTTGGAAAAAAAAAACTTAATTAGACAAACAAACTAAAAGATAAAATAAAAATAGTTTTAAGGGTCCCTAGTATTCGAGTTTAGTGGTATTCTTCCACATTTTAATTATAATTAATGTGGATATCACATTCAATTCTCAAACTAAAAAACGAAATTAATCCATGTTGCGGCACTTTTGTGAGTTTAGTGCGAAAAATGCTTAATGGGCGCGTTATTGTTGTTATTTTAAGGAGGGTCAGGGTTTATTGAGTCTAGAAGCCTAGTAAAAAGGTAATTTTTAGGGCTCCGTTGATGGGAGGGTGGAAAGAAGCCTTTTGGAAATTAAGTTGATCATGGGCTGATTACTATAGCTTAAAGCAGCTGGTCAAGGAAGAAGCTTGCCATTGAGTTGGGTTGGGGATATGAAACTAAAATACCGAAGCTTGCCATTGAGTTGGGTTGGGCATATGAAACTAAAATACCGAAATTGTATTGTTATAGATCAAATCAGACCGTAAAAAATAAAAAAAAGAACAATAAAATTCTTGTATGATTGGTACAGTACCGAAACCATACTAATATAATTCAGCACAATTTTGGTATCAATATTTTGAAAAACTGTCCTGTACCGATATCATATTGTATTGGAATTTTTTTGAATAATTAAATTTATTTCTTATTGGTTGATTGAGCATTAATCCTAACCCTATGCTAGAAGTATAGAATTTACCAAAGCCAATCAAAACCAAAATATTCAAAACTCAAAACTAGGGCTCGGTTGAATCTTACTCTTGTTCCTTCTCTTTGTTGTTCAACGACTGCTACTCATCTTCCTCCTAAGCTGCTACTCATGGTTTGTTCTCTCTTATGGTTTGTTCTCTAATCTGCTACCCATTCTCTCTTCTCTAATTGCTGGTCACGCCATGTGGGCTCTAAACCTCTGTTTTTCTGCCTTGCAAAAATCGAAGGTCATTGCTTCTCATTGGCTACTTATACAATTTTTCATTGGTTTTCTAGGGTTTAGAATTGTCGGTTGGCTTGTGATATTGGCACTTTATATTGGAATTTTGATTTATTATTGATGCCATTTGAGGGTTAATATTCGAATTAGCTAGGTGCTGCTTTTGGAGTTTCTGATGTGGGATTAATGGAATTTTGTATTTGATAGGTATTAGTTTTTCCTGTTTTGTTTTCATTAGTGATAAGTACAAGGCCTTGGCCTTGAATCTTGCTACTTTATATGTTTATGTTGGAAGATTTTTCTTGATTTTAATATTGATTTGTACTTTGCACTCCATCATATAAGGTCTACTTAGTGATTGTGTTTTTCATAATTATTATTTGTATTCAAAAGTTTGAGCTTTTATGTTTGATTGATGGATTCATCATTATCTTAATTTGATCATGATCTAGAAGTTATCACTTATCAGGAAATGTGTTGATGACTTCATGAGTTTGTTAATGTGTTGATGACTTGATGATATTGTTGTTGAATCGAATTATATATATATATATATATATATGTGTGAAAGAAATTTTGGTCGAAAAGAGGGTTAAAAATAATATTTTATATTTTTATAAAATTTTGGTTCAAACCCGAAGTCATACCGAAATTGTACCAAACTTAATTGGTATGATATGATCTGATTTTACTTTCAAAATGTGGAATATCAAACCATACCGAAGAGATCAAAATTAAATGGTATGATTCTAGTATCGATCAATTTCGTACCATACCGAACCATGCCTAGCCCTACTTGTGAGTGCTAAGTAGTAACATGAGAGTTTCTAAATGAATAAAATGTTGCTTATATGCATTAGAGCATGGGAGTCTTACTTGTATATATTTGGGAGTGCACACATATTAATTAGGACATGATCCTGCCCGAATTTCCCCCCTATAACAGCACCTTAATTTTCAAACAAAAAGTGAACCCTAGACCACCTAACTCTCAAGAGACAAATCATTTTTTTTTCTAAATATATTATAAAATTAATTAAATTTCAGCTGGTACATGTAATTATATTTTACATATTATTATGGACTATATTTCCATTCCATTCTTTTCATGTATCATGTTGTTCTACTTTGGACACGTTTTTCTTACTCATGTATTAGAATAAAATCATTCAAAAAAATATTTTCTTTTGAGCGAAGACGATAAATCATTAAAAATGACAAAAATCGTACAAAGTTGAGCTGTGCAAATCTTAATGTGGCCTCATTAAAATTTTGTTGGAGATTTCAACCCGATTGATGTAAAAAGTGTACCACGCACACACAAGTTACAAATGTAGCAAGTCCTCATGTAAAACATCAACTATTACATTTGGGAGTTCTTCAAACTAAATCAAATTTTGAGCTGAAGAAAGACCCACACGAGCAAGGCAATCTGCCACAGTATTAGCCTTTCTTTTTTCATATTGGAAGGTAACTGGGTTAAGCGCTTAGGCCATCTAGCCCTCATCATTTGGCCCAGAAGCCCACGGACTTATGGGTACCCGATAGGCCCGATGACAAAAAGCCCAACCCGGCTCGATATGGGCTGTGGGCCGGCCCGGCCCGCATGTTGATGGGCTGGACTTGGGCTTAGGGTATTCAAGCCCGCTAGGCCCGATAAGCCCGAGCCCGATAAAGCCCGGTAAGCCCAGCCCGACCTACCCAGGTAAACCCGACCCATAAGTTCGAAAATATAAAATAATTATAAATTAAGAATTGATACCCAATCCAATTTTGTTACTACTATTATAGCCAAAATCCAAAACTCCAACCAAATCTCAACCTAGTCATTTAAAAGCCCAATGCCCAAACCAAACCCTAACCCTAAATTCAAAAAAACTCACTAGGTCTCTGACTTTCTTAGGGACCTGCTTATCTTATCTCGGCTTTATGGTTGAAAATTTAAGTCAATTCTCCAAATCCAATAGTACCCCTCCTTAGCTTATTTCAATATTCGATAATAATATTTAAACTCAACTCATTTTTTTTTTTTTTACAATTAGGTAGGTACAAATGGGCTTAGTAGGCCCGGCCCAAGTGGGCTTAGTAGGCCCGACCCGTAAAGCCCGATAAAAGTCCGGCCCAAACCCGGCCCGACAAAGGACATGGGCTTTTATATTTATGATCAAGCCCACCCGACCCGGCCCGGTATTTTTTAAATTATGAAATAGGCCCGGCCCGGCCCGGCCCAAGCCCAAAAATTTTGGGCCGGGCTTGTCCGACCCGGCCCAATGACGAGGCCTAAGGCCATCACACATGCATCATTGATAATTGGCCCCATGTAGGATAGGCCCTCACGAGACTGGGTAAGAGCCACAATTTCTAGCAAACAGTCTCCTTCAATAATCATACAGTGACACCTCAGCTACGCCGAGAGTTGTATCCCCGCCCTTGCCACAATAGATTCAACATGGAGGGTGAAGAGATATCTCTGTTAGGCCCTGCAACTATGGGAATGAAGCAGCCCTGCCATTCGTGTATGACCATGCCCAGACACGAACCCAGGATTTGAATATGAGGTGGGCTAATTTTATTAATATTATATTCTATCAAAATTCGATAGTACAAATGAATTTTATTGATAAAAAGTAAAATATATACCGATTAACTTTATCCTAAAAATTAATACTTATATACAAAAAACTAAAAAAAATTAACAATTTTATACAATACCATGTAATATAAGAGTACTAAACTTGTAGCCTATTAATTTTTTACATATTACATGAGTTTATTATCAAGTCGTTGTCAATATTATTAAAAAATACTCTTTTATTTGAAGAATATATTATACAATTTTAAAAAATATTATTTTTATCTTATTTAAGTGTATAACAAATTAATTAGATAGACTATAAATATTAAAAATAACTATTTTTTCATTTGAGTTAGTAATTTCGGGTGTGCTAAAGCCCACCTTAGCCCTTCATGTTGGCCCGTGCCTGACCATGCCACAACCCCCAAGCTGCTCCGATTCCAGATAAGCCTCATCAAATTTGCATTTCACCTAGCCCTGTTTAGGTCTTTTCCTACCCTAGATTTGTATGGCCAGTTGAGACATTTGAGCACGGATGATATTGATGGCAGGATGCTAACTAAGAATTTGCACTCCCAGGTACTCTAACAATGGTTAATGTGTACCAGTCCAAACTAGATGATAAATCAAAATTGTGTTAAAGATTTTACTTACTACACCAATGATCCAATCCACCAACAAAGGACTTGGATGCACTCTTGAAATAATGCCTAGAGAACAAGCAAGCCACAAAACTGAAGTTGCGAGGCACTCCTTCATAACATAGAGGTCTGTTTTAGGCTCAGTGTCCCAGCCCGACTCTCCTATCACAATATTGTCTGTTTTGGGTCACACCCTCGTGATTTAGATTCTGATAACTCACGTGCAACTTCCCAGTAGGTCACCCATCTTGAAATTTTTCCAACCCAACCTCGCTTAACTTTGGAATTCCAAAGGAATCCAATGCAGTGAGCTCCCAAAATGCCTCGTGCTAGGAAGATACATGCTCATACATATAAGGCAGTTTACCTTTCCCTCCCCGAGCGATGTAGGATTGTTCACCCTTCTTGCTCCCTTGAGCTTCAACCATCTGGGAACACCCCTAGCTTTGGTTTCTTGAGACATAACACCCAAGCATCATCTATCTAGGAATACCCCTAACTTTGGTTGCTTGGGATACGGGTCTTACAATCCACCCCCTTTGGTGCCTAGTGCCCTCACTCCCACACTTTCAGTCGAGGTCGAGCTCTAATACCAAACTATCACGGATCGACTCCCCTAGCACGATGTTTTCCACTTTGGGTCACGCCCTCACGTTTTTCTTTCTAGGAGCTCACGTGTAACTTCATAATAGGTCATCTATCATGGAATTGTTCCAACCTAACCTCTTGGGGCCAAGCATCCTCGCTCGCACACTTTCGATCAGGGTCTAGCTTTGATACCAAACTGTCATGACCCGACTCCCTTAGCACGATATTGTCCACTTTGGGCCACGCCCTCATACTTTTATTTCTAGGAACTCACGCGTAACTTCCCAATAGGCCATCCATCATGGAATTGTTCCAGCCCAACCTCTTGGGGCCCAGCGTCTTCGCTGGTACACTTCTAGTCTATGTCCAACTCTGATACCAAAATGTCACGGCCAATGCTCTAGCACGATATTATTCTCTTTGGGTCACAACCTTATAGTTTTTTTTTTTGAACTCACGCACAACATTCCAGTAGGTCATCATCCATCATGGGATTGCTCCACTCCCTCTTGAGGTCCATCGTCATCGCTGGCACACTTCCAATTGAGGTCCAGCTCTGTTACCAAACTGTCGCGGGTCGACTCTTCTAGCACGATATAGTCCGCTTTGGGTCACGCCTCACGGTTTTGTTTCTGTGAACTCACGCGCAACTTTCTAGTAGGTCATCCATCCTGAGATTATTCCAACCCAATTTCTCTTAACTTTGGAGTTCTAAAGGAATTCAAAGCCACTGAGCTCCCAAAAGGCCTCTTGCTAGGAAGATGCGTGCTCACACATATAAGGCACTTCACCTTTCCCTCCTTGAGCGATGTGGAATTGTTCACCCTTCTTGCACCCCCGAGCATCAACTGTCGCGGAACCCCACTTGCTCCAGCTGGCTGGGACACTTACTGTAGCTGCTTGGGACACAACCCTCGAGCATCAGTTGTTTGGGAACACCCCTAACTTCAGCTGCTTAAGACACGGGTCTTACAATCCACCCACTCCTGGGACCAGCATTCTCACTCGCGTACTTCCGGTGGGGATCCATCTCTGATACCAAACTGTCACGACCCGACTCCCTTACCACGATATTTCCTACTTTGGATCACGCCCTCACCATTTTTTTTCTAGGAACTCATGCGCAACTTCCTAGTAGGTTATCCATCATGGAATTGTTCTAGTCCAACCTCGCTTAACTTTGGAGATCTAAAGGAATCCAAAGTCGGTAAGCTCCCAAAAGGCCTCGTACTAAGAAGGTACGTTCCCACACATATAAGACACTTCACATTTCTCTTCCCGAGTGATGTGTGATTGTTCACCCTTCTTGCTCTCCCGAGCATCAACAGTCTGGAAACAACCCTAACTCCATTCACTTGAGACACAATCCCCGAGCATCAGCTGTTCGGAAACACCTCTATTTTCGGCTGCCTAAGACACGGGTCGTACACCCGAGACACATGACATCCAATGGAACTTGGCATTTATGCAAATTCATCTTGGTTGGAACAATACCACTGGATGCTTTCCAATTCAGAATCTTCACCTTTTTAGGGACGGTGGAAACCTAAATTATTTTCCAAAAATTCTGAACATCATCCGGTCGGGGTCTAGTTCTGATAGCAAACTGTCACGAACCGACTCCCCTAACACAATATTATCCTCTTTAGGTCACACCTTCACCGTTTTGTTTCTGTGAACTCACGCGCAACATCCCAGTAGGTCATCTATCATGGGATTTCTCTAGCCCAACCTATTGGTGACAAGACTCATCTCAATCCCCTTGGATTATTGTGGGATGTGCCCAACACCTCTTTGATACCACGTGCCAAACTATGGATAAAACCATAACCTGCTCAAGGTTTCCAGAGTACACAGTGACTTGTGGAGTACGCAGCGGCATGTGATGACTCAGTCTCTACTACAGCCCGCATCCGCGATCAACCTGAAGGGTATCAAAAACCATAAAAGCTGTGAGTGGACAAAAATAAACCGTTTATAAAACCATTTAGCAAAAAGATATTTATACCCTTCACGTAAAAGCATGCATGCATCAGGAAACAGTATCTTAAATATTTTCTTAAAATCAAATCATATGGCTTTTCAAATCAAGACAAAGTAAAAACATTTATAAATCAAAGTCATTTCCTCAGTAGGGTCTCATCCCAAAACCAAGTAACGTAGGGTCTCAGCCCAAATCAATTCTCATAAAACATCTCAATAGGACCTATGTCCGAACATAGACTCATATCCAGAGTCTCATGAAAACATAATCAACCAATCCTCTTTATCCAATATCCAACAAATCATCTCAATAGTCACGATATCAGCGCTATGCGTGTGACTCGAGATTACACATCATAGTATGCACTAGGCTCGGAGCCTGTGGCTCAACATTTAGGTGTTCTAACTCAGGCTCGGAACCCTTGGTTTGACGTCTGAAAAATTTCCATCTCTGACACTTCTACAAACAGTGTCATAGTGATCTCTCCAGGATCTACGACGTCTGGAGGCTACCACGCCAAGATCTACGACGTCTAACGGGACTAATCACATCATAGAGGATGGTAGTGTGGAAAACATTTGACAAATCTCAAATCATCTCACAAAACCTCAATAGGGCCCACACCCAGAATATAGTTCTTCAAATCAGATTCCTCGAATCCTATCAAATCCAAACTCGTAAATCCATAACAAGGTCACAAGTCTGATATAGTATATCATAAATCAGAACTGGGTCACAAGCTCGATATATCATTTCCAAATCAAAATATCATTCAATTTCTCGTTTGACAATTAGGACACATGCCTGAATGTTATTTCCAAATCCGAAAACCATTTTACTATTCAAATCACCTTTTCAAATCACATTTGACTGTAATCCAAGTCAAAGTCAATATCAAACTGGGTTTCATGCCCGAAATAGCATTTCATGTATCTCCGTGAAATCATTCAAAACCGATAGTAAAATTCTCATTTTCATGCCTCTTTGTGAAACTATGCAAATTGCATAAATCACATGAAGGTAGAATACTCGGCCTAAGCCCAAGTATCATATAAAAATAGAAATCTCGAAATACGTGCAATATCACATTTTCTACAAAATTGCCAAATCATCAACATAAACCACATTTAGATCATATGTAATCAATCCATCTCAAGTCATGTTCATAAAACATATAAAACAGTTATGCATGCATAATTTAGAAAGCAAAGTCCACTCACAGACTGTCCATGCTGCGCGCTTCCAATCTGCGACGTAAGCCACTCCGAGGCTAATCCACAATCTATGGGACGTCCGGACCTGTCCAAATCATATCCAAAGGTCACTATCAACTTATACAAGTCCAAACCATAAACCCTCAAAACTCCTGAAACAATAAACGTGTCCCGAACAAGCTTCTCGAGGCTTAAAACCTCCAAATGACCTATCTAACGATCTCTGATCGACCTGAAATCACCACCATTGGATTTAAAATGGCGAAGCCTTTTAAACAAGATTGGTTTGACCTTGAAATTCATGCACATGACCCTCACGCAGCGGTTAAACTTTCGGTCAATGCTTGTCAATGGTCAACGGTCAACGATCAACGCTAACGTGGCACCCCTGCCACGTGTCACTAACACCTTGCAGACGTGACACTATCACGTGTCACCGCCACGTATCACGACTGATGTCATTCGATGGCGTGGCATGATGGTGTCATCGTGTGACATCATCAGTGACGTCATCAACCTCGCCAAAGAGGACAACCAGCGCCGCCTTCTAGTTCGCTGGTCGGCAGTCGAAAAACCTCCATTTTTTGCGCGATTTTCAAACCTTCATTTCTCCCTCAATACTCAATCAAATCCTATTCTTTATATGGAAATCTATCTAGTCAAGCCAAGGAATCCAAATCTGAACACATAGTTGAGAGAAAGTACTTGGTTTTGAAGATACATGCTTTCAAAGTTTCGGCCAAACTTTGAATCCTTCTCCTGGCCACTCCAAGCGTCCAAAAATTTCCATTTTTGCCTCTACTGACTCCCTTCTCTCAAAGAACACGGATATGGCCTTAGTTTAGATCCAAAACATCAAAAACCAAAACCCAAAATCAAACACCCACAGCTTAGCTTTGTTTCTCGTGATTTCTGGCCAACTGACATGACCACTACCGTCTGCCATGACCACCCACAACTTTTTACCCTTATTTAGGGGCAAAATCGTTATTTTATCTCGTTCGTCCGATAATCCTCGATTAATCCCGATTAATCCTTAAATAATCTGGTAGATTCGGTACAGGCCGTTACATATACACAGAAGGCACTGGCTAATCTTGATACACAAACAGCTCCAGCTAGAGGTCTTGGGTTAAGAATATACTTAAGTTGTTTGATGTTGCTCTACAACTAAGTTCCAACAATGCCTAGTCTTGATTCCAATACTATCATCTCTTCTTCCCCATCTTCGTCAGAAATCACTGCCATGGGAGCTATCATGGACCATCCTCGCTCAGGGATAGGTCGTATCTGCTCCCCTGAGTTCTTTGGCACCTAAGTTTCACCCCATTCTTCTGGAACCATGGAACATAGGGCTTGGGAAGGTCGTCTGTTTTTCTAGTTCTTGGTAACTTGCAGCACTTCTCCACATGATCCAAGTGACCAGTACATAAGTAACAGGCAAGCGAAGGTTCCTCGAATCTGAACATGACCTCAATGGTTTCTTCTTTGATTGTAATCAACATGCAACATCTAAGAGGCTTCATGATATCTACTACTGCTCTCACCCTTAGAATATTTTCCAGATCTTCAAATTTTTTGCTGAGATCTGTATGGATATAACCAAAGCTGGTCCAAACATTTAAAGGCCTAGGGAAAAAATAAAATATGGGCCCTCAATTCGCATACTTAATTATTGAAAATGTAAATTTTATAAATTTATTATATTATATTTATATTAAAAGGCATTGTTAAATTTTTTGTTAGGGAAAAACTCATTGGGAAAAAATCCAAAATAAAGGAAAAAGAGTACCTCATGTTCAAAACATTACATTAATTTTTTTTTTTAAACAAATCTTATACTATTTTGGTGAAACCAGTAAGCAATTTGCAACTCTATACAAACTTTCATATTCAATACAAGAATATAATTAAAGATTGATTTACTAAGAACCTTTGTAGTAGTGACTATCAGTTTAGGTGAGTTCCATGAAATCTTCCTAGCATGCGGAAAAAAATGTAATTAAGTATTCAAAGACACACAAAAAAAAACTAAAGATGCACAATTTCTAATTTCTAACAAAGTGGAAAAACTGACCTGCCATTTGTAATGTTAGATTCGAGGTTTAGACCCATAACATTGGTCCTTTGATTATATGAAGGGAAAGTTGTCAAATGGAAGTGTTCAATCAGGAAAACTATAATAGGAATTCTATTAAATTATATTACCTCTTTTTGAAATTTGTAATTTAGGAATATCTCGGCTAGAGCTTTCAGAAGGGGAGTTGAAAAGGCTTAGATTTCTTCGACTGGAAAAGCCAATTGTTGAGAACTTGAGATGAGGGTTTGAGAGTTTGAATGAAATTGTAAGAAATTAAAAATTTAGAAAAGTTGAGAATTTGAGATTGAATGAGATTGATATTTAACCTTGAAACATTGAATTAGAACATTGAAACCCTGCGCCTTCTTCTTGGAACTTTGAAGTTTGAAGGAGACTCTCCTTCCGTTCCTCACTCACTCGTATCCCTCGTCTAAATTATCATTCATCTTCCTATATTTTTAAACATAAAAAAAACTTAATTTTTAGCTCTCCAACATTTTTAGGCCCCAGGCCTATACCTCTCATGTCTTCCCTATTGGACGGCCCTGGATATAACCTCCCAGCTCATTGCCAATCAATCTTCAAGTATTGTTTTTTTTTTCACATATGAATGACTAGGCGATATTTATTTTGGTTAATTTTGTACATAACCATCTTGAAATGATGAATTATTTTTTTTTGGCCAACCAAATGATGATTTAAGAATATATAAATATGTAATTAAGGACAACTCTATAAATAAATAAATAAAAGTGAAAGCAAAGGTTTATAATTCTATAAATGAATGAAACACAAGTACTATATAAAATTTGAAACCTCTCACACTTGAGAGTGGATCTTTTACTGCAGATATATGAAACTCCAACTGTATGAATCAAATTGGCGATAACACTACAAGAAATATAGGTTGAGACCACCATTAATTATTAGTGTCTTTTGAGGCTAAAGACACAAATTATTGTGCCCAATGATCAATGGCCACAATGCAGCCACTAATGGGTGGTCGGTGCACTAGGTGGCCGTCACTATTGACCAAAGGGCACAAAAGCAGTTAATGTGTCATTATTTATAGACACAAATAAAATTTATTTGGTATCCATAGATGCAATATAATATAATTTTTTTTATGAATACAAATGTGTTTTTCGACACATTTATAAATGAGTGTCTTTTGATATTGTACACAGATTTAAAAAAAATATATTACTTGTATAGGATTGATTGTATACAAATGCTTGTATAGGATTGTACAGGATTGATTGTATACAAAATTGAACACATTTTATGAAAAACACCATCCATCAGTACAACTAAGTGTATAAAAAAAATGGTTCCATTAGATAATATAATTTGAGAAACATCATCCATCAGTACCAAATCCAAATGAAACCTCCATGGAATACATTATCCAACATCCATTAAATATAGAATTACTAGGTGTATGCTTCAGATTGGACAACAACCTCTCTAGATGCAGAATTCAACTCAAAATGAAACATGTACCTATTCCAATTCAACTAAACATCTACATCTATATATCCAATTCAAACTGAGCATCCCTAGATACAAAAAACCACAAAGGCATCAACTAGAGACCTATATCATTTACCTCTCACTTTGTTTCTCTTTTCCGGACCCATTACTTGAACATAAATTTGATTCCATACTTCGTGTGTTACCTCATCCCCATTGTCCCGAGCCTCTTTAAGTCTTTCAAATTTTGCCTGCATTTTAAATTTAGTTTGTATCAAAATTAGCTAAAATTGTACCCTTTATTTTATTTTATTTTTTAAATTAAACTACATACCATCACACATCTGGACTCTTCATCAATTGTTGCCAATTTGGACCCCTAGTGTGAGTGACCGTGAAGAATGTAACACGATCAGGTTCTTGGCCTTTTTTCCATCCTATAATACATTAATTTATTTTCGAAGTTAGTTTATATAATAGATGTGTACTGTACAATACTTTTCAGTTCAAAAGTAATATTCAATTGGTAATGGATTTGAACAATAAGAGATACTAAACATTTCTCTAAGCAGCAACCTTCTCAATTTTTTGTCTAAGCATTGCTCTAAACAACAACCTTCCCAATCCATATTATAATCCAAACATAAATCATATATATACTTATTGCAATGCATTTAAACATAAAACTTCTCAATTTGCATAGAATCAATATACCATTGCATATCTAAACAAAAACGTTCTCAATTTTCATAGAATCAATATACCATTGCATCTCCAAACTTACAGGTTATTGTGAAGAATCATTAACTTACGCATTCATGTCGATTTTGAACAAAAGTCCAGTAGTCTTGGATCACGTGGCAGATAATATAGCCTACGGAGCCTTGCCTTGCAACTTCGGAAACGATCATTCAATTTTTGTGCAACATTACCCTTCATAATGACCTCCTTTCCACCAGCTCCTGGAAGTGTCCAATCAATTGTTACCTACATGAACAAGTGCTCCCTTTATCAATCGGGTTTTAAATATACATGGCACACATATAAAGGGCTTAGCAATCAGCAGCATCAAGCATCAAGGGGCATTCATAGCGCATAAATCAAATGATTTGAAATAAATAATTAAATGAAAGGAATTTAATATGATTATATGCATAAGGTCATTTGAAATCTATTTTCCTTTTTTCAATGTTCTTCCTATTCAAATTCAAGTATCTATGCATTATAATTCTCTGAACAACAAATTTAAACATGTCATCAAATTCACATTACTTCAAACAAACCATGAATGTTTCGAGAACAGCACTATGCATCTTTAAGAGCTCTAGTCACCTGCATCACAAGCTAATAAATTTTGATCCCCTAAATGTTGAAAAAGTCAAAACTGAAAATATGAGCACTCATATATGCATACCTAAAATCAACAAACAAAATTTTCTATAACATATGATCTTTATCATTCTTCATTATTCTTCACAACACAATATCAAATCATGCAAGTAGAGTCAAAGAATAAGGACAATTATGAATATCAAAGGAAAAAAATTAACACTATGAATCATTTACAAGAGTTTTGTACTTAAATTTTGATTAATTTGTAACAATCATTGAGCTTGGTGGTTTACATCATCTTAATTCATTTCAAAAGAAAACAAAGTGAAAAAAAAATCTAATCCATCCCACACAAACAACCCATCTTGCAAACATCAGCCTACAATAATGTTGTGCTCTGCCCACAAAAACAAACCACGCTCATATGCACCTTCCTTTTCGATCATTTCCAGCTGCAGCACACCCACAACACAAAAAACTCATAACTCAATGCAACTAACAATCAGTAAATATTATCAAGATGACTTTTTTTAACCATATGTATAATAGAGGAAAGTGAAGAACCAATGGAGAGAGTACAAGGCTAGGACCATTGCATAGAGTGTTGCTTTTCACTCATCGAGAGTTAGTCTCAAAAGAGTGATTATCTCATGCACATGAACACTGCAAGATACTGCCAAAACACTATTCAAGAAACGAAGAATTACACCGAGTAGAGTTTAGAAAATAAGCAACGTGGGCAAGAGAAATAAAGAACCTACATAAGTTATAAGTTTGTATATGTTAACTTCTTTGCAAATGGTGTTCCCTTCAATTCTCAATAAAAAAGAAGTAAACCCAAATAATTTTGTAGGAGTAATTGAGACCCATTTCTTATTTACATCATTGACAAAAACATAATATATTGGTTTGGTACACGAAAAAATATCACAAAACAGATGGTAAACCTAACAGCTACATTACTATGAATGTGCAAAGAAACTAAGTATTAAACCTTGTGAATATCTTAATCTCTGCTGATGAGAAACACAAATTGCCCAAAGTAATTTAATTCTTTAGTACACTGCATAAAATAAGGTGGTAATTCTTCAGTACACAGATTACACAAAGTTATAACGATCGAATTTCAAAAGAATATCCATAGAAATGTATTTCTAGTGACAAAACATAAACCTTTCCCTTTAAATTTGGAAATGCAAGCACATATAATCTTAATCAACATAAAAAGGTGTTACCTCCCAGATTCTTTTGAAGAGTTTCTTGTTTGAACTCCCATTTGATATGTAACGACCCATCCCGGAATTCGGGATTAGATTACTAACTACTCATGATTAGCGAGGTTAATCGGTGATTACCTGGGCGAAATCAGACAAACGGTGCAAAATGACCGTTTTGCCCCTAGTCGTGGGTAAAACGTTGACCTTTTATTCGGACGGTCAAATGGACTTTGACCGATGACCGTGAAGTAATTTGGGACGTCACGAGTCTATAGACAGGTGGCACGTTTGATTCCGACGTTCGCGGTGAAAGTATGACGTTCGGAAGTCAAAGGGCATATTCGTAATTTGGACGATTAGGGGGAAAATGTTGACTTTTTGTTTGACAACTGATTTTCACACGACTCGAGGATCGTTAGGTGGGTCTCGATGCCCTGAGTAAAACGACAGGCGGCACGCGTCAAACGGACATCAGGTGACCAAGTTATGGGTCACGGAAGATGGGGGCATTTTCGTAATTTTGTGTACAAGGGCAAATTTGTAAATTCGCGCAGGGGCATTATTTTGAAACCGGGGAGCAGGGGGGCTGAACCACCGTGCTTGGGTGGTCTGTCCAGGGGATTATTTTTCTAGTTAGTGGCTTTGGGGTGTGAGTAGGAGTGTTGTGTGTGATGTGAAGGACTGTGCATGGGTGGTGTGTGTGTGGGAAACAGGTGCTGATGTTTGAAGTTGGAAAACAGAGTTGGACATGAGCGTGCACGGTTTGGGTTTGTTTATACTATTGAGTGGAGGAACACAGAGCACTGAGGAGAATTGTTTATGGATTTTGAGGTGTTGGGAGCTTGGTGGCATGGGCTGATGCAAAACCAGAGCACGGGAAACCATTTTCTTCTTAGTTTTGGGTCAGTGCGGGGACACTTCACAGAGGGGCCAGAATGATTTCCCATGGGTGTTGGGGTCTTGTTTGGTTATCTGAGAGTTAGACGAGTGAGAGGACTCATTTTTGAACCACAGAGAGAGCTGAGAGTTGAGAGAAACCGAGTCGGGAAGAAAAAACCAGAAAACGGGGGGAAAATCCAATTTCGAATTTCTGGCCAGCCCAAGCCAATATGAGGCTTAATTCAGTCTTCTGGGACTTCACTTAGTCGATCCAGATCGTGACTTCGAAGCTGGAAGGCCCTGGAAGCCATGGACAAGGACGGCAACACTTCAGAAAATTCAAGCTTGGAGTCATGGATTTGGAGGAGGGTTCTGATGGAATTGGTCACACAATCCTCTCTATGGTAAGCCTACGATGCTCCCTAACTGTTCAATTGAGGAAAATAGTGGCTGTTTAGTGGAATTGGGATGTTGAACATCGTCTCGAACTTGAGTTCAATCGACGGGGTTTAGGCCGTGTCGATTAGAATGACTACTACAGAATTTTAATTGAGATTATTGTGATCCTACTTGATGGATCAATTGAAGGAATTAGCTTGATTATGATAGGAATCGAATCAGGTCCTGACGCGGGTTAAACCGCCTGTATATCAGAAAGCGGGGTGAAGACGATTACTGTGCCTGTCACTATAGCAGGCGCGTGGACTCACGCGCAGCCACTCACGGCGGCGCGTGGACCCAAATTTCGAGGTAAGTCCAACACGAATTTTATCCTATACAATGTAACAAACATTTTAGTGTTGGTTTCGAATTTATCGGACACCGTTTCGATGTTGTTTTAAAGGTCCGAAGGTTTATGTTACGTTTTTAAGTAGCGTTTAACCCCCGGAAAATTATGGGAAATTAGTATATTGTTCTTTGAGTTCTTAATGACGCTAAAGTATGTTTCCGGACAGGTTTTGAGCTACCTGGAAAATGGAGGAAATTATGGGAACGCGTGCAGCGCAAAATTGAACCATAAGAACGGTGTGTGAGTGGACGTTGCTTTCAAAATTTAATGCATGCATAAATATTTCTATGATTTCTATGACTATGATTATGAATTATGATTGATTTCGATTTCCGTATTTATACGTATTTCTGCTATACATACGAATTGCACGTATTTCAGGACTATGGGTTCGCTTACGTTTGATGATGGGTTAATGAATGATTTTATATGATTTTTGCACGTATCATGTTTTAGGGATGTTCATTATGTTGTGAGTATGATTTACGGTGTTGGCACGGATTTCGAGGTTTTTCACGGATTTGCACGTCTTACGAGGTTTTGCGTATGTTGTGATTTAATCCTGATTTTGGTGTTTATGATTGTGGTTTTGATGTTTTGACCCTGGGATTGGAAAATGGCGTGATTTCAAGGATTTAAAATGGATTTTGAAAAAGGTGATTTCAGGCTTGGTGCTCGGGGCATAAAAGTAATTTTGATGAACGAGATTTCGGTTTCCGGAAGTTTGAAAACGGATTCTTGGTTTGGGTTCGTGATGATGTTTCCGGATGCTGGCTTACGGAATCATTATTGCGAATTCGAATTAGGGAATGGGTAATGGTTGATAAAAGTGATTTGATCTGATTATACATGCCCCGTGTTTGATGATGAATGATTTTGTTTTGTGAAGTAAGATTTTGGGGATTTGAATGTGGAAATTCGGACATGAGTCCTGTTATGACAAAAATGTGATTTCGGGATGGATCCCGAGTAGTTGTGTTTGACAAATGTTTTGGGTTTAAAGACCCGTTGAAAATGATTTTGGGTTTAAAGACCCGGTGCTATTGCTGGAGCACGTTTTGAGTTTAAAGACTCGGTTAATTGATGATGGGGGCGGGCCCAAAATTGGGTTTAAATACCCAGATTGAGTTTAAAGACTCGTGAGTTTAAAGACTCGGTTATTGTGATACCCCCGAGGCCTATTGTTTATGTTTTGAGTTTAAAGACTCGTTGATATCCCGGGAAGGCCTGATTATGCGCATGATTTTGAGTTTAAAGACTCGGGCGCACTTGATATCCAACAAAATGATTGACTTGTGATTTATTGTTAATTTCTGATGTTCGGTTGAGTCGGGCAGTGGCCCGGTTTTATGGTTGATGGTTTTGGATTATGTTGTGTTCTTGGGTTTGATTCGTGGTTTTGGGTTGAGGCCCGGTGTTTATGATTGCGGGCTAAGACCCGATGGTTGAGAAAGGAAAAATGATTTTGAGTTTCATACGAGTTTTTCCTTATGTTGAAATTGATACACAGTTTTTCCTATGTTGAAAATGTAACGGATTGCGAAATGATTTTCGAATGCATGCATTGGTTTTACGTGGAGGGTAGAAACGTTTTCTGTAACTGTTTTATAAACTGATTTATTTTTGTCCACTCACACCTTTTTGTTTTTATTGACCCTCCAGGTCGTGGCGCGTTGGTCGAGGCTGATCGAGAGGCGGGGGCATGAGTAAGTACGTGTGGATATCCCTGGTCTGGCAAGTACTGAGGGTAACCTGGGAATTTCAGTCGTCTTGCCAGACGGGAGCAGGACTGGGCACGGTTAACAATGCCCTTTTCGGGGGCGGTCCTGTCTATCATGCATTCTTAAACAATAAGAACAAAAACAAAGCCATAAAGCAGTAAAAAGTAACAACAATAGAAAAGCTCACGAAGCTAAATTTCATTACTTCAGCTACCATCGAGTTCACTAGAGACTCGGGGCACATCAAAAGCAGTAAAGCAAGATGAAACCCCACACTAACAGTTGAGAAATACCTAAAAACCCTCAGAAGCCTTTATATACATCAAGTGATCAATTACTTAAAAAAACCGAATATACATATTACACAACAATTATGCTCTTTCATACTAAAAATTCGATATTTCAATTAGTGAGACGAAGACCAATGTTACCTAAGCAGAAGCTATTACATCAAAATTAGGGTTGAATTACCGGTACATGAACAGATGCATCCATTTGCACTAGAGAAGACGGTCAATGATGGAACGTACATAGACAAATTGGGGACATTCTCGGCTCTCCTCTCGAACTCTCTCGCGTATGAACTCTCTCACTCTCAAGAAGTCAGCCGAAATGGGCGAACATTTTCAGTGAAAAAAACTCTCACTCTCAAGAAGATGAAGGGTGAAGTGGCGGAAATTTTCAGGCAAAAATAAACAGATGGTGGGCAGAAATAAGGCATATAGAATTAGGTCACGTATATCACAAATGGACGATCGAGATTAGCCTATTTGGATGGTTCATATGGGCTACTCTTTTTTTTAAAAAAAAAATTGCAGAGAATTTTGGGGGAAATTTGATTTTTTTCACTAAAAAAGTGCGGGAATTTAAAAAAAATGCGGGAGATGAGTGATGGAGGAGGACAGAGGAGAGACTGGTTTCAGATATTTAGTACAATAAAGAAACAAATATACATTTGTGTCTTTTGGTGCAACGCTATACGCATGGTTAATTGTGCCTTCATCTAGTGAAAAATCTGACAAAAACTTTTGTGCTTATTATATCAGTCTTTGGGCACAAACAATTGTGTTTTTTTTTCATAAACGGAACATACTAAAATTGTTGTTGTCTGATACAATAAAATAGGATACTAAAATATTATTGGTGTCCAATATAACAATAAAAAACACTAAAATTATTTTGGTGTCGTTAACAATTGTAGCCTAAACTTTGTTGTCTTGTAGTGTAAAAAAACATGTTCCTGATTATGTTCATGAGTACGTGGGAGCGTTGTAGAAGGCAAGAGAAGTCCAAAAATGTGTCTACAAAGAAAGAGAGACGTAAGAAATAACTGTTATTTAATCACGATCCCATATCCTGATTGACAACCAAATTGCTGTACCATTATTTGATTTTTGTTATCTTCTTCAATTCATTGCGTTTTTTCATCTGTCTTTATCAAAAGTCTCGGATTTGGGATGATCGGTTTTCAAGGAACGATGGTATATAATTAGTGTATAATGCATTGCACCTTGAAGACTTAACCTATTTTGTTTTGTACAATCTCATCTTTTATTCTATGTCTTTCTCATCAAATCATTACTAATTAGGTTGTGTTGAAATCTAGTACTTAGAAAATTAGGTACGTACATTCGAGAATAGCTTTTGGAAAGCTACTTTATACTGAAAATTAATTAGTATTAATATAATGATTCAAGGCTGCATTCTTCTACTGCACTATTTGAAAGGACCGTTATGTTTCAATTTTATTATTTTATTTAATATAATTTTGAGATAATATTAATTTATTTCATAATTTATTTTAATTATTATATTATCAATTAAATAAAAATAATTTCTGGTATTAACTAAAAGTTCTTATTCATTTTATTTTCAAATAGTTACTCTTTTAAATTAGTGCATTCAAACAAATTATAACTACATAATTATTTTTTTATCAAAATGTATAATTAATTAAACTTATTGGAAATGTAAATGTATTGCCCTTATAATTTTTAAATGCATTAATTTGAAGAAAAAAATAGGTAACTAAATCAAAATAATTAGTCATTTAATTAAAAAATAAAATAGATAAGAATTTGTAATAAATATCAAGAATGTTCTTAACTTATAAACAAATAGGTCTAATTTAATTGATTCTAATATTAATTTATAAATAATTGATTTCAAATTTAAATCTTAATAATATATTATATAGAAAAAAAATTCCCCATGCGCTACTCAGGATAACAATTAAAAAATGTATTATCCGGTCATTACTGTATATCAGTAATCATTATTACTTAAACACATCTAACAGATGGATAACACGAGGCATGTGTTACACGTGCTCTCGACATGTGGGTTTCACATATATGCATAAAGTTGCTTTAGTTGGATTTGGTTGTCAATATTCACGGAAGGGGATATGCATGGAGATCGGCTTAATAACGATAAAAAAATAAAAATAAACAGCTGTAAAATAAGTTGCTGTTATGCAGATCTGCGTATCAGATTAATAATGATACATAAATCTCCATCAATAAAATCGGGTGAGAATTCAATGGTTCAAATGTTGTGTAAGAGATTGTCCAAAAAAACCAGATAGCGGTCAAATTATGCTTTCGATTTCTGCGTGAAAGGTTCCTCTTATGCACGGAAGGTCACCCATTAGTGGCTAGATCCTACGTAGACCCACGGATGAAAATGTAGCTGAAATCGACGATATATCGGTTGATAGGTCGTGTTTTTTGGTCATCGGCATATAAGCAGGTGGAAAGAAAGTCTTCCGCCAAAATCGACAATATCGGCGAATATCGGCGATAAGACCGATATTGGCCAGAAAGGCCCAACCCATCAAACTTCCATGTCTAATTTGGCAACAAGAAATCGAAATCACACAAAACAAAAAATTTGAACAAAATCAAAACAATTACATCACGGACGAACAGCGTTTGGGAAGGAAACAACAATTCAACAATGCAAAAAGCCATTGATTCAATAAATTCAATCAAACATCAATTCATCAGTTGTACAACCATTAAAATGTTTCAAAAGGCAATGATTCAATGGGTCACAGGCGAACAAAATTAGGGAAGAAAACAATAAAATTGGAATCACTGACTTACCAAACCACTCACCACCACCCCTTCGCTTTCAGGAAAAGAATAAATTTGGGGCAACATCGAAGAAAAAACCCACCCCAACTCCTGATCTGTCGACGCCGAAGCACAGCCCACTCGAACAACCTCTGTAGCTCCGCTTCTCTCAATGCCTCCTCGACGACTAACTAGACCCTCAACGGCCGCTCCACCACCCAACTTGTCCTCTCTATGGCTCACGCCGCCTCTCACCCTCATAGTCTCAGTTCTCCGCCGTCTCTGCCCCCTCCGGCTCTCGCCCTCGCGGTCTCAGTCCTCTCCAAACAGACTCGATCGATCGAAGGGTTGAGTAAAATAAATATACCCAACTGAATGAAACGCTGTGTTTCATTTGTTTTGCTCTTTTTTTTAACCCTTTTTTTGTATGTTTAAAATTTTAAACCTAGATTATTATTTTTACCATTTATGCTTAAACATATATTAGTAATCCTTAACCTTGAGTTAACCCCTTTTTTATATATTACTTTTATCCTTAACCCCTTTTTTATATGTTATAATTTAGAATATTGAATATATGTTTTAATGTAGGAATATATGTTTTAATTGAAATAATTTAAATAACATGATTATAATTTAAAATAATAATAATAATAATAATAATAATTATTATTATTATTATTATTTTATATTTTTATTATTATGATTATTTGTCATTATCAAAGTCTAATTATTTTTCATTTAAATTAGACGGCAAAATATGTTATAATTTAAAATATATGTTTTAATGTAGGAATATATGATTTAATTCAAATAGCATCACTTGACAAAACTTTTGTGTCTTAGTAGATGGAGACCAATCTAATTTTCAATCTAGTAGACACTCTACTTGTTTTTAATGAAATTCAATGTGTAAAGAATTCATAGTGCAACATTATCAATAAAATTATGTTTTAATTTAAGTTTATCTTTAAGGTTTTATACTGTTAGTTATCGGCATACCTATATTCTATCATATGATTCATCATATATTTATTATATCAAAGTCATTTTATGGTTTTTATTAGTCCTATATAACCATCATTGGGTACTTAAGTTTTCCCAAAATTTCATTCTTAATTTTCAATTTTTAGACCGAATTTTCGTCATTTTTGTTGACCGTAAACGATATCAATATCGATACCGATATTTAAGGCGAGATATCCATAAATTTGACTATCGATATATTCGTCGATATCGATATTTTAATCCTTGAATAGACCATTCCTAATATAGCCTTTAAGAAAGAAAGAAAAAATCTTCATTAAAAATTTGAGGTTAGGTTCGCCAAGCTTCTAGTGCGGCTTTTTTCAAAGATTTTCAAAATCTAACATCAAATACAATTTTGTCAACCTTACCATAGTACCTAAAAACTTAAATTTTGGTTAAAAATTATGTCGGATCCATTTAATTTTTTTATTTTGAATTTTCAAATATTGATATGTGGAATTCACTTTTAATATCAAATAATAATTTTAGTCATTCCCATTCCTAACATTGATGCAACGGTAATATATATATATATATATATATAATTTCAATTTTTTCCAATGAAAATCACTCTAAATTTTACAATACCCACAACATTCTCAATATTTTATTTATTTTTTTTCGAACTTGTGCTTACAAATTTTTTTGGTTGCACATTCCTTTCACCAATTATCAACAAATTCTCACCAAAATGAGTTTTAATATCGAAGAAGATATGGCTCTATGTCATGCTTATATGGTAATTAGTGAAGATGTTGCAATTAGCAATTGACAATCCAATAAAACCATGTGGGGGCATATATAACAACAATTCTTTTCAACGTCATCCAATACATCACAAAGAAAACCGAAAAGTCTCAAAATCGGTGATCTAACGGATGAGATTGTAATAAGAAAATATGATCTAACGGATGACATTATTATAAGAAAATATGATCTAATAAATAAGAATGAATTGAGAAGATCTAATCTAACGATCTATATAGGATGAAATCTTATCTTTTCGGAATTTAGATTTTTTTAGGTTAAAATGTTTAGGAAAAAAATTGAAGATTACATAAATAAAAATTAAATTAAAAAATTTAAACGAAAAAATTATTTTAATACATATTTAAGATATCACGAAAAATAAAAATGTAGCCTCATCTCCAGCCCCAATAAATATAGAGTCGCACTGTAAGTAATATGCTATCTAGCCCATAATATTTTTTTAGTCTACATTTGGAGCAGCATCCACCACATATACAACCCCAAATGTAGCCTCCCATTAAGGGTGGCCTAACTTGACATATAAAATCTTATTCTATGAAGTGGGTTTTTTATTTTTATATTTATTTTTTGCCATGTATTGACACACCTCGATTCGAAAAGTTCGCTAGGACATGAAGATCGAGGTATGCTAACCGACATCTTAACGATAACGTCCAGATGACGAAAGCCATTTAATTAAAAAAAATTCGTTTTACAAGGTCAAGTAAGGCATAACCAGTGAGAATCGATTACATCTCTTCGCGACAGTGGAAGTACAGAACATAGACATTAATGATGGTCATACAAATAATTAGCTACATGAATTACCCTGATTTTCGAAGCACCTAAATTGTTGGCGTGAGTGTCAGAGCTGCTATCAAAACCTTCTTGAAAAACGTAAAACTAACACCGAAACCTGAGGGGTTAAAAAAAAGGTGAGTGGACCCAGTAACTTATTTTAGTGTAAAACTAAGAATAGTAGAATAATCTTTATTCCCTCAATTTTACTAAAAGCCAAAACAGTAAATTTAGATTTGCACGTTCTACGAGAAATAATAATAAAATAATAATAAATGAAATGAGTAATGGCGAATCATAATTATGTCACATGTCAACCCACTAAACACTTGTCGTGAGTCACTCTAATCATACTCTCATGGTAAATACTGGGTATCTTTGCTAGCGTACCATGACCAAGTGAATGCTAGATGCCGAGCACCATCACCACATGTTTCCTAGAGCTGGGGAAACAAGCTGGCACTATTAACTAGTATTGCGAGTAGCTTAGGTGAACAATCACGTGGAGGCTCGTCTGTGGCCTACATGCAGATACAAGATACAAGCGACTCGTACAGTGGGTTCTAAACCCAATTACTGTGGGTTAGAAACCACAATCAAGTCAGACCTCAGAGTTCTAACTATCACATGGAGACTCGTCTGGAGGCTCATCTCTATCTCAAGAATGCCCCGGGGTCTTATATGCACATGCAACAGACAACATAGCTAGGCATATACCACACATAAACCATTATATCATAACACAAACGAGTACATACGAGCAAGCACCATAAAGTAAGCATCTCAATCACTCTCAACAAATAATTCAAGTGGTTAATCAAGCATGCTTATTAAGTACTATAAAACATAAATACGGTAAAACGTGCACGTAAATTGCATCATAAAACAAGTTTCGGAAAATGGGCTAACTCACACACTAGTCAGGGAATCAAAATTACCCGATAATCATACCAACATGAACCAAAAGTTGATCCAATCCTAAGGAAATCATTCACAAGGTTAATAATGACCCACATGTCAAATCCTAGGTTAAACCACACAAGGGTAACCCTAAAACGGGGCTTAAACACTTAATATGGACTAAAATATGCTCAAAATTGTCTGAAACACCTTAAGACTGTGCTCACACACTGCCGGGGGGCTGGGAAATAGCTGCATAAGTCGGTGGGAGGCTAAAAAATGATCCTACACGCCAGCCAGGGGCTAGAACACTGCCCCATGCGCTGGACAGGGGCTAAAAAACCCCTTCACGCCCTGTCCAAACATTCTCAAGCTTGACGCGCAGTCACACGCCTACACGTGTTAGCTACAGTGCCACAAGTGTCGCACATGACCTCACATGCGCGAGAATATTCTCTTGACTATTCTAGAGAATATCCTGTTACAACTCCATTGAAACTAACTGTTGACTACAGTTAACTAACGTTAACTAATGAAAATTGACCATTGACCACCGTTGGTGTAACTACCCAAAAATTTGAGGAAATAAAAAATGGAAAATTTTCCCTTGAAAGTCAAAAGTTGACTTTTTGACCTATACGTCTTTTAGATGTTAACTGAAGACTGTTATGAAGGACTCAGACTTCTGAGTCCATAGATAGATAGTATCTCGAAATCAGATATCGAATAGGTACGATACAAGTCAAAATTGACTAGGGGTAATATGGTAGTTGTTTACACCAAGGGTATTTTGGTAATTTTTCTAGAATGACCTAGGGTACTCTAGAAGATTCTCCATTTTTCATCCTCCTCCTTGCCACCGACCTACTATGCTTATTTATAGGAATTGTGTGTGCGGGTCATCTTTAGTGGAATATGGCTGAAAAAGAGGAAAGCCACCATGTAGGTGAAACACCAAGAAAGAAAATAAGGTGAGGAGAAAGGAATAGAAAGAAATAAAGGAAAGAAGAAAATGGGGAGAACTGGAGAAAAAGAAGTTGGCCTACAGCCATGATCAAACCTGTGAGGGTTCGAAAATGGTATGTTGGGAATTAGGCCATTTCGAGGGTTTGTAGCACAAACTAACTTTCTTAGAAGGTTCTGTAAATTCCTATGATTGTTTTAAGCTAAGAAAGTGAAGGCCTGGATGTTAGAAACGCTACTGGGAAATTATGGAAACCATGGCAGAGAGCTAGAACCTTGGACAAAGCTTTCGAAGTAAGTTTTCGTGGTTTTAATAGCATTGATGTTCTCCTAGACTTTATTGGATGAGATTAGATGGTTAGAACTTCAAAAACAGAAGTGAAATCCAGGTTTTAGAGTCGGGTTAAGATCGCGGGTCGGGTGACCCGAGACAGGGACACGCTGGAGGTTAAAGACAACCTCTACGCAAGCGCGTAAGGCCCACGCGCAAAGGCTGTCGACGACGCGTGGTTCCTTTTGTGGTTTTTCGATCGACTTGAAAAATATCCCTCTCTTCATTCTGAATCTAATGTTATAATGTTTGAGGAATTTGGACACCGTTTATATATAATTTTGATTTATGATGTAGTGTGTTCATTTTGAAGTAGAGTATTAATTATTGTTTAGGTTAAAACCTAAGACTAATCAAGATCGGTCTGTAATTTTGGTTTATGGGGAATTGAGAATATATGAGGAATATGTACAGTGAAGGATTTGGTTTTAAGGTATAATGCATATGCATACTTTGTTGTGTATGTTATTGCGTTAATTACCTTATAGAGAAAGGACTTGAACATATTTGAAGAGTGGAAACGATAACTATAATAAAGAGGAAAATTTAAGGAAACTAGACAATATGATAAGATATAGTGAATAAAAGGAATTAAGGAAATTACGTAACTAGGTGTTTTATCAAGGAACGGTGTATACAAACATATAGACTGAACTAGTAAAGTTATTATTACGCACAAGTCATTATTTTAATAATTGTGTAATTATGATATAAACTTTGTCGTGTGTTTTCTGTTAATATAAATAATTTCTGAGCAAGTAATGCATTTTTATTATATAGTTGATGTCACAAATAATAATAATTTTCATAACGAAAATAAACACCGAGCATGGTTGAATTCGCCAATCCCTCTACTCGGCGGGGTTAGTTAGTTTGATGTGGGCGGTACCCCCCGCAAGGGTTAAATTGTGTTTGGTGTTAAGAAGAAAATCCCTAGTCTAATAGGAGTTATCAGACGGGAGCGGATCAGTCCAATTTTAAAATAAATTTTGTGGATGGGTCCTATCAACTTGATATCAGAGCATAGGTGTTAAATATGTTGTGTTTGAGACATGGTAATGGTTTGATTGGGAATTGGTATTTAAGAATGGTTATATGTTGAAATAATTTGAGTATGTTTGTTAAAAGATTACTTGATGATTTTTGGAAACAATTTAACTGTTTTTATGCACGCTTTACGAAGTTTCGGTAAATGTTGTTTTGGGTATATACCCAAATTTTGAAAAATAGAGTTGAGGAATTAATATTTATTATCAATATAGATTTTCTAGATGTGCGCATTGTTGTATGTATGGACAGGTCTCCTTAGATGAGAGATTAACACTTAGATATTGTATGCCTGAGTGGGTTGTGGACAGTCTTAGATGTCAAACTAAAACTCTTTTCCTGAGACTGGTATTGTGTTGGTTCAATGTAAGTATTAAAATGATTTTTAATGATGTTATGGAACTGTATGAGGTACATGTTTTATAAACGAATCTCAGTTTGAAATTTAAGTTTGATCTACAAAGTGAATTCAGGGTGTGGTATGATTTATGTGATAACGATTGAAATTTGGTTTTCAAGTGAATTATTCATTATCTTTCGAGCAATTATGTGATAATTTTTGGGAAATTATTGATTAATTTAAATGTACATTTTACAAGGTTTACGAAGATATTGTTTTAAACTAAAATTCATTGTTTGAAATATGGGAAATATGATATGGTTTAAGGAGTAGATGTATATTATGTGTATTTTTTTATACTTGTGCCTTGTTGTGAACATGGACATTGAACTTCTAGTTGGTACTCGGATGTTGTATTACCGAGTGGATATGTGATGTGGTGATTAGTTGGTCTCAGATGTCGAGCAGGGCTCTGAATCCTGAGACTAGTGCTGACTTAGACGTCGAGCAGGGCTCCAAATTCCGAGTCAGTATACTCTCGGACGTCGAGCTAGGCTCCGAGTCACGAGTGGTTTATATGTGGATGTCGGTTAGTCTCAGGCATCGAGCTGGGCTCCAAATCCTGAGTCGATTTTTACTCGGATGTCGAGCTGGACTTCAAATCCCAAGTAGTTTATCTACCGATAGTACAGATAAAAACCCTGAGAAATATTGACATTGTCTGGATGATATGATGGTACTGTTCTTGGATTTGACTTAGGTGATATTTGTGGTGATGGCTTACGCGTAGTGCCGTTGTATGTTAAGATTTGAAATTGAGTTGTTGATTGGTCAAGTTCAATGATGAAAGAATAGACAAGCCCATAATCATTTTAGGGCCGAAAATGGATTTGGATAGTGAATGTTATGTATTGATAAGGTGGGTCCATATAGTAAGTGAGTTTAGTAGTAAAAACCATAGTATTTTTCGATATATTGGACCCGAATGTGATAAATAAATAAACGTTTTCTGGTTAGAGTCAATATTTGAGGTTTAAGACAGTGAAAGGCCTTATATTAGATCTGACACTTATAGTAATGTTAGTTGGAGTAATTTATGCATTGGTAAAATTTATGGATTTAATAAAGTAGTTGTGTATATTTTTAACACATGTTAGTTTTGGAAAATTAGTGAAATTCTTTGGGGAATGTGATATTGGTTGATCAGCATAACCCCCCATCCCAAGTAAGACTGAGGTAGTAACTAATGGAATTGAATCAGAGAGAATGCGGAGATTACTGAATGTGACCATGAGATAGATGCCTAGATTACCTGATATTAAGGATCATAGATTGCGTAAGAGTGTGTTACGATTATTGTGGTATCATGCTCAATGATTTACGAGATTAGAAACATGATTATTTGTTTGTTCACAATTCAAGATATGAAGACATGTTTGTTGGCAAATGAAGTTGTATTTTAGAAATCTTTTTCAAAAAGGAATCAAAGAATTGAATAATTTTGAAGCAATTCAGTAGTCTGGTTTATGTACAGAACCAAGACTGGATTATTCTAAAATGTTGAGGATGAAAATTTTTAAGGTGGCTTGATTGTAATGACTCAGAAATTTGAGGAAATAAAAAATGACTAAAAGTCAAGATAAATGGCGATTTTGCCCCTAAAAGTCAAAAGTTGACTTTTTGATCTAGACGTTTTTTAGATGTTTTTTGAAGACCGTTAAGAAGGACTCGGACTCCTGAGTCCATAAAGAGGCAGTATGTCAAAATTACTTATCGAATACATTCGATATAGGTCAAAATTGACTAGGAGAAATATGCTAATTTTTTATACCATTTTGGTAATTTTTCTAGAATGACCTAGGGTACTCTAGAAGATTCTCCATTTTTCCTTCTTGACTATGCCCAAACTACGCATTAAATTAAACATGTAATTCGAGTGTTATGCAATTTAAACCCTTTTTGTGTAGATGTAGTATTGATAAATAGGGATCGTTCTTAACCGGGGAAATTAGGGACATTAATAATGTGTTAGTGGGAGATGAATAAAAGAATAATGAATTAAAGAATTAGATAATCAAAGAATTAAATAATCAAAGAAGTAACAATTTAAAGAATTAATGACTTAAAGATAAAAAGAATAGAGAATTAAAGAATTAAAGAATTAACTAATCAAAGAATCAATAAATTAAAGAGTAAAGGAATAAAAGAATAAAGAAATGAAAGAATCAAAGACTAATAAACTAAAAGTATGAAAGAATAAAAGAATAAAAGAATAAAGAATAAAAAGGGGGGTTTTAAAAAGGTTTGTGATCATGTAAATAAGTAAAAGCATAGATAAACTAATTTTACTTCTATTCTAATTCATGTACAAATGATCTTCTTAAAACACAAATCTTACCAACACTCTAATAATTGCAAATATTAAATCAATCACGAAATTTTACCTTAATCGTCTTAATTACCTTCATACATTTTTCAATACTATAAATGCACCGACAGCGGATAACACTTACAATATGATTCACCTTTTGTTTTTGACTGAATGCGCCGACAGCGATCAACATTAAGTCTCTTCAATTCTACTTTAAATGCACCGACAGCGGATAAAACACTTAACATTGAATTGAAGTATGAAGCACTAAAATGTATAAAATAACTAAAATTCATAAAGTAAGACACATGGAGATTGCATTTAACACTTACAAATATTAGTAAGAAAAACCTCACATATATTGAACTATAATCAAAACCAATAACAAAAATGAGAGTTTGAGTAGATGGAGAGTAATTGTTACACTTTCAAGATGGATGAAAACAATGGATTGTTATTCATATGATTCTCCGACAGCGGACGGAACCTTATGAAGATGGAGGAAATAAACTTGGGAAATATGAACTCAAACTCTAAACTTTGTATTGGAGATACTTTGCCAAAGTTTATCTCAAAGAAGGCTCAAATGTGTGCCTCAAAGAAGGTGTGTTTCAACAAGTGAATTGAAACCCTATTTATAGGTGAAGAAAGCTACCAAAAATAATATAAAAATACAATAAAAAATGTTAAATAATGGAATGATGAGTAATAAAGATTTGTGATGATGTTTAGAAGTGGTTTGAGTTGTAAAGTTGTAAAATTGGGTTGGAAAGTGGCTTGGAAAGTGGCTGGAAATTGAGTGGAATCTGCTGGAAAATAGGGCAGGAATTTTCGGTGGCTGGCTGCTGAATTGGGAAGCTGGCGCTCGGCAGGAGGCTGCTGAAATGGAGTGCAAGACTTCGGCAGGCTCTCGCTGAGGAGAAAGCCTGCAGTCGGGACACGCGCGCCGAAGTACTGGACGGGGCGTCGGTAGGCGCGCTCCGAAGCTCTCTGCAGGGCTGAAACCAGATGGGCTGACGCGCTGGGCCGGCGGCTTGCTTCTGGGCCGCACGGGCTGGGCTGGCGGGCCGGGCTGCACGGGCCGGATTGGGCTGAGGCGCTGGGCCGATTTCTTTTCTTCTTCTTTTTTTCTGTTGGGCTGCGTGATCTCAGAAATGGGTTGGGCTGCAGAAAACATTAAGTAATTAATTAATTTAATTAATAACTAAATTAATTAATTCACCGAATTTCGTCCATATTTTATTCGTTATAATTCCGATTGAAACGATTCTTTCGCCAAAATGCTCCAAATTACAACCTTTGTTTTTCTAAACATAAAAATCACAAAATAATTTATTTTATCAATTTATTTAATATTTTAATATTAAAAGTCAAGTATAAGGGTATAAAATAATATAAAATAATGCTTATTTAACGTCCTATCAAATACCCCCACACTTAAACTTTGCTAGTCCCTAGCAAATACTAAAATCAAACTACGAATTCAAAACAAGTAAACCCTTAACCATTTGTCTCAATATTTTATTATTATCATGGCATAAAAGATTTTCACTTAAATCATTTAAGCATATGGAATTCAAGAGTTAATACATGGTAACAAAATGTTTAACAAGTAAGATAATGAGTAAATATGGTGAAATGGAGTTCTGCACGAATAAGACAAGTATGAATCAACTCACAAGGATATGCACTCATAAATTCACTCAATTTGTGAGGGTTGTGTTTGCACTCAAAGTATGTGAGAAATACTCACATAATCGAAATGAAGTACTTTTGCAAAATTTCAAACAAACACCTCAAGATAAAAACAAAACATACTTGCACAAATGAACCAAAACCATAAGCTTACTCAAGTGATTGACTCAACTAATCAAAATTTACCATCTTAAGGATCATAAGGTCTTTACGAAGGTTGTAATGGGGCTAAGATTAGAGGCAAGGAATATATAGGACAAGTGGTGCTCAAATTCGTTCCAAGACTCAATAGACTCCCAAAACGTATCATATCTTCCCAACCTTAGTGCAATGATGTCAGTAATCCACCCTTCGAACATAGGCCTAATTTTATCTTGTTGGGCCTCGAATTCATTCTTTGTGTCGGATTTACAAATGTAAAGGACTTAACTCAAACATTCATAATCAAACCTTATTACCTTGATAAAAACTTCAATATATCTTCTTTTCTTTTCTTTTCTTTTTTCAATTTTTTTTTCATATATCAAGGTAATAACATGTGTCAAAAATACAACAATGTTTGAGTAAGTAAATCCACAAAATACACATAAAAGTCTTTTAATATCATCATTTCCTCTTTACACAATCATTATGTCTTCAACCGAGTCCTTGGAACAAAGGTAAAAGATGTCTATACTAAGCTCAAGTGTTTAGATAATCATGGTGAGGAAAGAAAGGCTTAATGTGGGCTCAAAAGGGGTAAAACTAAGGGGGTCGCAACTTGTGCGCACAAAATAGGGAACATGGATGTTTGAATTTGTGGTGTTAACCCTAATGCCTTAATCATTTCCAAAATCAGAGAATTTATTGACTTAAAAAGCTTTGAAAATCACATAGAATAAGTTCTAGTACTCTAGAGTTCATTAAAAGCTATGGCAAGCAGTTATGAGGCATATGTATATCAATTTAAACAAAGAACTTATGAATCACTCATCAAAGATGTATATAAGTTCTAAAGCTCACATAAGGTTCAAATGATTCATACTTATCATATCATGCTTATTTATGTACCAATTTACATGCATTATCTTCAAGTAGTAACACTTAATCACAAAATATTAACAAACAAATTCAAGTTGTAGTGATCATCTTTATAGCCATAACATATTCATTTCCGTTCATTTATATCATTGACAAGTTAAAGGGCAACTTGATACTCGTAAAAACACTACGTTAAAACAAAAAGACTCAAGAAAGCAATATTTTGTTTTGTTTTTTTTTTTTTTTTAATTTTTTTTTTCGTTAAGAAAGACTTAATAAAACAATTTCAAATGCACAAATAAATTTGTAAACCATTCCCCCACACTTAAATTCTACATTGTCCTCAATGTAGGAAAATACGAAATAATTAAACATAGAATCAAAGTAAGGAAGATGATTTAAGAAAGTGAAGTAAGAAAGAAAAACATAAACAAAGTAAAAGAGAGTGAAGGGTTGAAAGAAAGCAAATCTGTGTTGATGACTCCTTCACACTCGAGAACACATTGGGTTGCCTCCCAACAAGCGCTTGAAGTTTAACGTTCATCCAGCCTAGACCAAATTCTTTATCTGATGGGACGTAGAAGTACTCTGTCTGACTCCACATCGTGTCCTCCAATTGCCTCGATGTAAGGCTTCAATCGGTGGCCATTTACCTTGAACTCTTTTCCCGTTTCAATGCTTTTGATCTGTATGGCTCCATGGGCAAACACATTAGTAACAACAAAAGGACCTACCCATCTGGAGAATAATTTACCTGGAAAGAGTCTAAGTCGGGAATTGAACAACAAAACTTTCTGGCCAATGTCAAATGCTTTACTCTTGATCTGTTTGTCATGAAATGCCTTTGCCTTTTCCTTGTAGATCAGAGTGCTTTCAAATGCATCATTTCTGATTTCCTCAAGCTCACTCAGCTGGAGCTTTCGATGCAGACCGGCGTCATCTAGCTTGATGTTGAAAGTTTTGACGGCCCACCATGCTTTATGCTCTAGTTCCACCGGAAGGTGACATGCTTTTCCGTACACCAACCTATAGGGAGACATTCCTATAGGTGTTTTGTATGCCGTCCTGTATGCCCAAAGTGCATCATCCAACCGTTGGCTCCAATCCTTATGATTAGGGCCCACAGTTCGCTCTAATATCTTCTTGACCTCTCTATTACTGACTTCCGCCATTCCACTCGTTTGAGGATGGTAAGGTGTAGAAACTCGATGAGTAACACCATACCGTTTCATTAAAGCTTCAATGGTCTTGTTGCAGAAATGACTTCCTCCATCACTTATTAGGACCCGCGGGATCCCAAACCTGGAAAGAATGTTAGTTCTGAGGAAATCTGCAACAGTTTTAGAGTCATTAGTCCTGGTGGCCTTAGCTTCCACCCATTTTGATACATAATCAACAGCAAGTAAGATATAGAGATAGCCATTAGATTGAGGAAACGGACCCATAAAATCAATACCCCAAACATCAAATATTTCAACAGTAAGAACATAATGTTGTGGCATTTCATCCCTTCGTCCTAAGTTTCCTGATCTCTGACATTTATCACAGGCTAAACAGAATGAATGTGCATCTCTAAAAAGTGTGGGCCAATATAGTCCAGATTCTAAGATTTTGAGTGCAGTTTTCCTAGATCCAAAGTGGCCTCCACAAGCATGGCTATGGCAGAACTCTAGGACTGACCTATGTTCAATATCAGGGACACATCTCCTAATCAATAAATCTGCACAGTGTTTCCACAAATAAGGTTCATCCCAAATATAGTGCCTAACATGCTTTTTAAGTTTATCTTTTTGTGCACGGGAGAGGGTGGTGGGCAACTGCTTGGTGACTAAATAATTGACAATATCAGCATACCAAGGAGTACCTCCCTCGATTCTGAAGAGTTGTTCGTCTGGAAACATCTCTTGAATCGCCACAGGATCTCGCTCATGTGCAATGCGACTCAAATGATCCGCCACCACGTTCTCTACGCCTTTCTTATCTTTAATCTCGATGTCAAACTCTTGAAGAAGAAGAATCCATCGGATCAGTCTTGGTTTCGCTTCTTTTTTGGCTAGGAGATACTTCAGTGCTGCATGATCAGTGTAAATAATGACTTTAGTTCGAAGTAGATAAGAGCGAAATTTATCTAAAGCAAATACAACAGCAAGCAACTCCTTTTCGGTAGTGGTGTAGTTCATCTGGGCATCATTCAAGGTTCTGGATGCATAGTAGATGGCGTAGGGCTTCTTATCCCGCCTTTGTCCGAGTACGGCTCCAACTGCAAAATCAGAGGCATCACATATTAGTTCAAAGGGTAAGGACCAATCAGGGGCACAAAGAATGGGGGCAGTGGTTAAGAAATTTTTAAGCTTCTCAAAAGCTTCCTGACAGTCTGCATCAAAGACGAAGGGTGTCTCTTTCTGAAGCAGTCGGCACAAGGGCCTTGCAATGTGGGAGAAGTCTTGGATAAATCTTCTGTAAAATCCTGCGTGACCAAGAAATGAACGGATTCCTCTCACCGAAGTGGGAGAGGGTAAGTGGCGCACAGTATCAACTTTAGATTTATCGACTTCAATTCCTCTTTCAGAGACAATATGGCCCAAGACTATCCTTTGTCTAACCATGAAATGGCATTTCTCCCAGTTAAGTACCAGATTAGTTTCGACACACCTTTGTAAGATAAGTGCTAAGTGTTCTAAGCATGCATCAAAACTATCCCCAAAGACACTAAAATCGTCCATAAATACTTCAATTATTTTTTCGACGTATTCAAAGAAAATAGAAAGCATGCATCTTTGGAAAGTACCTGGGGCGTTACATAAACCGAAAGGCATTCTTCGGTAGGCAAAAGTGCCAAAAGGACAAGTGAAAGTCGTTTTATCTTGGTCATTTTGAGCGATACAGATTTGATTGTACCCGGAATAACCATCAAGAAAGCAATAATAGGAGTGACCTGCTAACCTTTCAAGCATTTGATCAATGAAGGGCAAAGGGAAGTGATCCTTCCTAGTTGCTTTGTTCAGGCGCCGATAGTCGATGCAGACTCTGTATCCGGTCACTGTTCGTTGGGGCACTAGCTCTCCTTCACTGTTCGCAACAACTGTGACTCCACTTTTCTTTGGGACTACTTGGACTGGTGAGACCCATTTGCTGTCTGAAATTGGGTAGATGACACCACAGTCCAAGAGTTTGATGACCTCCTGTTTCACGACTTCCATCATCGGAGGATGGAGGCGACGTTGGGCTTCGCGAGAGGGCTTTGCATCATCTTCTAGTAAGATTCGATGCACACAAGTTGTAGGGCTGATTCCCTTGATATCTGACAGAGTCCATCCAATGGCTGTCTTGTACTTTGTCAAGACCTGTACCAGTCTATCTTCCTGTGACTCGGTTAGTGCAGAAGACACTATGACGGGCAGAGTGTCGTCCGAGCCAAGATAGGCATACTTCAGGTGGTCAGGCAAAACTTTGAGCTCGAGAACGGGGGCCTGAATCACTGAAGGAGGAGTGGCATTAGTACTAATTGGAAATGACGAGGGTACCTGATGATTCACCATTCTGGGGGTCTCATTTAGGGTCATGACTTCATCCCAAATTCGAGGTTCTAGTTCGTAATCCGCATCCTCAACCAAGGCGTCCCCTGATTGCGTTAGGCCAACTCCTTTCTGGATTATCATGTTGAGTGTGTCTTCTCGAATTGAATCAAAATGTTTCTCTGCGAGAGAAGTGCACACGTCAACAGAAAAAGTAGTATGAGTTGCGGAACTAGGGTACCTCATGGCATCAAAAATGTTGAAGCCAATCTCCTCTCCGTCTACTTCCATAGTTAATGTTCCATTGAACACATCAATCTTTGTCTTGGCAGTTCTCATGAATGGTCTTCCCAACAGCATTAGTGGAGCTTGATTCGTAGGGGAATCCTCCATGTCTAGGACATAAAAGTCAACTGGGAAGATGAGCTGGTTAACCTGCACAAGAACATCTTCTACATATCCCTTAGGATACACATTAGAGCGATCGGCTAACTGAATGATAATATCGTCATGCTGTAATTTACCTAGACCTAGGGCAACATATAGTGAATATGGCATAACATTAATGGATGCTCCTAAGTCTAGCATGACTTTATCAAATGACTTGTTACCAATCACGCAGGGAACAGAAAAACTCCCTGGATCCTTCAACTTTGGGGGTAGCCGACGCTGGATTACAGCAGAAACTGTTTCACTCACCATCACAACCTCCTTCTCCCTCGTCTGGCGCCTTGGAGTGCATAACTCTTTCAGAAATTTTGCATATTTCGGCACTTGTTTGATGCACTCGATCAAGGGCATGTTGATTTGCACCCTTTTGAAGATCTCCAACATTTCCTCATCGGATTCATTCTTCTTAGATTTGGCAAGCCTACTTGGAAATGGTGCATGCACAAACGGGGAATTAGTAACAACCGAACTTGAAGGGATTGGGTTATTACCTTGTGTGTGGGTAGGTTGAACTGGCGGTTGTGTCATGGTGGTCTTAGTTGCCACCTTGTGCTTTTCAGCCTCAGAAACGGCTGGATCTGGTTCTATTTCTCCGAGCACTTTACCACTTCGAGTGATAATTGCATTTGCTTCAGGTCTTACATTTGGGTTGGGTGTAGGTTGAGGTGGAAGCACCCCGCTAGCTTGGATCTTACCCATGAAGTCCACGACCTTGGTCCTTGAGATCAGCGATGTCTTTTTGTTGATTTTGCTAGCCTGTGACAAGAGCCTGAGTTGACGCCATTAGTGTTTGCTGCCCTTGGGAAAGAGCAGCCAGCATTTTATCATAATCAGGATTAGAAGATGAGGAAGTATGATTATTTGCATGATTATGAGAAAAGTTAGAAAATGGGACCGGGGGCCTTGGTTGCCATGTGGGCCTTGGTTGCCATGTGGGCCTTGGGAACTGGTCTTGGACACGGTTTGGCCCGGTCGACATGTGCTGAGGATTTAGGACATTGTTCGGATCTCTCCAACTGTAACCTTGGGTCCTTGGCCCTCCTTGAAAGCCTCCAATGGCGTGTGCCATTTCAGTTCCGGAGTCTTCCTCCCTTGCAGTGTAGGGACATTGTTCCTCAAGATGGCCTTGAGAGCATATGGAACAAACTGGAGCTACCTGTTTCTTTAGCTCAAGCATATTTGAAAGCATAGAGGTGATCTTATCTAACTTAGAATCATTTATAGCATGGGAACTTACCTCATGTACCTTTCTAGAAATAGGATCGGCACCTTCGTATTGTGCATCATTGAGTGCACGGCTTTCAAGTAGTGCACGACCATCTACTAGGCTCCAAGCTAAGAAACTTCCATTAGCTGCAGCATCGAGCAGTCCTCTATCCCAACCTTTGAGTCCTTCATAAAAATAGGTTAAAAGATAGCCTTCTGTGATCCCGTGAGTAGGGCATGAAGCATAAAGTTCCTTAAACCTCTCATAGTACTGGCTGAAATTCTCATCATGTTCTTTCTGCTTGATTCCAGTGATCTCTTTTCTTAAGACCGTAATCTTTGAGGCAGGGAAGTACTTGGTAAGAAACTCCTGAACCAACTTCTCCCAAGAGTCAATATGATTGGGTGGGAGACTTAAAAGCCATACCCGTGCTCTTTCTTCCAAGGACAATGGGAAAGCTTTCAGCTTCATGATTTCCAAGTCCGCATCATCCGGACACATACTACTAATGATGAATTGGAACTCCGTTAAGTGTTTGTGTGGATCTTCATTTCTGATTCCACGGAACTTGGGTAGTTGATGAAGGACTCCACTCTTAAGCTCAATATCTTTCTTGTTGGTTCGAGGCTCGGGATACTGGATGCAGAAGTCTGTAGTGCCATTTGTGTTTGCACATGTCTGCTCCCGGATACTCAGGTTTCGTGCCATGGTTATCGGTGTTCCGAAAATCTGTTCTTCTTCTGAATTACTCTTCTCGCTTTTGGACTCACCGAATATTGGGGATGGAGGTTCGAACGAACTGGTTTGCTTAAGTGCGTCTCTGAATGTGGCGTTGCTTGGTGAGATGTCAAGTTGTCTTCTCAGCCGATCAAGCTTAGATTGATGAGCACGCATTCATAAGTTCGTACCTCTATGAAAACAAAACTCTAAGTTAGAAGGCAAGTATACACAAGAAGAGATAATAAGAGTAAGATAGTAGAGATTTGCATAAAGTATCACATAAATGGAAACCAGGATTAACAAAAAGTTACGTTAATGGAAAGAAAATGCACAAGTTCCAAATTCAAACTAATAATGCAATAAGTAGAGTTTTAGAGTGTCATGAATAACTTTCTCCTTCCGCTTCTCATAGTACTTTCCTGGGCGTACGGCCTGCGCGTACTGATAACCACCATTCCACCATTCAACATTAATCATGGCCAGTTGAGATAGATGTAACGCGAGAAGCAAGGATAATTTTAAGAGCACCCCGAGGCTAGCTTGGCATATACTCCATTGGTGTTCCCTTTCTTAATCCAAAACTTGTCACCAGTCATAACTCTCCTAGACACCATAATTAATCCAAATGATGACGTAGAGAATTACCAAACCCTAGTGTTTACAAACTCCGCCCCAACCTCATGTCCATAGATTCGAGTCTATGGTGTGTGGTGATGAAATCCACACATCATGAAGGGTTAAGGAGAAAGTAAATAAGAGGGGCACTACCTGTTCCCGAAAGTAAGATTTTGAAGAAAAAGGGACTAAGAGATTCATGCAACTCTAAAACAATTAATAGGAAACAATACTTACACTTTAGGAAATTCAAAGATGAATAAAGTTTCATAAAAAAAATTTAATTTTTTTTTTAATTTTTTTATTTTTTTTTAATTTTTTTTTTAATGTTTTTAATTTTTTTTTATTTATTCCGAATTTTCTTTTTTTCATTTAAAATTTAAAGTTTAACAAGACATAAACAAATAATTGATTACATAAAAATAAAATAAGTGTAAACATAAAGTTAGTGGAACATAAAGGTTATGTAATAAAATTAAAAGAAAGTTAATGGAATAAAGTTAATGTAATATAATTAAAGTTAAGGGAATAAAGAAAAAGTGTGAATATTAAGTTAATGGTATAAAGTAAAAGTGTGAATATTAAGTTAATGGAATAAAGTATAATGGAATAAATAAAAGTAAAAGTAAAGAAAAGTGAACATATAAAATATGCATTTATGAACAAGTATCAAATTTATTATGAACAAATATATTTATATTAAAAGAAAAATTATGAACATTTATGAACAAGTATAAATTAGAAATTAAGAATAAGTAAAGTATGAGCATTATAAACAAACATAATAAGAACAATAATAAGATGGATAAATAAAATATAAACAAGTAAGTAAATGTTATAAACAAATATAGTATTAACAAAAGTAAAATTTATAAACAAGTATAATATGCACAATTTATATACATACACTAACAAATTAAAATGATTTTCAATTTCCCCGGCAACGGCGCCAAAAATTGACTATGTCCAAACTACGCATTAAATTAAACATGTAATTCGAGTGTTATGCAATTTAAACCCTTTTTGTGTAGATGTAGTATTGATAAATAGGGATCGTTCTTAACCGGGGAAATTAGGGACATTAATAATGTGTTAGTGGGAGATGAATAAAAGAATAATGAATTAAAGAATTAGATAATCAAAGAATTAAATAATCAAAGAAGTAACAATTTAAAGAATTAATGACTTAAAGATAAAAAGAATAGAGAATTAAAGAATTAAAGAATTAACTAATCAAAGAATCAATAAATTAAAGAGTAAAGGAATAAAAGAATAAAGAAATGAAAGAATCAAAGACTAATAAACTAAAAGTATGAAAGAATAAAAGAATAAAAGAATAAAGAATAAAAAGGGGGGTTTTAAAAAGGTTTGTGATCATGTAAATAAGTAAAAGCATAGATAAACTAATTTTACTTCTATTCTAATTCATGTACAAATGATCTTCTTAAAACACAAATCTTACCAACACTCTAATAATTGCAAATATTAAATCAATCACGAAATTTTACCTTAATCGTCTTAATTACCTTCATACATTTTTCAATACTATAAATGCACCGACAGCGGACAACACTTACAATATGATTCACCTTTTGTTTTTGACTGAATGCGCCGACAGCGATCAACATTAAGTCTCTTCAATTCTACTTTAAATGCACCTACAGCGGATAAAACACTTAACATTGAATTGAAGTATGAAGCACTAAAATGTATAAAATAACTAAAATTCATAAAGTAAGACACATGGAGATTGCATTTAACACTTACAAATATTAGTAAGAAAAACCTCACATATATTGAACTATAATCAAAACCAATAACAAAAATGAGAGTTTGAGTAGATGGAGAGTAATTGTTACACTTTCAAGATGGATGAAAACAATGGATTGTTATTCATATGATTCTCCGACAGCGGACGGAACCTTATGAAGATGGAGGAAATAAACTTGGGAAATATGAACTCAAACTCTAAACTTTGTATTGGAGATACTTTGCCAAAGTTTCTCTCAAAGAAGGCTCAAATGTGTGCCTCAAAGAAGGTGTGTTTCAACAAGTGAATTGAAACCCTATTTATAGGTGAAGAAAGCTACCAAAAATAATATAAAAATACAATAAAAAATGTTAAATAATGGAATGATGAGTAATAAAGATTTGTGATGATGTTTAGAAGTGGTTTGAGTTGTAAAGTTGTAAAATTGGGTTGGAAAGTGGCTTGGAAAGTGGCTGGAAATTGAGTGGAATCTGCTGGAAAATAGGGCAGGAATTTTCGGTGGCTGGCTGCTGAATTGGGAAGCTGGCGCTCGGCAGGAGGCTGCTGAAATGGAGTGCAAGACTTCGGCAGGCTCTCGCTGAGGAGAAAGCCTGCAGTCGGGACACGCGCGCCGAAGTACTGGACGGGGCGTCGGTAGGCGCGCTCCGAAGCTCTCTGCAGGGCTGAAACCAGATGGGCTGACGCGCTGGGCCGGCGGCTTGCTTCTGGGCCGCACGGGCTGGGCTGGCGGGCCGGGCTGCACGGGCCGGATTGGGCTGAGGCGCTGGGCCGATTTCTTTTCTTCTTCTTTTTTTCTGTTGGGCTGCGTGATCTCAGAAATGGGTTGGGCTGCAGAAAACATTAAGTAATTAATTAATTTAATTAATAACTAAATTAATTAATTCACCGAATTTCGTCCATATTTTATTCGTTATAATTCCGATTGAAACGATTCTTTCGCCAAAATGCTCCAAATTACAACCTTTGTTTTTCTAAACATAAAAATCACAAAATAATTTATTTTATCAATTTATTTAATATTTTAATATTAAAAGTCAAGTATAAGGGTATAAAATAATATAAAATAATGCTTATTTAACGTCCTATCACTTCTCCTCCTTGCCACCAACCTACTATGTTTATTTATAAGAATTATGTGTGTATGTGTGGGGCATCTTCGGCGGAGTATGACCGTAAAGGGGGAAAACCACCATGAAGGTGAAACACCAAGAATGAAAATCAGGGGACGAGAAAGGAAGAGAAGGAAAGAAAGGAAAGAAGAAAAAGGAAAGAAAATGGGGATAATTGGAGAAGGAGAAGGTTCCCCTAACCTACAACCATGATCAAACCCGTGAGGGTTCGAAAATGGTATATATGGTATTAAGCTGTTTCGAGAGTTTGTAGCACGAATTGAGGTTTTTAAGAGGCCGTGTAAACTCTCATGATTGTTTTAAGCTAAGAAATCGAATGCTTGGATGTTAGAAACGCTACTGGGAAATTCTGGAAACCATGTTTGAGAGCTAGAATCTTGGACAAAGATTTCGAGGTAAGTTTTTGTAAGACTCGATCTTGGAAGTAAGGACGTTGAACAAGACCCGTGAGCTTGAGAAGCAAGAATGGTGAGCAAGACCCGTGAGTTTGGAAATGCAAGATCTGTGAACAATGCCACATCGCTCGAGGAGGGGAAAGGTGAAGTGTCTTATATGTGTGGGCACGTATCTATCTAAAACAAGGACTTTTGGGAGCTCACTGCTTTGGATTCCTTGGGAACTCCAAAGTTAAGCGAGTTGAGGCTGGTGTAATCTCAGGATGGGTGACGTACTGGAAGTTGCACGTGAGCTCCCGAGAACAAAACCATGATGGATGGGCCCAAAACGGACAATATTGTACTAGATGTGCCAGGTTGTGGACTTGATTCTAATCCCATTTAATTGGTAATAGCATAGATGTTCTCCTGGACTTGATTGCATGAGATTAGATGGTTAGAACTTGAAAACATAAGTGAAAAGTAGGTTTTAGAGTCGGGTCAAGATCGCGGGTCGAGTGACCCGAGACTAGGACCCACTGGAGGTTGAAGACAACCTCTGCACATGTGTGTGAGGCTTACGCGCAGAGACTGTTGATGACGCGTGAGAGCGCATGGTGCCTTTTCTGGTTTTCAGTTCAACTTAAAAATGTCTTTCACTTCATTCTGAATCTAATGGTATAAGGTTTGAGGAATTTGGATACCTTTTAGATATAATTTTTGGATTTATGATGTAATTTGTTCATTTTTTAATTAGAGTATTAAGTATGGTTTAGGTTAAAACCTAAGACTAATCAAGAGTGATCTTTAATTATGGTTTATGGTGAATTGAGAATATATGAGGAGGATGTATAGTGAAGGATCTGGTTTTAAGCTATAATGTATATGCATACTTTTTGTGAATGTTATGGTGTTAATTACCTTATAAAGATAGGACTTGAACATATTTGAAGAGTGGGAACAATAACTTTAATAAAGAGGAAAATTTATGGAAACTAGATAATATGATAAGATAAGGTGAATAAAAGGAATTAAGGAAATTACGTAAATGGGTGTTTTACCAAGGACTAGTGTATACAAACATATAGACTAAACTAGTAAAGTTATTATTACGCGCAAGTCATTATTTGAATTATTGTGTGATTATGAAATATACGTTGTAGTGTGTTTTTTGTTAATATAAATAATTTGTGAGAAAGTAGTGCATTTTCATTATATAATTGATGTCGCAAATAATCATAATTTTAGTAAAGAAAATAAACACCGAGTATGGTTGAATTTGTCGATCCCTCTACTCGGCAGGGTTAGTGGGTTAGATGTCGGCAGTACCCCGCAAGGGATAAATTGTGTTTGGTTAAGAATAAAATCTCTAGTCTGACATGCGCTGTTAGACGGGAGCAGGACTGGTTCGATTTTAAAATAAAATTTGGGGACGGGTCCTGTCCATCGAAGATGATGATCGAACCGTCGTCGTAGCTGTCGTCTGCATTGGGCGAATTCTGAGTTTCTTCGCAGGAAAATTCTCAGTTTCCAGCAAGGTATAATTTGTCTATTCTAATCCAAATTCGACATGAAAAATACCAAATCTACTCTACTCTTCACAAGGATCAAGAATATCGAGGGCGTGTGAGAGTGCAAGGTGCCTTTTCTAGTTTTCTGTTCAACATGAAAAATGTCTTTCTCTTCATTCTGAATCTAATGGTATAAGGTTTGAGGAATTTGGACACCTTTTAGATATAATTCTGGATTTATGATGTAATGTGTTTATTTTTGAATTAGAGTATTAAGTATGGTTTAGGTTAAAACCTAAGACTAATCAAGAGTGATCTTTAATTATGGTTTATGGTGAATTGAGAATATATGAGGAGGATGTATAGTGAAGGATTTGGTTATAAGGTATAATGTATATGCATACTTTGTTGTGAATGTTATGGTGTTAATTACCTTATAAATAGGACTTGGAACATATTTGAAGAGAGGGAACAATAACTCTAATAAAGGGGAAAATTTATGGAAACTAGATAATATGATAAGATAAGGTGAATAAAAGGAATTAAGGAAATTACATAAATGGGTGTTTTACCATGGACTAGTGTATACAAACATATCGACTAAACTAGTAAACTTATTATTATGCACAAGTCATTATTTGAATTATTGTGTGATTATGAAATATACTTTGTAGTGTGTTTTTTGTTAATATAAATAATTTGTGAGCAAGTAGTGTATTTTCATTATATAATTGATGTCGTAAATAATCATAATTTTAATAAAGAAAATAAACACCGAGTATTATTGAATTCGCAAATCCCTCTACTAGGCGGGGTTAGTGGGATAGATGTCGGCAGTACCCTGCAAGGGATAAATTGTGTTTGGTTAAAAAGAAAATATCTAGTCTGACATGTGATGTTAGATGGGAGAAGGACCGGTTCGATTTTAAAATAAAATTTGGGGACTGGTCCTGTATATCGAAGATGATGATCGAACCGCCGTCGTAGCTGCCGTCTGCATTGGCCGGATTCTGGGTTTTTTTTCAGGAAAATTCTCAGTTTCCAGCGAGGTCTAATTTCGTCTATTCTAATCCAAATTCGACATGAAAAATACCAAATCTACTTTATTCTTCACAATGATCAAGAATATAGAGTTTTTGGGTCAAGAAGATACCTCATGTGGTTGGAAAATAGCCAGGAAGCTGCAGTGCCCTACAGCTCCGGCGAGTTCGTCACTGCCAAATCTCGAACGAGAACGACATGCAAGGGTTTAGCTCATATCCACGAGATATATGTCAAGACCCGTCCTCAATCCCCTAGGGATTAACGAGGAACGACCCTGATCCCGTCTGACCTAGAGTGTCAGACAAGGGAAATTTCCAACCTTTGCCCTCCCGGGCCATCAGAGTAAGCCAGGATCCGGAGGAGGCATGTGATATCTCAGTCTCTGCTACAGTCCACACCGTATCCAACCTGAAGGGTATTAAAAACAGAAAGACTGTGAGTGGACAAAAATAAAGAGTTTATAAAAACATATTTCATAAAAGACCTTTATACCCTTCACTAAAAAGCATGCATGCATAGTAAAACCGTTTATCCAATCACATATGTTTAAACAACCATATTTAGGGTCACAACCCCAAGTTCCGTAAATACAAGTCACACGGGCTCTTGCCCAAAACCATTTACAGAAAACCATAACATCATAAACATACGTGGGACCTCAGCCCAAATTCATTTATCATCATAAAACACAATTTCCCAAACCAATTGAAATCATGTTTATCCATTATATTTCATATCCAAAAACCTGTCACGGTAAAATAAAGCTACGCGCGTGCTAACCGGGGTCTCAAACCCAAGTCCCTCTAGGGTCTACCCAGGTCAATGTCCGTAGATCAATGACCCTCCCTGGAGGTAGCGAACCATGCCCATCCTGAGAGTAAGGAACTGGGGGGCGACTCCACTCAGTCAGTGCTCCGTGACTACTCTAGGGGTCCACCCAGGCCAACGACCCTCCCGGAGGAGACAATTATATATAAAGGATGGCATATGAAAAACTTTTGAAATCATTCTTTAAACCTTTCAAGGATTCATGCCCGGCCCCCATTAGCCGTCATGAACCATAAAAACCTTTCCAAGGGTTCATGTCGATTCCCATAAACTATCATGACCCCGTAAATCCATTTCAAGGGTTCATGCGGTTCCCATAAACCGTCATGACCCATAAATCCATTTCTAGGGTCCCTGACCCGAAATCACCATCATAACACATAACTGGGCCCTAGGCCCGAATCCACATACAAACTGGACCTCTGGTCCGAATCGTAAACCAACTGGGCCTCCGGCCCGATGCCTCGTTAAATCAGCTAGACCTCAAGTCCGAGAGTTCGTAAATCAAATGGGTTTCGAACCTGAGTTTACCTTTTCAAATCCAAAACCATTTCATGAAATCATATCCAAAACCATAAGTACGGAAAATTAGTGTAAAATCGGAAAACCTCGATTTACGTGCAAGCACGTAAATCGTCTCGAAATACGTGAAATCATATAATTCACAACCATCCAATTCATAATCATAGAATCATATTCATAAACCATATAAAACATTTATGCATGCATCACAGTTTAGAAATCAAGGTCCACTCACAGACCGTCTTAAGCTGCCGCCTCGATTTGCATGCCGTAAGCCTCACAGGGCAAATCGTTGTCACCAGGACTCCCAAACCTGTCCAAATCGTAATAGAAGGTTACTAACTACTTAATTAACCTCCCACTAAAGCCCCGTAATTTTCCCGAATTTTTAACTATTTTTAATTCCGATCCGAAACCTTCCGATGCCCCGAACATTATCGAGACGGTGTCCAATCGACACGAAACCAGTCCCAAAATATTCGTTACATCGAATAGATTGTTTCACCTATTGAACACTTCCACAAAAGGTGAGGCACGTGCCCCCACGCGCCCAAAGAAGCCCTTGCGCGTGAAGCCCACGCGCCACTGTTCATCGCCCCTAACCTTGGACTGGACCGGGTTCACTGCAACCTGGACCGGCCGAACCAGTCTGGACCGGTTCAAGGCCATAACTGGTCCATTTTCGGTCATTTTTGTTCCCTTTTAATCCTAATATCATCCTAACCTTATTTCCTATCATTTCTAATTATTAAAACCAAGAAAAACCATACAAAACCCAACTGTGAAACCAAGCTTCACGGCTCTGTTTTCCCGTCGATCCCCAGGGTGGCTCAGCCACTTCCTGCTGTCCAAAACCACCCCTAGACACTCCTATGAACCTAGCAATCATCATCCCATCCCCAGAAACCATTCCTAAAGCCTAAAACTCAAAATGGGATTTTGAATGGAACTTACCCGCTTGGGCTACTTTGGCCGTGTATTGCCGTGAGCCACCGCGGCTCGACGTCCTAGCCTCTCATCACTCACTCCCTCACGGTCTCACATACGCTCAGATAATGAAGGGGTGGTGTGGTGTGGTTTCGGGCTTGAAGAAAATGGAGGAAATTGAGGATATGGGTTTTCGAGTTTTTGAGGAAGAACAAGGAAATGAAGATAATGATGTTTGATCTGATGAGAGGGGAGAGGGTTAAGTGAGATGAGTGGTGAGGATTGAGAGATTAATTAAAATAAATGGCTAGGATTGAGTGAAGACAAGATTAATTATTAAATAATAAAAATAATAGTATTTAATTAAGTTAGATCCACAAATTGGGGGATTGGCCAATGGGATGAGTGACACTTGTCACTCATCCATGGGACCCACTGAAAATATCTGCCCAATCAGGTTTTGCCAAATCATCAATGCCTCGAAGTACGTGCATAGTGAAACCGAACTTCCGTGACCTATAACTCTCCCGTTCGAAGTCCGATTTCAGCATACCGTCTGCCTACGGATTCGTATCGTCCCGATATACGTAACGGTCCTCGACCCTCGGCCATCGGACATCCCAGGTCAAAATTCAACTATTTACCCCTTTTAACCATAATTACCAAAATACCCTTAAACTTCCGAATGTCATAACTTCTTCCTCGAATGTCGGAATTGAACGTGCCACCTGTCTATGAACTCGTGATGTTCTAAGCTACGTCACAGTCATCGGTCAAAGTTCGTTTGACAGCCAGAATGAAAAGTCAACGTTTTGCCCACTCCCAAGGGCAAAACGGTCATTTTGCATCGTTCGTCCGATTTCGCCCAACTAATCACCGATTAACCTCACTAATCGTGATTAGTCACTAATCTAATCCTGGAATTCGGGACGGGTCGTTACATATAGGTAAAAATTTGGAATCCAATTTGTGCTCTATTCAAACATGGAATGTAGGTGAGAGGACTGTGAAGCTTCAACGAGTTTTTTCTTGTCAAGTCTCGCTCTTGGCTTTGACGGAGGATGGAGGCTCGAAATCGACTTTGTTTTACACTAGCAGGTATGCATGTCACGACCCAACTCATCTAGCACGATATTTTCCAATTTTAGCCCAATCCTCACGACTTTATTTCTGGGAACTCACTCGCAACTTCCAAGTGGGTCACCCATCTTGGAATTACTTTAGTCCAATCTCGCTTAACTTTGGACTTCCAACCAAACTCAAAGCCAGTGAGCTCCCAAAAGGCCTCATGCTAGATAGATACGTGCACACATATATCGTAACTTCCCAGTGGGTCACCCATCTAGGAATTGCTTCAGTTTAATCTGGCTTAACTTTGGAGTTCTAATCAAACTCAAAGCCAATGAGCTCCCAAAGCCTCGTTCTAGATAGATATGTGCATACACATAAAATGCACTTCACATTTCCCTCCCCGAACGATGTAGGATTGTTCACCCATCTTCCCAAGACACGGGTCCTTCAATCCACCCATCTTGGGGCCCAGCGTCCTTGAGGCCTTTTGAGAGATCACTAGCTTTGAGTTTGGTTGGAATTCCAAAGTTAAGCGAGATTGGACTGAAGCAATCCCAAGATGGGTGACACACTAGGAAGTTGCACATGAGTTCCCAAAAACAAAACCATGAAGGCTGGGCCCAAAGTGGAGAATATCATGCTAGATAGATACGCATATAAGATACTTTACCTTTCCTTCCCCCGAGCGATGTGGGATTGTTCACCGGTCTTCCCAAGACACGGGTCCTACAACGCATGCGGTGGTTCTGTAGAGTACGATGCCAAGAGTCGCAAGACGGATCATGGTGGTAGTTATACATTCAGTTGGTTGTTGTCGATTCTTCTTCTCTGCAATAATAACCAAGAAAGAGGGAGGGTGTAACGACCCAAAAATTTGAGAAAGGTAAAAATGATAGTTTTTAGTCTGAAAGTCAAATTTTGATTTTTTTATCTAGAAATTTTCTAGACGATACAGAAGGACCATTGGGAAGGTCTCAAACTCGTGTATTTGGGTGGTGGTGGCGAAAAAGGAAAATGACCACCAAAACTAACCCGTGAGGAGATGGAGGTCTGGAAGAAGAGAGAAAATGAAAAGGATGGAAAAAAGGAGAAGAGAATGAAGAAAAAGGGAAAGAGGAAAAATAGAGAGATAGAGATGAGAAGGATGGGAACCTGAAGGCCGAGGTAGTTGGCCATGGATCCTCAAAGAATTCTGAAGCCTCTGAGTGCTTAACTAAGGCTTTTGGGAGGGTGTTTGCGTCCCTAGGATCAGTATGAGTCAGAAAAACAGAGAAATGGACGAGTGGAAGTTCTGAAAAATAGAATGGAAATGTAGTTGTGGATCCTGGAATTGGATCATGATGTTCAGGGTAAGTTCTTCTAGTTTTGAAAGCCATAGATCATCTTCTTGCATTTATCAGATGAATATGGGCAGTTAGAACGAAGAAAAGGGATAAGAAATGGCGAGTTTTGAGTCGGGTTAGGACGCCGAGTCGGGCCGTGCACGCAAGCCCATGGGTCGACCCTGCTGAAGATGGTTGGTGACAGAGCTGGCACATAAGACCCATGCGCAGAGGGCCTCACCAGCGTGTGGCGGCTCGTGCAGCGGCTGATTGTTGTCCAGCTAACATGAAATATTTCTGTTTTTAAATTCTGAATTTAAAGGTAGAAGGGTTGAATTATTTGGATAACGTTTGAATATATTTTCTAATTTTCAATAAAATGGATTATAATGAGATTAGACTTTTATGAGGAATTTAAGGTTAATTTGATCCTTAATAGCCCTTAAATGAAAATTATTTTCATGAGAGAAATTTATAAAAAAACAAATGCATGATTAGTATTTTCAAAAGAATATTTGAAAAGTGATTGGGTGTTAATGGGTTGGTTTTTTACTTAATGAATTGGGTTTTCTAAATGATGTATCACTATGTATATATATGCACAGTTTTTCCACATTTAAGGCACGATTTGAATATAAGAACAATGTCTTATTTTGAATGTAAATTATGATTATGTGATTGTATATATATATGAAGTTAAAAAAGCTTGACTATGTTTATATATGAAAATTAATATAATTGCAGTTATGATAAAAACAAAATTCTATGCAAAATAATAGTAGAAGGTTTAGGCATAAGCGTGATGTTATTTACCTTATTTACTGTAATTATTTTGCAGCTATAATTACACATAGTAATCACGGGTGTTAATAAGGCTCGGATTACATAAAATTAGATGTTCCACCTCTTGAGGGGTTAAGTAGGTTGGATGTGGGCGGTAACCCCGTAAAAATAGGTTTAATTTGGTTAATTTAATAAGATATGAATAAGGATAAAATTGGTTATATCTCTTGTCTAGCAAGAGTTATTAGACCGGAGCAGGACCAGCTCGATTTCGAAGGAATTTTAAGGACAGATTCTGTCAACTTGGTATAAGAGTATGTGCTTGAATATTTAATTTCTATGATACGAACTTCATGCATAGCATGTTTGATAATTTTATGGAATTATTTATGAATTCAAAAGAACAAGTGTTGAATTATTTGGATAACATTTGAACATATTTTCGAATTTTCAATAAAATGGGTTATAATGAAATTAGGCTTTTATAAGGAATTTAAGGTTAATTTGATCCTTAATAGCCTTTAAATGAGAATTATCTTCATAGGAGAAATTTATAAAGAACTAATGCATGATTAGTACTTTCAAAAGAATATTTGAAAAGTGATTGGGTGTTAATGATCCACATCTAAGTTACGAATTGAATATAAGAACAATGGCTTATTATGAAAGTAAATTATGTGAAAAAAGGATGAAAACCTAAGGATATTGGTAAAAGGTATGATGTATGTGATTGTGTGATTATATATATATATATATATATATATATATATATGAAGTTAAAAAAAACTTGACTATGTTTATGTACGAAAATTAATATAATAGCAATTATGATAAAAAGGAAATTTTATGTAAAATAATAAGAGAAATTTTGGTTATAAGCGTGATGTCTAATTTTTGTTTTAAGTGAATATATAATTTACCTTATTTAGTGTAATTATTTTGCATCCATAATTACACAGTAATTACAGATATTAATAAGGCTCAGATTATATAAACTTAGATGTTTCATCTCTTAACGGGGTTAAGTGGGTTGGATGTGGGCGGTAACCTTGTAAGGATGAGTTTAATTTGGTTAATTTAATAAGATATGAATAAGAATAAAATTGATTATATGCCTTATCTGATAAAAATTGGCAGCAGGAGCAGAATTAACTCTACTTCCAAGGAAATTTAGAGATAAGTCCTATCAAAACGAGAGAGAGAGAGAGAGAGAGAGAGAGAGAGAGAGAGAGAGAGAGAGAGAGAGAGAGAGAGAGAGAGAGAGAGAGGAGAGAGAGAGAGAGAGAGAGTGGAAAAAGATTAAGGGCCATCCAGTGTGGTGGAGAGAGAGAGTGTGTGTAAAAAGATTAAGGGCCATCCAGTGTGGTGGTTAGAAGCTTTGCATGATGGTAGTACACCATCATGAACGGTTGTGGGGGTTCTCAAGCTCACGGCGCGTCGAAAGGGATGGAGTGGTAGTTGTGTGCCTGTTGGATTTTAATTGTTTGGGGTGTGACACAAAAGAAATTTTTGTCGTTTTGGGCTCTTGGGCTTTTGGGCCCTACAGTCACTAATGTATTGGGTAAAAGCATAGGGCTAAATCATTCAATCACAAGTAATTGGGTTGAGAACAGCACACGGGTTCATATTATGGTTTCTAACACAACCCTCGTAATGAGGTATTTTAGGAAACACATAATTGAACTCCGAGGTTCGAGGCATTTCCATGGGTATTTTGGTAATTTTGAGTTTTTGCTTCCTAATTCTCGATAGGGGATGTATCATGTATGGCTTATTTTTTATCATTTAAAATAAATGGCAAGTGTCATTTTGTTCATATTAATACTAACAAAAAATTTACGAGAATAATCAACAGAATATTAAAATTATAACATTTAAAAGAATACAAAATTATATACTGCAAAATTTAAGAATACATATAAAACTATATAATTGAATGTAAATCATTATAAACTAATAAATTAAGCATAATTTACCTCAAATTATCAACAGCTTTCTGTTTTATTATTTGACTACATGAGCGCATAACAATGAGTTAATTGTTGATTTGATACGTAAAAATGATCAAATATAAAAAGGGTAATGTAATTTGGACCCTCTAAATTGACCACATTTAGTGACTATGTTGATGTGGCAATCAATGAATAGTCTAATATAGATATAGAATAATTTCATTTATTAAAATAATGTCATTCATTGATTACTATATCAATATAGTCACCAAATGTGGTCAATTTAAATGGTTCAAATAGTATTATTTATATAAAAACTCTTATAAATTTATCTAAAAATTGAACTTTCAAAGAAATAATTAAAAAATCAATTCAAAATTTCAAAGAGGGACTAAGTGCCGTGAATTAATTCCTCAGCTCTTCTTAAAAAAAAAAAAAGATATATATGATGGGGTATATGAATTATATTTTGACCAAAAATATTGACTAATTTAAAAAAGAGTGGATAATTTAAATCAATTTTTAGCTGTTGAATTAAAATGAACGGTCAGATACAATGATCTCCTTATGAGAATCATTTTAGAACCCTAAGAATCAGAGTCCATATATATATATATATATGGCAAGATATTGGTACAAAATAGCTATGGCTCTCACAATCCCCTTCCTCGAATGGCTACCATTTGTGCCACTTCTTCTCCCATTACTTTATTATTTACTCGAACAGAAGAAACATCATCATCTTCATAAGAACCAAAAAAAAAACCTTCCACCAAGTCCTCCCAAGCTTCCCCTTTTGGGCAACTTACACCAACTTCGTCCCTCAACCCACCAAGCTCTATGCCGCCTTTCAAAACAATACGGTCCAGTCATGCTCCTCCACCTCGGCAGCGTCCCCGCTCTCATAATTTCCTCCGCCGAGGCCGCCAAAGAGGTCCTAAAAACCAATGACACCCACTGTTGCAGCCGCCCCGACTCCGCCGGCTCCCGCCGCCTCACTTACAACTATCTGGACATGGCATTTTCGCCCTACAGCGATTACTGGAGAGAGATTCGAAAACTATGCGCCGTCGAGCTTTTCAGCCCCAAGCGAGTGCAATCTTACCGGTCAATCAGAGAACACGAAGTAGCAAACATGATCCAAGAAATCTCTAACTCTAATGGCGCACCGGTCGATCTTAGTGAAAAATTGTTTGCCCTCGTAGCAAGCACAATATTCAGGATCGGATTCGGGACGAGTTTGGAAGGCACTCGATACAAAAGTGGAAGAGATATATATAATTTGCTGCATGATATTGAGACCATTCTTGGAGGCATGTCGGGGTCCAAGTATTTCCCAGCTTGGATCGGGTGGATTATAGACCGGGCGAGTGGTGTGGATAAGAAGTTCGACCGGGTTTCGAATGAGTTGGACCGGTTTTTCCAGCAGCTAATTGATGATCATGTCCGGCCTGGTAGGGGACAACAAGATCATGAAGACATAATAGATGTTCTGCTTAAGACATTGAGGGAACAAACTGGCTTCGTTGGAGCTGCTAAGCATGGTCATGATAGCATCAAGGCTGTCCTCTTGGTAATTAAATTGCTTATCTTACCTTTATATGCTGATATGTCCTCGAATTAATTTGCTGGTTACTTTTCATTTTTTCCCTTTGATCTGTTCATTTTTTAATAATTTCGCATCGCATTCGGTTCATTTTCTGGCCGTCCGAAAGTAGTCGTGTGTGCAGAGCATCTGTGGTTGATTATACTGTCCTTAGCATGTGTGGGTCAATTTGCATTTCATTCTTTCCTGTTTTATGATTTTGTACTTATCAAGTCGAGAACTGAGATCCTATATCCCACTAGACATTAAGAAGGATTATACTTACAACTTATATTTTTTTTATTTATCAATTTATTATATATATATATAATTGAAAATTTTTATTTTTTAAATTATTGTGTCAAGAATAACTTAATTAAAAATCAATAAGATTTGAAGTTGTGTAGTCATTTATATAAACAATTCCAATTATGATATATATAATTCTATTTATTTATCAATTTATTATATATATATAATTGAAAATTTTTATTTTTAAATTATTGTGTCAAGAATAACTTAATTAAAAATCAATAAGATTTGAAGTTGTTTAGTTATTTATATAAACAATTCCAATTATGATATATATAGTTCAATAAATAGAATGAAATGTCACCGGGGAAGAATGTAACTTGTAAGCATTGTCCCTGTCACCAGAGTAGAATAGCACCAGATGGTGGGCTTGGGATGACTTGTTTTATTATGTTTTGCTTTGCTTGTAATAATTATTTTTGTGGCTCAAATTAATTCAATATTATATATTTTAATATATTCGTTAATTTTCCCATATAATCAGAACTTACTTCTCGGTGGAATCGATACTGGTTCAATCACCATGGGATGGGCGATGGCAGAGATAGCTAAGAACCCTAAAATTAGAAAGAAAGCACAAGAAGAAGTCAGAAAATGCGTTGGAAACAAAGGAAAAGTGAGTGAAAGTGACACAGACGAGCTATATTACCTGAAGATGATCATCAAAGAGACCCTGAGGCTTCACCCTCCAGCTCCTCTAATTCTTCCAAGAGAGGCCATGTCCGATTTCAAGATCCTAGGGTACGATGTTGAGCCAAAAACACTTGTACTAGTGAACGATTGGGCGATTTCTCGCGATCCTGAGATTTGGGAGGAGCCAGAAGAGTTCATACCGGAAAGGTTTGATGGAAGCTCAGTTGATTTTAAAGGCCAACATTATGAGTTTTTGCCATTTGGAGCTGGGCGAAGAGTTTGTCCTGGGATATATATGGGAACAACAACGCTAGAGCTTGGACTCGCAAATCTTCTCTATTGGTTTGATTGGGAATTGCCAAATGGGATGAAGGAGGAAGATATGGACATGGAAGAAGCAACTGATGCTTCGCTCACTATCGCTATGAAAACGCCTCTCGTCCTTGTGCCTATCAAGTTTTCTCAAAGTAGGATTGATTAAGGAGCTTGACAATGTCTACAGTAATTGAACTAGGGAATATTTGTGAGATGATGCAATAGAGAGAGAGAGAAATGAAGAAGTTTTCTTCTATTGATTATGGAATAAATAAACTAATTTTTTGAGGATAGTTTTAATCGAAATATTAATGTCTGCCGCCGCTTGTCCATTTGCTTGTGTTTTATGCTTCCATCTTAAATTAAAATTACTTTATTTAGCCCAAAGTACGCTATTTACTCCTGCTAGGCTCTTTCTTTTCTCCTGCCAGGCTCTTTCTTTTATTTTTTCTTAACTTCTAGTCAAAACAAACAAAAAAAGCCCATATACGGATTATAAATTTTCATTTTTTAAAGTTACAGAATTATACAAAATAAAGTCATTAAAAACAAAGGAAATATTAGGGAGATTATATTTGTAAAGTATATTTCTAAACTACATACTAATAATTAATACACGTTACAAAAACTTTATTTTAAAAAAATTATATGAGGGGTGGAGACTGGAGTAATTGTCCACTTTCTGCACTAAATATTATTTTATTCTTTTATTTTAAATTAAAATATATGATCTTATTATTTTGTTCCTATTTATAAAATTTTGAAGAGAAACAAATTCATCAATAAAAGGATATTTTTATCCTTATTATTCATTTTTTATAAGAAAAAATTTAAGGTGATCAAGGGGAGGCTACCTTATCTCTAGCAAATAAGGCCTCAACTGCAACGATCCAAAAATTCAAAAAAGATAATTTCAAAAATTTAAAAATGGAATTGACGATTTTTCCCCTACATGTCAAAAAGTGGACGTTTTGCTCTGGGTATTTTTTGGAATTTTCACAAGGACCGTTGCGTAAGCCTCCGAAATCTAAATCTATTATTAGGCAACACATCAAAATCAGAGAACAGATGATTTCGTTATGGGTATAAATAAAGTATGGATATTTTGGTAATTTCACAAGGGTTGATATTTTGTGATGTTGACAAGTGTCTTTATCCCTCTTCATGTGGACTCATGAATCACCAAAAAATTGTGAGGTTGTCACGTGACCCATAATTCCCAAAATGTCTAAATTGTCCCTGACATTGATATTAACAGCCCACATACACCCACACATTAAATAATGTATTTACAACTAAATATATTATTTAATTGGGTTAAAGTCTCAATAATATTAATCATCATTATTCTTTATAATGTACAATTAATATTAATATTAAATTGCCATAATTATCATCATAATGAGCAATTATTATAATTATTAAATAATATATTTTATTAAAAATATTTTATTTATTAATTACAAATTCAACCAACCAACTAGAATGTTACAAGACTCCCAAAACATTCCTATAAACAGCCGAACTCATTTCAATTTCAGGTAAGTCGTTTATTCGCATCAAAATATTTCTTTTTTCTATCTCAAAGCTAACTTAAGCATCAGAGTGTTCTTGGTCGAACAACCCTTGGGTAATCAATCGAGGCTGATTGTTTACTGTTTGTAGGGATTATGATGACTTTTCGTGGCAGGTACGATTTCTGTTTCAACAATTGGTGCTTTAATTGAGAAACGAATTGAGAAATACTCAAGAGGAGCTCTCACGTTCGGTCATCGTTCATTATACTTCGTTTGTCGCTCATTATACTTCGTTCGTCGCTCATTGGCGTTGTTTGAAGTTCTTGAACATTGTTCATCGTTCAACAAACAACATTTCGTTCAATCCATGCATTGGACATGGCTAGGGCTCGTCGATCCGCTCAAACAACTGAGGATCGTGTTTCAGCTTCTACGACTCAAACTGTAACGACTCGGATCTCGAGGAAACGTAAAGTTGGAAAATTTAAGGAGAAAATGACGATTTTGCCCATAAGTTAAATAGTTGACTTTTTACTAAAGTCAAAGTGTTAACTTTTTATCGAGACCTCGTCTAGGTAATTCGAGAAAACTATTGCGAAGGTCTCTGGATTCTGAGTTCATACACAGGCGGCACGGCAAAATCGAAGTTCAGACGAATTGGTTGCGGGTTTAAAACTATCAAGGGCATTTTGGTAATTGTAAAGCCAATGGTATTTTGGTCTTTTCCTATTGAGATATTCTATTAAAAGGACATGTGTCCAAATATTTTTCTTCCCCTCCCTTATCATCTCGGTCTTTATTCACCAGCTTGGGTTTTGATAAAATATATATACATATATACATCTTGTGTGTTTTAGTTGGTTTTGGGGTGTGATCATGGTGAAACCATGAGGAAGCTAAGGGAGAAAAAAATGATTGTGGGAGTGAAACAGAGAGGAGGAAAGCAACAGAAAGAGAGAGAAATGAGGAGAAGTAAGGATTCAAAGCCGTGAATGGAAGCCCAAGTTTTTCTTGAATTTTGAATTTTTCGAGTTTGATGAATTGGTCATGGGCTGTTCAGATTGAGGTTGTAGAACTCTTTTTGGACATAAACGAGTTGAACCTCTGCAGGATTGAAGGAAAATACGCAGGTTTGAGCCCAAACCAAGGTTCAAAATTGGGGTCGTGAGAATGGTTTGGAATTCAGGAATTTCATGGTAAGTAATCCTCAAATTGAACTCGAAAACATATTCTTGGGTTAATTTCAAGTAAAATGGTGATTTGAATTGTGGAGAATACACTGAAATTGAGGGAAATGGAACCGAGTTGCAGACTCTACACAATGAAAGGGATGACACTATAGCTATTTACTGTAGCTGGCGTATGGGTTCACACGCAACCGCTACAGGCAGCGCGTGGGATCAGGCGCAGCTGCTTCAGGCAGCGCATGGGCCCAGGCGCAACCGCATCAGGCAGCACGGGGGCTCACGTGCAGCTTTTTCAAGAGGTGCTTGGTAGCGCATGCCAGCAATTTTCTAGGTAGGATCAACATGAGTTTTTATGTAACACCCCGGACTTTTATAAATTGGTAAAATTGAAATTTCAATGTAAAATGGTCATTTTGCCCCTAGTTGGGGGGATTGTTGACTTTTGACTTGGATTGTAGTTTGAACCGTGACCTATGACCCTGACATAGATCGGGATGTCATGAGTCTGTAGACAGGCGGCATGTCAGAATCAGAATCCGAACGGGAAAGTTATGATTAAGAACGCGAAAATGACACTATTCATATAATCCCGGGAATGTCACACTTGGCTAGTTCTAATTGGATAAGGATAATCTAGTGGGACCCTTAGATGAGTGATAAGTGTCACTGACCCCATAGGTGGGTTTCCCTATGCACTTGGATCAGTTTAGGGTTCCATCCTCATCCATTTTCTTCATTCCTCATCTGCATAATTTTCTCTCTAATCCATGGGCACCAAAACACACAAACACTCCATAACCTCAACTCCCTACCTCTTCATTATTCCTCTGATCTTTGAGTGCCTAAGTGAGAGTGTGTGACCTAGGGGAGCAGAGGAGGACGACGGTGGAAGTACACGGTGGCGGATCACGGCTGGAAAGGTAAAAACCCGGAAACCCGTTTAACCCCATTTTTGTAACCTAGGGTTTTGGCATTCGTTGGACAACTTAATGGACCCTAAACTATTCTAAGGACCCAGACGATCTCAGTGAGCTAGTTTGGGAAGCAAGGAGTGGCCTGTGTTGAGAGGAAACAGAGGAGGAAGTTTACGACTCACTGTTCATGAAGGGTCGGGTCGATCGTGTAGAGAAAAACCAGATCGAAAAAGGTTAGAAATATGGATTTTGGAACTGGGTCGGGTCGGGTCGTGGGTCTAGGCGACCCGATTAGTAGACCCGTCAAGAGGATTGGGATGATGACGTCATCACCCTTTAAGATGTCAGGTGACGTGGCCCAATGAGGAAAGGATACGTGTCACATGTCAGTGCACAGTTAGCACTGACATGTCGGTGACGTGGCCCAATCAATGGCTAACATGTCAGTGATGTGGACCAACCAGCAGCTGACACATGGCACCTGTCAATCTAACACGTGTCATACCTGACACTGTCAAATGACATCAGCATTGACTTTCGCTGACGTTAGCGTTGACTTTTTGGTCAATGTTGACTGTGGCTTTGACCTGCGCGTGAGGACGTATGGGCACATTTTTCGAGATAGGACTAGTGCTATGTTAATGGTTTCGACGATTTGGATCCAATGGTGGTAGTTTCAAGTCGATCAGAGATCATTTGATGGGTCAAATGGGGTTTATAGCTTCGGGAAGCGTGTTCAGGACGCGTTTCTGGGTCAGCATTGTTCCTAGATTTTAGATATGAGTTTGTAGAGACCATTAGTGATCCTTGGATATGTTTGGACAGGTTAGAGACTGTGATAGAACTTTAGGATAGGTTTTAGAAGTTGATTAAGTAGCAAGACAGTACTGTGAGTGGGTCTTTTGGTTTCTAACTGAATGCATGCATAACCATTTTCATTATACTATTATATGATTGTGTGTATGAGTATGTTGGGCCTTATTTATGGATTGTGTACCTATATATTATACTATGTGGGCATGTGACCCTTCTAGTAATTATACTATTGGTTGTTGAATCATACCGGGATATCACAGGTTCATACTATTGCACCGGATATATTGACCATATGGATTACTATTGTAAGACCCGGTCTTGGAAGCAAGAACGGTGAGCAAGACCCGTGAGCTTGAGAAGCAAGAACGGTGAGCAAGACCGGTGAGCTTGGAAAGGTAAGATCGGTGAACGATCCCACATCGCTCGGGGAGGGAAAGGTGAAGTGCCTTATAAGTGTGGGCACGTATCTAGCTAACACAAGGCCTTTTGGGAGCTCACTAGCTTTGGGGGGGATTGGAACCCCAAAGTTAAGCGAGTTGAGGCCGGTCCAATTCCATGATGGGTTACCCCCTAGGAAGTTGCACCATGAGCTCCCGAAAACAAAACCGTAAGGGCGAGGCCCAAAGCGGACAATATTGTGTTAGATGAGCCAGGTCGTGACAACTATCTCTTCTAGTTATTGGTACCCTGGAGCGGTCACGACGCATTGTCTGCAAGGGGTCATGATACGGAGCGACCGTACCGTAGGGTGACTCAGGAGCAATATTGCTAGTATTAGACGTCTGGGACGTTGGGCCTTTGGGATGTCATACCCGGACTGGGTTCGGGGATAGGACTCTAGATTGAGACTTCGGGTGGCACACGTAGCCTTAGGACCGTGACCTTATTAGACATATGAGATGTCAGGGTTAGGATATACGGTGTAATACGATTATGGTGGATGCATTATTATTATATTATTGTGTGTGATGATCTGATATATGATTGATGATATGTGATATGTTTCAGTTTTATTATACATATACATTTTGACTCAAACGCATGCATGATTTGAAAACAGAGGGGTAAAAAAGTATTTTTACTATGTATTATGAACGATTTTGAAATATCCTTTATTTTCGGCCCACTCACACTTTCATTGTTTTTTTTTACCCCTCCAGGACGTGACCCAGAGGTAGAGGTAGGTCCCGAGGCTGAGCCATAGTCACATTACTGCTGTGTACCTAATACCCTGGTTGGGTAAGTCGAGCACCACTTTGTAAAACTGTTATTCATTCTCGTATTTTTGCAGTGCTCTCTATCCCTTGTCTGGCACTGTTGGACCCATTCTCGGATGTATTTGATGTTCAAAATGTTTATTGTTAATTATTTAACCTGTTATGGGTATTTTGGTCATTTTCTAGGGTTGTGTCAGACGGGAGCAGAGCGCATCCCCACGTGGTTCCTTGGGAATCGGGACGGGTCCTGTCATTTTATCCATTCGATGTTACAAACATTTTGGCGCAGGTTTCGAGTCGATCAGACACTGTTTCAGAATAGTTTTGGTTGTCAGAAGGTTTAGGGTTCATTTTAAATTCGCTTAAAGTTTTTAAAAAATTATGGGATTAAAATTAAAGATATTTGGAATGGTTTGTGACCTTTCAATGTGATTTTCAACCAGTTCTAAGATTCCCAAAAATTATGAAAAATATGTGCACGACGAGACTCAGTTATACGAACAGTGTGTGAGTGGACTTTCTTTTCCCAAAACTATTATGCATGCATACTTACATGATTGAAATGTGTTTCTATATGATTTTGATGATCTTGGATTGAATGGGATTTTTATATGATTTTTGGAGGATTTTACGAAAGTTATTTTGTTGCATGTTTTACGATGTTTCTCGAGATTATGTTTCAAATTTCATTTAAATTACGAATTTGGGTAAAATATGGTTTGTGACATGAAATGTTGTGATATTGAGATGTTTATGAATTTTGTATGATTTTCGGTCATCTATTTTTCGGAAGTTATGTTAATGGCATGTTTTACGTGATTGCTGTTGATTGTGTTCTGGGCGTAGGTTCGAGGTTCTTGTTATGGGCTTGGTTTGTGATATTGATATGTGATATGCACATGTGAATTATTGATGTTATATGATTATATGTAAGTGTCGTGACGATTCCCATGTGATTGCTATATTAACTCGTGTATGGTTGTGAGTTATGTGAACTACTTTCGGGGTGTCACTAGATTTATGGATTTATGGTTTTCACGTATTTTCAAGCATTACAGACTATGGTTCTTTTTAATCAAAGTGAAATGGTTTTCGTATGCATGTATGATTTTAGAAAACGGAGGGTAAATGCTGGTTTCTTTAAAAAGTATGTTTTTAAACTATTTCTTTTTGTACACTCACACGTTTTTTTGGTTTTATGGCCCTCTAGGGGTGTTACATAGGAATCGAGTCTCATAGGCAGAGGCATGAACTAGCGAGATTTACATTTATCCCTTGCCTGACAAGGTTTCTGTCACATGGGAGTAGGGCCCGAGTGTAACACCCCGGAAATTCGAGGATTATAATAATGTAATTTAATGTATGAATTGACGTTTTTACCCTTGTGTATGGTCAAATTGTTGAATTTTTTATTTATGGGTCAAATGGACTTTGACCAATGACCGTGACGTAGTGCGGGACGTCACGAGTCCATAGACAGGTGGCACGTCCAATTCGGACGCTCAGGGAAAAAGTTATGACTATCGGAAGTTCAGGGGCATTACCGTATTTTGGACTTTAGGGGCAAAAATGTTGACTTTTCGTTTGGCAACTAATTTTCACATGACTCAAGGACCGTTAGGTAGGTCTCGATGCCTTGAGTCCGTAGACAGGCGGCATGCCGAAATCGGACTTCGTACGAGGAAGTTATGGTCAGAAACGTGAAATCGGGAGGTTTGCGTCTCGGTAATCGTGTCGAGTATTTTATTCTGATATTATGATTGGAGGACACCTGGATGAGTGACAAGTGTCACTCATCCATTGGCTAGATTGGATCAGCTCCACTAAGCATTTAAATAGAATTAAAACCCACTTTTGATCTCAGCCACTCATCTATAGTACCCCAGACTTAATCTGAACCTTTAATCTCATTCCTGAGATTAAATCTGGACCGTCCATTCCTTTTCCCTCCATTCTATATATTTTCCTACTCGACACACACATACTGCCCATACAATCAAACAACCGCATTGCACCCATTCCCTGTGTTTGTGTGTTGCTGGACTGAGCTGGTGAGGCTAAGAGACGGTGGTGAACGGCGGCAGACGGCGGTGAGGTAAGCGGTTTCAAACCCAAAAACTTTCTAAAAACTCAGAAATGGAAGCTTGGTGGTTCAACGTTATCTTCGATTCCTTTTGATTCTGTTCACTTATTGGGACTGATAGGAACCCATTTGACTTGATTTCGTGACCAGTGGTGGCCTGAACAGAGGTTAAAAGGCGACGGGAAACCCAGATTCTATTCATCGAGGTAGGACGTCGATTCAGCCCTTGTTTAATGTTTTTGATTTGATTGAACTCTTACTGGGATTGAGACGAGCATTTAGGAAGAAACTAGAACGAAAATGGTTGAGAATTGAAGAAATGGTGACCGGGTCAAATCGCGGGTCTGATCGACCCAGTTGCAGAGATACGGGTCGACCCGTCAGGAGGACAGGGGTGATGACGTGGCACCCTGTCAGACCTGTCAGGTGACGTGGACCACTCTTCAGCCGACACGTGTCACATGTCAGTGCACAATCAACACTGACATGTCAGTGACGTGGCCCAATCAGGGACTGCCACGTGTCACTGACATGTCAGTGACGTGGATCAGTGCCGTGCTGACACGTGGCACATGTCAGATCTAACGCGTGGCCTGACAGATCAGTGATGTGGACCAATCGTGTGTTGACATGTTGCACCTGTCAGAGTCTGACATGTCAGACCTGACAGCTGTCAGATGACGTCAGTAGGAATTGTTCCTGCGTTGACCAGGGCGTTGACCAGCGCGTGTGGGCGCGTGTGAACAGTACTTTTGGTGGGACCACCACCAATCTTTAGGTTTCGACGATCTGGATCCAATGGCGGTGGTTTCGGATCGATCGGAGATCATTAAGTTGGTCAAAATGAGGTTTATTGCCTCAGGAAGCGCGTTCCGGCGGCTTTTCCGGGCCGGTTTCAGTCTAGGGTTTCATGGTTGAATGTTAGGGGATTATATTGACCTTTACGTATACTTTGGACATGACAGGGATTGTACAATAGTACTAGGACGAGGGTATACGTTCGGTTTTCAGCAGGATTGTACTGTGAGTGGGCCCGATTTCATTAAACCCTTGCATGCTTAAATGTTTTCCGATTTACTTATATGTTCACATGCTGGAATCAAGAAACGGTTTTGATGATATTAAAATTATGGTTATGGCACGTTTCACGGTATTTGGGCTTGAGACCTATCTGATGAAACTTAAAGATCGGTTTGGATTTTATCTATGTATATATATGTTTTGCAAGTGGATATCAATAAAATGTATTTGGTATTGCACTGTATAGATCCATTCTTATGATACTGTCTCCTCCGGATGTGGTACCCCGGAGTGGTCATAGCGCATTGCCTGCCAGGGGTCATTCGTAAAATGACTCAGGAGCATGATTGCTTATTGGACGTCAAGGACGTCGAGCGTCTAGGATGCTAGGCATTTGAGATGCCGTACCCGGACAGGGTTCGGGGATTGGACTCGGAATTGAGACCCGAGTGGCACGCGTAGCCTTGAGACTGTGACCTTATTGGACGTCAGGGACGTCAGGCATCTGGGATGTCAGGATTGGAGTGTATAGTGCAGTGGCTAAAATTATTTTTATGGTTTTATTACATGCCTTATGGTTCATACTATATGATTTATGGTTTTAAATTCTGATGCATGCATGTTTGGAAAACGGAGGGGTAAATTATATGTTTTACTTATTAAACGGTTTTATAAACTTGAGTTTCGGCCCACTCACCCTTATTGTTTTGGTAACCCCTCCAGGCTGTGCTACTGAGGTAGAGGAGGATCCTGAGGCTGAGGCATAGATCTACTTCTGCGTACCTGAACCCCTGTTCGGTGGTTTAACCGCAGGTTTATGTTAGAGTCGTGCTCGCAACTTGTAATTTTGGATTTCATCCCTTGTCTGACATCTGTTTATTTCGGATTTGATGTGAAACTTTAATTTGGTTATTTATGCATTTGAACGTTTGAGGTTAGAATTAGTATGTTAATTTGGGTGTTAGACAGGAGCAGGGCACGTCCCCATGTGGTCCCATGGGGATCGGGGCGGGTCCTGTCACCGAGTGTACTTTACCAGTGTGTTTCGGGTGCGGCCTTGTCAGAGACTGAGAATGGAGTGCATACTGTGACTCGAGAGGAACACCAAGGTTATTCTTGTCGCCTGACTATCGAGGCGTCCATGGAGACACATGGATTGATTCCAAATTTCAGTTTCAAACTATCCCATCTCCAATAACTCAAGTGCATGCATTAGGAGAAGGAACTTCATCCTTTCAACAAACTGACAGGCAATTGATGGGAAAGGCCTCAGGACAGAATCAGACCCATGCGAATAAGGATCTTCAAGAGCTCTTGGAGGGACTCCATAACGTGCCAAGGCCAAGTTAAGCACAAGAATGAGATACATACCACCAACTCTTTGAAAGAAGGCGGAGGTCTCCACGTGATACACATCAGACGTGAAACCTCGACGCTTTCCTTTACAAGAAAACCTTTCATACCAAGTGGAAAGGTTGAGCAATCAAGTTCAAGTGCAATTAGAGCTTCTACAACAGCTCATTGTAGAACGAACAACCCAATTGTCTAGAAGGCTTTCAGTAACACCTGGAAGGCAAGAGGACATTCCAAGGAGCCCAGAAAAAGAAACAGTTTGATGCCAAATGATTTCTCGTGACACTTCGCTGAGTGACCTTGGAGAAGAAAGTCACACTCATAGAATAAAGAGCCCACAACGCCTAAGGCCATCAATACATGAGCGGCTTGGAGGCCAAGTATGGGCTCATTTCTAGTTGAGTGCATACATGGGAGTGGGAGGCAGCATACAATTTCCAGAAACACTCTGAGATACGTTGACCATCAAGGCGAGGAATACGATGAGTCATACCAACCCACCCACATGTCTTTAGAAATAAAAAAACAGAGATTCAAGGTGGACAATGACGGTTAGCACATCGTGGCTCACAATCTCATCAAGGCGGGCTGCAAGCTATTTATGTTCAAAAAATGTTGGATAAGCACCTCTGTATCCAATGTGACGGAGATCTGGAAGACGATCTACGTCGCCAAATCCAATCATCCTCATATTTTGTGAGAGACATCGAGAAGGAATCATTCCCTCAAAGGTTCGCAACTCCAAGCTTTAATCACTTCAAAGGAACTTCCGACCTGATGAAGCATATTGACTATTATCGAGGAGTTACGGTTCCTCATAAACACAATGATGCACTCATGTGCAAGGTGTTCCAAGCTTCCCTACAAGGACAAGAAATGATAAGGTTTAACCATTTCCCCCAAAGGTCCATCCCTTCGTTTGAAAAGCTGGCTCTAGCATTTGTGAAAAAATACTCACAACTTCTAACTGTCGAAGTGAAGGACGATCATCTATTTTCTATTAGAAAGAGATTAAACGAGACCCTGTGACAATACATTCGGAGGTACTATAAGAAAAAATCTTAGACAGACAGATGCAGTGATCTAGTCGTAGCAATGGCATTTATACAAGGGCTTTCCCGGGATAACCAACTTTATGGAGACATAGTAATGAACAATTCCTGTAGCCTCACCAAGATGCTCTCCTTAGCAGAATGACATGCATGTTGGGTGGATGAAAAGAATACTGCCCATGTGCCAGATCATGCCAGGACGAGCGTGAAAGCCTCCAAATCGTCATCACCATGCAAAAAGGATTTCAGGAGCAAATTTTCATATGGGAGGTCCAAAAAACGCAAGGCGAGCCGAACTTCCAATGCCTTAGCCATCGGGAAGCCTAATCTGCAATTCTCAATACCAATCCACCTGATTTATAATGAGATCAATGATAGGCTTGGTTCAAAAATCTAGGACCCAACAAAGGCGGCCAGGAGAAGGCTGACCAAACCAAATGGCGTGCCTATCATAAGTGCTATGGGCACAACATTAGCACATGTATATCCTTTGAAAGATATCTCCATAATCTCTTGAGGGAAGGAAATTGTACTTATTACATAAAGAAGAAGACTGCAGATCATCTGGAAAATAAAGAACCCAAGGAGCCTGCACCAAAAGTGATTCACATCAACTAGCCGCATGTCAATGGAATTGATCATGTCATCACTTACCACAAGATACAAGTCAAAGTTCAAGAGAAATAAAAGCCTAAGAAAGTTTTTAGTTTGTTTTTTATGTTGCCTTCTAAATTCAAGAACCTTGTATTTGAATTCTCAATAAAAAATTTCAAGTGGTTATGAATTTATACAAATACATATGAACATAATGTGCAATTGCAAGAATTCTTCAAAGAAGTAATCCAAAGCCTTCATCTGTGAAGCACCTAAAGACTTCCTCCTAGAAGCACTTCAAACTTTTCTCTCAAAAGTATTTGATCCTTCCTTCAGGGAGCAACTAAACATTCCTTCCGGAATCAAAGCCTTCGCCATGCGAAGCGTCATACGAAGCACCTAAGCCTCCGCCATTCAAAGCATTAAAACCTTCGCTATGCAAAGCAATCAACACTTTACCATGCGAAGAAACCAAGCCTTCAACATGCAAAGCAACCAAGCATTTGCCATGCTAAGTATCCAAGCCTTCGCCATGCGAAGCATCCAAGCCTTGACCTTGTGAAGCATTAAAATCTTCCTCATGGAAGCACTTAAAGTCTTCCTCCTGGAAGCATTCCATGTAACGACCCGTCCCAAATTCCATGTAACGACCCGTCCCAAATTCCATGATTAGATTAGTGACTAATCACGATTAGTGAGGCTAATCCGTGATTAGTAGAGCGAAATCGAACGAACGATGCGAAATGACTGTTTTGCACCTAGTCGTGGTAAAACGTTGACTTTTCAATCGGGCGGTCAAATTGACTTTGACCGACGAACGTGACGTAGTTCGTGGCGTCACGAGTTCATAGACAGGTGGCACGTTCAATTCCGACGTTCGAGGAGGAAGTTATGACGTTTGGAAGTTTAGGGGCATTTTGGTGATTTTGGATAAAAGGGGTCAAATGTTGACTTTTTGACTGGGAGGTCCGATGGCCGAGGGCCGAAGACCGTTACGTAGATAAGGACGATACGAATCCATAGACAGGCGGCACACTGAAATCGGACTTCGAACGGGAGAGTTATGGGTCACGGAAGTTCGATTTCACTATGCACGAACTTCGAGACGGGGACGATTTGGCGAGATCTGATTGGGCAGATATTGTAAGGACCCGTCCCGAATATCGGGATTGAATATTAATTAATTATGAATTAGAATGACTAATCGGGGATTAGTTGAGTGAAATCGGACGAAACGTGCAAAATGACCGTTTTGCCCCTAGCGTGGGCAAAATGTTGACTTTTAGTTCGGGCGGTCAAATGGACTTTGACCGATGACTGTGACGTAGTTCGGGACGTCACGAGTTCATAGACAGGTGGCACGTTCAATTCCGACATTCGTAGAGAAAGTTATGATGTTCGGAAGTTGAGGGGTATTTTGGTAATTTGACATAGTAGGGGCCAAATGTTGACTTTTTGGCCAGGAAGTCCAACGGACGAGGGCCAAGGACCGTTACGTAGGTCTCGTCGATACGAATCCAACGACAGGCGGCATGCCGAAATCGGAGATTCGACGACGAAGTTATGGTCACGGAATCGAGCCCGATTAACCGAACGAACCGGGATTAAAATAATATTTTAATGTGAACAGTACCCGGTGACTGTGCACATCCGGATGAGTGACAAGTGTCACCCATCCCTTGTTTCCAGCTCCATGTTTCCCTCCCAACACCATCATCACCCCTAATCATCATGTTCTCCACCATTTTCCTTTATTTTCTTTGAAATTTCTTCAAACCGTGCACATTTTGGGGAGGGATTGAACTGGGAGAATTGGCTCCCTTTCTCTGCCGTTTTTGTGAGAAAAATGAGAGTTGGAATGACTGGAATAACAAGGGAAACACGAGGGGTTGTGAGTGTGAGGAATTCTGGGTTTCGAATTTTAGAAATTTTGGGGGGAAAATTCAATTGTTGCGAATTGAGCCGTGAGGAGTGGAATTGAAGCTCGAGTTAGCTTCCTGAGATCAGTACGAGTCGATCCACATCAAAAACACGAAGAATTGGCAACGTTTTGGCTCTGAACACACTTGATGACAGAGGAGGAAATTCGAGATTGAGTCGAGGAATTGGAGGCTTCGATGGATGAAATTGAGCTGGGGATTACGTTCCTGAGGATCCCACGATGCTTCTGGAAGGATCAATTGAAAGAAAACGGTTGTGATTGGCTGAACTCCATGGTTGCACAGTGTACGGATGTTCGAGTTGAGTCGTGAAGATTGAGCAATGGATTGATGCAATTGAGTTGGGGGAAAGGTTTTACTGAGTCCATGGAAGCTTGTGGTTGAATCAATTTAGGGATATCGATCGAAATTGATGGGGTTCGAGGGATGAACAATGGACGGGTGTTCTTGATGTTCATCATCGAATCGTGAGGTTTGGAGTATGTAATCGTGTAATTGTTATTACAGACCTCTAATTAGACTTATAACGAAGCTGTAGGAATGTTTAATGGAAGGAATTAATGTCGAATTGACAGGATTGGAACCGGATCGTGTCGCGGGTTAAAGGACCCGTTTACCAGATAAACGGGTTGAGACGACAGCACTGTAGCTGGCGCGTGGGTTTCACGCGCAGCCACTCACGGCGGCGCGTGAGGGCGCGTCCGGCCTAGTCTCAAGGTGAGGTCAACATGACTTTTGGTCCTCTCAGTGTAACGAACATTTTGACGTTGATTTCGGTGAAATCGGATATTGTTTCGATAATGTTCCGCGTATCCGAAGTTTTATTTTACGAGTTAAAATATGTATTTAATTCCGGAAAAATTGGGGAAAATTATATGATGTATTTTAAGATGTTAGTAACCCTCTATAATGATTTTGGACAGGAGTTGTGATTTCCAGAATTTACGGAAAAACGTGCAGCTCGGAAACGAACAGTTTTGAACGGTGTGTGTGAGTGGACTTTGTTTTCTAACCGTGATGCATGCATATATGATTTAAAATGCTTTATTATATGATTTGATATGCTTTGGCATGATTGGTATTTCAATTCGGTGATTTCTCGGTTTTGTGATTATTATATTATTATATTCTGACACGATTTTCGAGAAATCATGAAATTGGTTAAAAATGATATTGTGGGCGTGAGAACCCAAGTAAATAATGATTTTGACTCGGAATTGGAGTTACATGTGAAATTGATGAATTTGATGATTTTTGGTATCCTCGTGATTTTGTGATTATTTTAATCAGTCTTTCGGGCACGTTTTACGAGGAACGTGCAAATGATGTTTTGGGCTAAGCCCGGATTGAAAATGATGTTTTGGACTCGGATTATGAGTCAATGATTGATTTTATGGATTTACGTGATCGTGGCAACTCGGGTTTACCGTTGCACGGATTTACGTGAAATTGATATTTTGGGGTTGGGACCCAATGGAATTGTGTTTCTGATTGGATTTGCATTTTCCATGTGATTATATGATGATATTGATGATTTCGGATTTATAAAGTAAATCGGGACTTTGGTTAACTTGGGGCTGAGACCCTGTATTGATATATGATTTGGTTTTCAATGCAACTGTTTTTCACTGGTTTTTGTGATGGTGATATGTTGCGGATATTTAGGGCTTTCGGGAGAAAATATTTTTTCCCCGGAGTGCACCCTGGAGATAACGCTCGCCTTCGGGATGGAAGTGTTTACCCCGAAGAGGTCACGTAGCACGATCTTTGTCTTGCAGCCTAGGGGAGGCTTGACTCAGATCAGATGTGCTGGATTATATGGATCGGTAAGTGATGTGTTCACGAGATCCGGATCGTCGGCTGGTGAGGTTTTTCCCAGCGACGGATTGCTGACTGATGATGTGTTCACAGCAGCGGATGCTCGGATTTTGAGCGGTCCTTGAGCCTATTGATATGCACGCGTTGCAGGGATAAACGTGACTCTAAGCAACAGGATATGGAAATAAGTCCCGTGGATTATGGAAAATGATTTTGAGGAAACCGTGGTTTAGCGGTTAAAATGATTTAAAGAAATTGTGAACTTTTTGAGATGTTAAACTGATTTGGTGAACATGAGTTTTTTTTTGTGGACCATGGGAAAATATGTTTTGATTTTATCGGTCCACTGTTCATACTTGGATGATTTCATACTATTACTCATGTTTTACGATATGCATGCAAGTTTGTGAAAACTGGAGGGTAAGAATGTATTTTGATAAATGTTTTTATAAGAGGTCATTTTTGTCCACTCACACCTTTTCTGTTTTGTTAACCCTTCAGGTCATGGCGCGTTGATCGAGGCTATTCTAGAGGTGGAGGTATGTGCGGGCACAGGCGCAAAAATTCCCTTGTCTGGCAGGTATTGAAGGGTAGTTTCGGACTTTCAGTTGACTTGTCAGACGGGAGCAGGACCGTGTACGGTTTTTAACGTCCAGTTGGGACGGGTCCTGTCAGATATTTTGGTGGGTCCCATGGATGAGTGACACTTTGGGTCCAATGGATGAGTGACAAGTGTCACTCATCCTATTGGCTACCTCCCCCAAATTGTGGATCTAATAATAAAATAATATTATTTAATTTATTTTTTTAATCAAATGTTAACAACCATTAATCCTAACCATCCATTCCAAATTCATCTTTAAATCCACACCCTCCATCCCATCTCCCTCACATCTGATCAGCCTTCATCCTTCACCATCTTCATCATCACTTCATTCTTCTTTGTTCTTCCTAAAACCCGAACCCCTCCCCCCCCCCCCCCCCTTTCACCATTTTCTTCATTTTTCTCCAAAACAGCACACACATATATTCCCCACCTCCATCACTCATCTTGTGATGGTGATACAATAAATGTGACCGTGAGGAAGTGGTGAGAGGCTGAGGACGGTGGCCTACGGTGGAGGCCACGGCGGAGGGAAACCCGTGAGGAATCCCAGGAGATGATTGGGATTGGTTTCGAGGCGTTGGACGGCCTGGAACAGCCGCGAACGGCGGGAGAAGTCACGGCCACCATGGCCGAATTGAAGGTACGGGTTTTCGATGTTTTTCTTCCATTTTAATCCATTTTAAGGTCATAGGACTGTAGGTTAGGATTAGAGGATGAAAATGGGACAAACGGGAGGCATTTTGGTGGTCGGACGGTGGAGAACCGACCGGGTCAACCCGCGGATGATGTGGCACCTGTCAGATTGGGTGGTGACGTGGCATGATGATGTGGCACCTGTCAGATTGTCAGGTGACGTGGACCACTCATCAACTGACACGTGTCACATATCAGTGCACAGTCAGCACTGACATGTCAGTGACGTGGCCCAATTAGGGGCTGACACGTGGCACTGACGTGGACCAGTGCCGTGATGACACGTGGTACATGTCAGACTACCACGTGGCACTGACAGTACAGTGACGTGGACCAATGGGAGCTTGACACGTGGCACATGTTAGAGTCTGACATGTCAGACCTGACAGCTGTCAGATGACGTCAGCAGGTACTGTAGCTGGCGCGTGAAGCCCACGCGCAGCCACTTTAGGCGGCGCGTGAGGGCGCGTGGCAGGGAATCTGGGGAAGGTTCCAACATACGAAATCTTCTATTCGATGTAACGAACATTTTGGGACTGGTTTCGTGTCGATCGGACACCGTCTCGATATGTTTCGGGGCATCGGAAGGTTTAGGTTCGGGATTAAAAATAGTTAAAAGTTCGGGAAAATTACGGGGCTTTGATGGGAGATTAATTAAGTAGTTATTAACCTTCTATTAAAATTTGGACAGGTTTGGGAGTCCTGGTGACAGTGATCGGCTCGGGAGAGCCTATGGCATGCAAATCGAGGCGGCAGCTTGGACGGTCTGTGCGTGGACCTTGTTTTCTAAATTGGTGCATGCATAAATGTTTATTATATGTTTTAAATACTTGTTTGTAATGCCATGGGTGCATTTGTATGTGGTTACGTATAAGCACGTATTTCGAGGTTTCAGCCTTATACGGTGCTTATACGGGTCTGTATTTCTGTATTGATTTAAATGAACTGGATTTGAATTTCAAAAGGATAAACTCGGGTATAAGACCCATTTGGTTTTGTCTCGGGCATATGACCTCAGATTCCGGGCACGGTGCCCAGTTGATGTCCTATGTTCGGGCACGAGACCCAGTCACTTTACGGCTTTGATTTCAGGTCAGGTCAGGGAACCTTAAATGGATTCCCAGGTTCATGACGGTTTATGGGAACCGGCATGAACCCTTGTTATGGTATCATGGTTCATGATGGTTTATGGGAACCGGCATGAGCCCTTGTTGGTTATTATGGTACATGACGGTTTATGGGAACCGGCATGTTACCTCGGTTATGTTATTACGGTACATGACGGTTTATGGGAACCGGCATGTTACCTGATTATGGATATTATGGATCATGACGGTTCAGGGGAAGCGGTCATGAATGTTTATGTTATGTATATATATGTTCATCTACCTTCCTTTACTTCTATTATCTCCTCCGGGGAGGGTCGTTGACCTGGGTGGACCCCGGAGTAGTCACGGAGCACCGACTGAGTGGAGTCACCCCCCAGTTGGGTTCCCTACTCTCAGGAAGACTATGGTTACTATTACCTCGAGTAGGATCAGTGGTCTACGGACATTGACCTTGACTTTGAGAAGACTCGGATTGAGACCCGGGTAGCACGTGCGTAGCTTTGGATACCGTGACAGGATTGGTTGTGTGACTTATATGTATATATATGATATGTGGTGTGCACAGGTGTGCACAGAATTTGAGTAGTGGCTCGTTTACTTGGTTTCTTTATGGTTTGGGGCCGAGTCCCTTATGGATTTGGGCAGTGGCCCGTATGGTCGTTTTCATTGTGGTCCTTTCGACCTTGGTTTATATCTGCTTTGGGCTTAGTCCCACATATGGTTGTTTTGGATAAATGGTTTTCGAATGCATGCATGCTATTAGTGGAGGGTACAAATGTCTTATGAAATGTTTTTATAAACTTTTGTTTTGTCCACTCACAGTTTTTAATGTTTTGATTGCCCTTCAGGCTGACATCGGATGTGGACTGTAGCAGAGACCGAGCTATCACATGCCTCCTCCGGATCCTGGCGTACTCTGATAGCCCGGGAGGGCAAAGGTCGGAAATATCCCTTGTCTGACACTTCGTGTCAGACGGGAGCAGGGTCATCCCGCGTTAATCCCGGGGGATTGGGATGGGTCCTGTCATTCCAAGCCTTCCTCCTGGAAGCACTTCAAGCCTTCCTTCTGGAAGTATTTCAAGCCTTCCTCTTGGAAACACTTCAAGCCTTCTTCCTAGAAGCACTTCAAGCCTTCCTCTTAGAAACACTTCAAGCCTTCATCTTGGAAGCACTTCAAGCCTTCCTCTTGGAAGCACTTCAAGCCCTCCTCCAAGAAGCAATCCAAGTCTTCATCTTGAAAGCAATCTAGGACTCTATCTGGCAATAACTCTAGGCAAATTAGATTTGAAAATTTCTCAGTGGATGCTCATGGCTACAATGGGGTCATTTGGCAAACTAACAAGTTCAGAAGTTAATTCAAACAAATAAAAAGTTCGTAAAAGAAACTTTGCACATGAATTCAAAATTCTGCATGAGCAAAATTTTTCATTTCTTTATCCGAAAAAACGGTTGGCAAATCAGATATTGATTGCTCAAACCAAGTATTCAGTACTACAATGAAAGTACAATACTAGAAAAAAAATAACTAATCTACGAAATTTTTGTGGGGCAGCCTATCATCTATTGAGACGCAGTCCTTTCTTTAGCTGAAAGTAGGGGAAAGCCATAAACCATTCTCGACCTCAACCTTTGGCTATAGCTCAAGCTATTTGGAAGGGAATCCATTGCAACTTATCATACTCAACTTTAACTCCTCATTTTTTTTTCGGAGCAAAGTTATGGGGGGAATATGATAGCATAGAAAAATCCATTTGGGTTTCAATTATTGAATTTTTACCTTCTGGATGTCCTTGCTAGAATATAGAAATTAGGAAATTCAACCAAATAGACTTAGAAGACATTTCAGAGCTTAGCTTATTCTTAGGAGGCCAGTCAAATTGCTATTTGCTATTCTTCTTTGGGATAGCAGTAATTGTCAGATGCAGTGGAGCGCTCAAACACTACTTGTTCAAGTTTTTGAAAGGCCTTCTACCGTCCACACTACACTGCCTAATGAAAAATTCAAACCCCAGCTAATGATCGAAGGAGGAACTTTTGTCTATTGACCACTAACTGGATTTTTTTTCCTTTCAATAGCTGAGAGCTACACAGACGAGTGCCTTTCGCCATGCTCTAGAAAGACACTATCTGGAAAGGCAATCCGATTGCAAGCTTTTCATGCCTTAAGAATCTTCCGGTTCCTTTAACTCCATATTCTTCCCACGTAATGGGCACTGACTATGCGAACCACCGCTCACATGAGAAATGCACCTTGTCGCATCTTAAAATGATTGTCCTAGAAAAATAATCAGGACACCATTTGAATTATAGCCAACAAATATTCAGAGCTATCAGAAATATTCCAAAAACATAGGACTAACAATATATAAAATTTTATATATACTTATGTTAAATTTATATAAAAAAATATAAATTGACTCCAAAATTGACACATCCTCTGCAACTTCACAATCGAGTGGGGCCCATGCACTTTAGCAAAGCGCTCCACTCAGCACGCAAGCAAAATACCTCAAGGCGATGGCCAAGCGCAGTATGACACGCGACGAATCCAAATTTTCAGCCTCAACCTCCAATCTGAGAGCAACACGTGGCGCGTCCTCACTGGCACTAATATAGCTAGTGACATCAGCGGGGCCCTCCTGCCTAACGTACCACCCAACGCGCGATGCATACCCATCTTCTCTTGTCAATTGCACAGTCGTTGACCAGCGCGGGCCTACCAGCTGCTCTTCAACCAACCGCCACCATTAACCAAGAAACATAGGCGTCAGCCCCCATGGCATGGCAGTGCAAACCACACTGACATCAGTTCCCTTACAATATTGATGTCAGTCGCAGAGTGTCCTCTGTACCAACCAACCATCTCACTTGTGAAGAAAATACATTGGACAGCCTCCGTATCTTCCAAGTGAAAACTCCCACAAAGTGAGTTCTTAGACACGTCACTGAAAATATGTCTTCATACCTCGTGAAATAACCGTCTCTAAAAATAGACTACAACACTGCTTGAGCCACTGCAATTGGATTTCCACATCTCATGGACTCGTCAAAAAAATGAAAATGAAAAATGAAATTTTATATATTAGCCTCTGAAATTAAATATAATAATATTAAATATTATTTATAAATATAAGAAACAACTAGCAGTGGAATGCACTCATTGTCTTAAAAAAAATACAACAAAAAGCAAAGACATGTGGATATAAAAAGTGGGCAGATCACACAAGTTGTACATACATATATTAAACAATATATGTATTATATATATATATATATATCAAACAAGATGTACCAACGAAGAAAGAACCGATTAGGGTGCCGAACCACCCTGATGACACATCTGCTTGCCTGATGTATCTCCTGCTCGCGCTAGAACCGAGTAGGGATCCCATGCAACCTCAACCATGCGCAAGTGCCTTTGTTTGCTCGCTGCTGAAGGTATAACACTGATGGAATAATGGGGATCTCCTCTGCAAGCCTACAAGTGTTGCTTACTAGCCTCAATTGGCTGAGCTTGCCCCAAGCAGGCCGAAGTCCTTACTTAGCCGCCAGCTGCACCTCTACATGTCCTACAAAATTCGAATGGAGTTTTGAGAAATGGAGGCTATCACTACCCCATTAAAATAAAGCTGAAATCCTTTTCAATCTGCAATCAAAGGGAACTGTAGGGAAAAAAAACTGCCTTAAAATTAACGGGTTAATTAAGCCTTATTAATTCTCCACCATCAATAGAAAATCAAGGCAAACGTTTTAATTTTTTGAAATGAAGGTTACATAGTTTTAAAGATAATTGGAGTTCAATGACCACCTTCAATGAAAAAGATGAAAACTCCAATTATCAATAAAGGGGTTTATTACAAATGGAATACAAGGTCAACTCAATCACATGAACTCTAAGCCCCATGCTTACTTGCATCAACTAGATATAGTATTTTGAACTCAGCGGAATTTATTTCACACAAGTCTACTCGAATCACTTTGAGGTTACACTCTAAACCCAATGCAATTTTTTTCAACTTGAAGTAATATTCCGAATCCAACGAAATTTGGTCCACACATGGACAATGCAAGATAAGACGGAGTCTACTCCCAATATGATTTTTTAGGACTACCAAATTAAAACATACGTCCTTTAGGATTCCCTGAATTTCTAAGCGATGTAGGGCATTTGTGGATCCATGAATCACCAAAAAATTGTGGAACTGTCATGTGACCTATAATTCCAAAAACGTCCGAATTGCCCTTGTCAATTATTTTAACGGCTCATAGACACCAACACATTAAATAATGTATTTTCAGCTAAATATATTATTTAATCGAGTTAAAACCTCAATAGTATTAGTCGTCATAATTTTTAATAATGAACAATTAATATTAATATTAAATTGCTATAATTATCATCATAAAGAAAATTATTATAAGTATTAAATAATATATTTTATTAATAATATATTATTTATTAATTACAAATTCAACTGAATAATCAGAATGCTCCGAGACTCACAAGATTTTCCTATAAATAGCGGAGCTCATTTCATTTTCAAGTAAATTGTTTCTTCATTTCGAAGTTTTTTTTTTCTTCTCTCAAAGCTAACTTAAGCATCAGAGTGCTCTTGGTCGAACAACACCTCCACGTAATCAATCAAGTCAACAATAACTGATTGTTTGCTGTTTATAGGGATTGTAAAGACCTTTCGTGACGGGTACGATTTCTACCTGAACACCTTCCTTATCCCGTGTGTGTGTGCACGCGCACCAACTTAGGCTTCATGGTTTTGTGTGTTTACATTTGAATTTGGGGCATGTAGCATATATGTTAGAAACCAAGACCTGTGGATAACCATGAAGGAAAACAGAGAAGAAAGCTACGGAGAACGATGAAGTTGTGATTAGGTGAATTACCAAACCAGTAAACCTAAACAACATCAAAAAGGTGAAAAACGTTATTAAGTGACAGTAAGTAAACTGAAAAGTTCACAGCCTAAACCATAAATTTTGAAAATTGCAAGATCCAAATACGAAATCTTAAGAACCCAATGCATCATAACTCAAATCGATCACTGGGACCCAAAAAATGGACCCATATAAAATTGAATGAAATGAGAGAAAAGCCTACTAACCTTTCTTCTCTCGAAATTTGACGGATGAGGCTAAAGCTTGAGTTGAGAAGACGAAAACGATGATGAAGCTTTGTTTGGTTAAATTGTCAAATCAAAAATACTGAACAACAGCAGAAACATCAAGAAGTAGTAAATAAAATGAAAATTTTGAAGCGTAAACCAAAAAATTTGGAAATTTTGAAAAACCAAATTCCAAATCGTAAGAACCTAGTGCATCAAAATAATACATTCAAATCAAAATCTGAACAAAATCTATGCACCTATGATACAGTCGTAATCCAGTAAGGAAAATAAAAAAATATCACCTTAGAGATTTTGAAATCATGAACCGCAGACCATTAAAATGCAGAGGAAGCAAACAGAATGGAGAAATGTAATGGAATCATAGTGGTTGAGAGTTCACAAGGGCATAATGGTCAACACATTGTGCGTAAGTAGTGAAACAAATGTTCATAATAAGGGAAAATAGGGAAAATCAGGGGCAAAACAAGGAAACATAATAAAATTTGTTAGTTACTTTAGAAATCTCTTCCTTGGTGGTTTTGCTATGCTCATAGGGTGCATATGCTCCTTTATTAGTTACTTATAAATATGTACTCTATTCAATTAATGATGATGCATTTATTAATAATATAGCCTAAATTCAATGTAATTTTGAAATTTCTCAACCAAAAATACCCTTGAGGATTTTTATTAAGAATTTTTACTCAAAATGCTCCATGAACATTAACTTTAGTCTCAAAATGGACGGTGAACTTGATTTTGTTCCAAGATGCCTTATGAACTCCCCTTTCATTTCAAGTTGCCCATTTTTTTTCTTATCTAATCTATTAATTTAGTATCAAATATAAGGGTAATATGATCACTTTAGACAAGTCAAGCAAAGCGGAATGCTATGTCAATATGGTGTAGAAGGATTAGAGTTTTGCTCTCATGTTGTTCTTCATGGGCCTACAGTTTCTTGATTTCATCTAGCAATTCACTTTTGGAGTGTTCCCGCCTCTGATCTTCCTCTCCTCTACCAAGTTCGTGACCTCACCTTTCATCACAAACCCCCATTCTCTCTCTCAGTATGTAATTCGCTCCGCCCCAATCAACAGGCCCCAGCTTGTGTTAGAAATGCAAATCAAAATGAACGAAGATACAATGAATTGATGAAAGAATATGAAGATACAAGGCATTGATGAAAGAATGAAATATGAAGTATTTGGACAAGTAAAGTTTGGATAGCTTACAATGTTTGACAAGTAAAGTTTGGATAGCCTACAAATTTTGACAAGTAAAGTTTGCATAGCCTACAATCTTTGCCAAGTAATTGATAAGATTAGGATAGCCACCATTGTTTAATTCATCATGTCATGTAGGCACCATTGTTGAATTCAACTACCTTATCTTAGTTTTGTGTAAGCTTGCATTCATATTGAGAAGTTAGGTTCTCTTATGAAACTCCTATATAAAATGGGTGTTTCCTTGTTATTTATACAACATTCTCATTCCAAGAGTTATAACTCTCCTTCAATATATTAGAGTGTTTTCCTTCCAATATTCTTCTTGCTTTCTAGAAGTTCTTGGTCCAAATTTATTTGTAAGTGTTAGTGAGCGGTGTGATAGAGTTTGTAACACCCATATTTATTTGGTATTATTTTGTAGACCAATTTCCAACAAATTGTTATCCGAGCTAGAAATTTATTTTTGGTATTGTAGTTACTATGGCATCCAACATGGCTCAAATTCAAGTTCCTGTATTGAAAAAAGAAAACTATGATAGATGGTGCATTCAATTCAAGCATTGTTTGGATAGCTAGATCTATGGGATATCATTAAAAACGGATATGAAGAGCCCATTATGGAGCAAGAAGTTTCCTACAATGCAGAGAACAAGAATGCTCTCAAATATCAATGAAAGAAGGATAAGAAGGTGTTGTATCTTCAATATCAAGGGTTGGAAGATTCAATCTTTGAAAATATCGCCGAAGCAACAATTAGCAAGCAATTTTGGGACACACTAAACAAAATTTTCAAAGGAGTCAATCAAGTGAAGAGGGTTCGTCTTCAATAACTAAGGCCATATTTTGAATCAGCTCATATAAATGAAGGAAAAAGTGTCTCTGATTATTATTCTCGATTACTTGTAATTGTGAATGAAATGAAAAGTAATGGTGAGAAAATTGATGGTGTTCGTGTCATGGAGAAAATTCTTTGATCCCTCACAACCAAATTTGAGCATGTGGTAACGACAATTGAAGAATCCAAGGATTTAGACACGATAAGTGCATAAGAGTTGCTAGGATCTCTCCGAGTTCATGTACAATGCATTTAGAAGAATGCAAGTTCCATTTCATTGGAACAATCTTTGGAGTTAAGGCTAAATATTAACAAACCAATTAAGGGTTATGCAATGGAATCCATGACGTGGTAGTTACAACAAAGGTGGTCGAGGTCGAGGTAGAGGAAAAGGTTATTTAGAAAATGGTGGTCCATCTCAAGGAAGGAGAAATGCTTTTGGTCGAGGAAAGCAGAATGTTCAATGCTACAACTGCAAGCAACTTCGACATTATGCCTCTGAATGTTCCCACAAGAATGAAGAGAATATCAACATCGTTGAAGTAGATGACAATGTAAGTAATGACTTTACTGTCATACTAGCACAAAAAGATTCAAATGGTGAACATGATGCTTGGTTCCTTAACTCTGGTGCAAGCAATCATATGTGTGGAAAAAATGAACTATTATGTGAACTCAAAGAAAATTTTATGGAAGTGTGAGTCTTGGTGATTCCTTAAAATTCTCAGTTAGAGGGAAATGGAAGATCAAAATCATCCAGATGGATGCTTTTAAGTGTCAATTAACTACTCCAAAAAGGATATGGCATACACATGGAGAAGAATCTCTTGTTTCTAAGAGATGCAAGTGGAAGACTCATTGCACGTGTTCAAATGACAAAGAACCGTATGTTCCCGTTGAATTTGAATACGAGGAGTGATAAATGTCTCGTTGGGCTCATTGAAAATGAGTCATGGAGATGGCAATTATGCTTTGACGATCTTCACTTTAATGTCCTACAACTATTATCTACCACTCGAATGGTGCATGGTCCGAATTGAATTTTCAAATCATTTATGCGAAAGATGAGTATGTGGAAAGTAGTCAAGAATCTCCTTTCGAAGTGGTAAAGCATGGAGAGAAAGAGTATCACTACAATTGGTACATACAGACATTTGTGGACTGATAGAGCCCATGTCATTTGGTGGCAAAAGATATTTTATCACTTTCATCGATGATTTCTGTAGAAAATCATGGGTATATCTTCTTAAAAATTAGTCATCAACCTTAACTGTATTTAAGAACTTTAAGGTGTTCACTTAAGTTAAGAGCACGTGTAACCTTGTAGCTTTCAGATCTGATTGAGGGGGTGAATACACTTCAAATGCATTTCGAGCTTTTTGTAGAGAACATGGTATAAGACATCAATTTATTGCTGCACATACTCTACAAAGAACATGGGATAGTAGAAAGCAAAAATCGTATTATCCTTGACCTGACACGATCCATGTTTAAAGAGAGATTTACCAAAGAAATGTTGGGTAGAGGCTGTAGCATGCTCAGTGTATTTGTTGAACCAGTGTCCGAAAAAAAGTGTTAAAGGTATGACGCCTCATGAAGCATGGAGTGGGTACACACCCAACATTGCATACCTAAGAGTTTTTGGGTGTATAACATATGCTTAAGTTCCTGAAGAAAAATAAGGAAGCTTGATGATCGTGGTGAGAAATGCGTCCTTATTGGATACAGTGAAGAGTCAAAGGCACATAGACTCTATAACCCAAGAACAAGTAAACTAGTGGTTAGTAGAGATGTTATATTCAACGTGGAAGAAACATGGAAATGGAGAGCAAAGAGACAAGTAATGAAACTCTTGTCTTTGATGTATCTGAAGAGCATCTTGTAGAAACCACAACACAACTTGAGCAAGTTCTTGCTCAACCAATCGTAACTTCTCCAATGCAGAGAAGTCTCACATCTACTTCTCACATCTTCAAATGAAAATCAAAATGGAAGATCTTTGACCCCTGTGAAGATCAGAAGTCTTAGTTATATCTATGGACATGGAGAAGAAGAGGAAACTAATTTGATCTACCTGTGTGCAGATCGAGAGCCTCTTTCGTTTCAAGAAGCTGTGGAAGAAGACTGTTAGAGATCAGCAATGGAAGAAGAAATTCATGTGATTGAAAAGAATTACGCATAGGAGTTGACATTCCCCCCACCGAGCCAAAAGGCTATAGGTGTTAGATGGTGTACACAATCAAGCACACTGTAGATGGTAGTGTTGATTGTTATAAGGCAAGATGTAATAACCCGTCAAGAATTTCGGGATTTGATTAGTGATTAATCATGATTAGTGGGATTGATCGGTGATTAGTTGGTCGAAATCGGACAAAATGAGCAAAATGACCGTTTTGCCCCTGGTTCGTGGGCAAAACGTTGACTTTTTGATTGGGCGGTCAAACGGACTTTGACTGATGACCGTGACGTAGTTCGGGACATCACGAGTTCATAGGCAGGCGGCACGTTCGATTCCGACATTCGAGGAGAAAGTTATGACTATCGAAAGTTCAGGGGTATTACCGTAATTTGGACATTTGGGGGGTGAAAATGTTGACTTTTCGTCTAATAACTAATTTTCAGTTGACTCAAGGACCGTTGGGTAGGTCTCGACGTCCTGAGTCCATTGACAGGCGGCACGTCGAAATCGGACTTCGTACGAGGAAGTTATGGTCAGAAACGTGAAATCGGGAGGTTTGTGTCTCGGTTTTCGTGTCGAATATTTTATTCTTAAATTTCTGATTGGAGGACACCTGGGGAGTGACAAGTGTCACTCACCCATTGGCTGGATTGGATCAAGCTCCACTAAGCATTTAAATAGGATTTAATCTGCTTTTGATCTCAGCCCTTCATCTCAAAACCCTCAGATTGCATCTCAGCCCTTGATCTCATTTCTGAGATTCAATCTGGGCCGTCCATCATTTCCCTCCATTTCTATATAATTCTCAACCGACACCCTCACTCATCGCTCTTTGATCCAACCCTTGCGCACTACACTTTGTCTCTGCGTCTGTGTGTTGTTGGACCCACGGGGAAGGACTGAGGCACGGCGGTGAGCGGCGGTGGACGGCGGCGAGGTGGGAAAACCGGAAAACCCGAAACGGTTTCTAAAGCTCAGATTTTGGTAACTCGAATTCCCACGTTTAGTTTTGTTTCCTATTAATCCTAATCGACTCTAGGGACTTATAGGAACCTTCTGGGCTTGAGTTCGCGACCGGAGGTGATCAGACGGTGGCTAAACGGCGACGGGAAACCAGCTCTGTTCATCGAGGTAAGCCTTCGATTCCCGTCTGTATTTGTCGATTTTGATTCCATAGAACCCTTTCTGGGTTTAAGACGAGCATCTAGGAACAAACTAGGACGGAAATGATTGAGAAATGGTGAAATGGTGACCGGGTCATGATCGCGGGACTGATCGACCCGAGTTGCAGAGCTACGGGTCAACCCGTCTGAGGACAGGGGTGATGACGTGGCACCCTGTCAGACTGTCAGGTGACGTGGACCAACCGTGAGCCGACACGTGTCACATGTCAGTGCACAGTCAGCACTGACATGTTAGTGACGTGGACCAGTCAGGGACTGCCACGTGTCACTGACATGTCAGTGACGTGGACCAGTGCCGTGCTGACACGTGGCACATGTCAGATCTGACACGTGGCCTGACAGATCAGTGAGGTGGACCAATCGGATGTTGACACGTGGCACCTGTCAGAGTCTGACACGTCAGACCTGACAGCTGTCAGATGATGTCAGCATGACGTCAGCAGTGACGTCAGAGATGACGTCAGCAGGAACTGTTCCTGCGTTGACCGGCGCGTGGGGGGCGCGTGTGAACAGTAATTTTGGTGGGACCACCACCATTCTTTAGGTTTCGACGATCCGGATCCAATGGCGGTGGTTTCGGGTCGATCGGAGATCATTAAGTTGGTCAAAATGAGGTTTATTGCATTGGGAAGGGCGTTCGGGCGGCTTTCCCGGGCCGGTTTCGGTCTAGGGTTTCATGGTTAAATGTTTGGGGTTTGTATGGACCCTTACGTATACTTTGGATATGACAGGGATTGTATAAGCGTACCAGAACGAGGGTATACGTTCGGTTTTCAGCAGGATTGTACTGTGAGTGGGCCATTTTCTTAAACCCTTGCGTGCATAAATGTTTTCTGGTTTATTATACTTATTCACATGCTAAAATAATAATGGTTTTGATGATATGGAAAATATGGTTATGGCACGTTTCGCGGTATTTGGGCTTGAGACCCGTCTGATGAAAACTTAATGATTGGTTCGGATTTTATCTATGTATATATATGCTTTGCATGTGGATATCAATAAAATGTATTTGGTACTGCACTGTATAGATCCTTTCATATTATATTGTCTCCTCCGGCGAGGTACCCCGAAGAGGTCACAGACGTCTAGTACGTCCAGCGTCTATGACGCTAAGCATTAGGTGATGCTGCATCAGGTGATGCTGTACCCGAACAGGATTCAGGGATTTAACTCGGAAATTGAGACCCGAGTGGCACGCGTAGCCTTATTATTATTGTGACCTTATTAGGCGTCAAGAACGTCAAACATCAGGTGATGTCAGGATTGGAGTGTATAGTGCAGCAACTAAAATTATACTTATGGTTTTATTATATGCCTTATGGTTCATATTATATGATTGATGGTTTTAATTACGGATGCATGCATGTTTGGAAAACGGAGGGGTAAATTATACGTTTTACTTATCAAATGATTTTATAAACTTGAGTTTCGGTCCACTCACCCTTTAATGTTTTTGGTAACCCCTCCAGGTCGTGATACTGAGGTAGAGGAGGAACCTGAGGCTGAGGCATAGATCTACTTCTGCGTACCTGAACCCCTGTTAGGTGGTGTACCCGCAGGTTTACTTTAGAGTCGTGCTCGCAAATTTGTAATTTTGGATTTCATCCCTTGTCTGACATCTGTTTAATTCGGATTTGATGTATAACTTTAAATTGGTTATTTATGCATTGATGTTTGAGGTTAAAATTGGTATGAATTATTGGGTGTCAGACGGGAGCAGGGCACGTCCCCTTGTGGTCCCTGTGGGATTGGGGCGGGTCCTGTCACAAGACTTGTAGCAAAAGGCTATAAACAAAATTATGGAGTTGAATATGATGAAGTCTTTGCTCTAGTAGCCCAACTTCACATGACGAGATTGATAATCTCCGATGTAGCACATCACAATTGCAAAATATACCAACTTGATGTCAATTCAACATTCCTGAATGGAATACTTGAAGAGGAAGTGTACATAGAACAACCAGAAGGCTTCTTCATACAAGGAGAATAAGAAAAGGTGTATCATCTAAAAAAGGCTTTGTATGGCCTAAAGCAAGCACCTTGAGTGTCAGGACCCACCCCGGTTCTACCCCGAAAATTGAGGTAAATCCTGCTCCCGTCTGACACCCCGACACGCAACTAAAGTAAACTCACTCATCTTATGTCCGATGAACACGTGCCGTCTATCATTGAATTCAGGACGACGAGATCTATCTAACGGTCCTAGGTCAACGTGTCAAAACCCGATCGTACGAAAAGTCAACTTTTCCCCTTATTTTAACCAAATTATGGTAATGCCTTCAACCTTCCGAACATCATAACTTCCTCCTCGGATGTCGGAATCGGGCGTACCACCTGTCTACAGACTCGTGACGTCCCGAACTACGTCACAGGCATCGGTCACTACCCAATTGACCGCTCGAACTAAAAGTCAACTATTGACTCAGACTAGGGGAAAAATCATCATTCTACGCTAACCGACCAAAAGTAACCAACTAAACACCAATTGACTCACTAATCCCAACTCAACACAGCCTTAATCCTAATTTTCGGGACGGGTCGTTACAACCTACCCTCCTAAAAATAATTTCGTCCCCGAAATTCCGCATCTAGTTCTTGACACTTAGGGTCTCCTACCCGGTGATCAACACTAGGTCAGCAACAACTTCTCATGGGTTTCCGATCTATCATCTCCACCTTGGGTATTTCACTCCATCCCCAACAACCAATTCACCACTTTTAACCCTCTCTCAGTACAACTAGAACTTCATGGTGTACGCAAGGGAAACTCTATGAATAGAAAACAAACGTATTTTAAAATACCTCATATGGAGTACAATAGAATTCATAGAGTACATCCTCACGTACTACCACCGGCACTTCCTGGAACCAACTAAATCCTAACCCAGAACAATCTAGGCCAACCAGGCAACCCTACCTACTGGCTTACTTCCCTTGGCTGCTATTTCGACCACTTGTTGGAATAAATCGACAAAGTCCTAAAGGAAACTCCTAGATTGTGGGTTCTCTTCCTTCAATAACCTCATATCGATCAGTTATAGTCACTCATTTCCCGTTTCTTCCGTCATCCTTCAACGGAACTCACCGTAATCTGTAACCTCGTCACTCCAGGTCACCTAGGGTAAGGCCTAACTATACCCTGAACTCCAACAAAAAAGTAAGTATAACTCAATCAAGGATAATAAAAGTACCTATCCCCGCACCTGGTGCCGACTGAGCCTCCTGTTGAGTCATCGCAAACACTCAGGCCTGAGATCCTGAAGATCTACCACGTCCTCTCGAACTACTAGTGGCACCTCCACCTCCTCTAGTGCCCGCTGTCCCTGACACTGATGCTGTACTCCGTCCAGGCTCCGCTGATCCTCGGCCTACACCACCTTCCTGTGGTAACAGTGGAAAATCATGTCGGAAGTGACCTCGCTCCCCACAGTAGAAACAAACATCCCGACCAGAAGGACTCGGTCTCCCTGTCGACGCAACAGACGTCGCACTAGCTTGTGGAGTCGGCTGTGCTCGGTAACCACGAAATCCTGAACTCTGGGAACTACCAGGCCTACCAAAATGATCATCGCCCGCCGACGATGCTCCACTGAAGTTACCTCTCTTCGGTGTCCTCAGACTCGAAGCTCCAGAAAAAGGTGGCTCCTGGCGTCGTACTGGAAAGCTAGCCTCAACTCGCACCGCAGCATCCGACAACTCTCGGAGGGTAGTAAACGATCCAGCCGTCACTATGGCTCGAATCACACCTCGCAGGCCCAACTCAAACCTACGACACTTCTCGGCTTCAGTAGCCACAAACTCAGGAGCAAACCGAGACAACATCTGAAACTTCTATTCGTACTCAGCCACACTCAGATTCCCCTGTTGAAGTTGCAGAAACTCAGTCTCCTTGGCATCTCGGAAAGAATGAGGGTAATACTGATCTAGGAACCTCTCCCGAAACGTCTCCCAGGTCACAGTGTGGGCGTCCCAACCAGACAACTCGAGGGTATACCACCATTCGTATGTCGCACCATCCAGTAAGAAACTAACCAGTAACACTCGATCCTCCGGTGGGCAATGTATTACTGCAAAGATCCGCTCAAGTCTCGTGATCCACCTTTGGGCTTCCTCATGATCTGCCCCACCACTAAAAGTCGTAGCCCCGAGCCGCTGGGCTAGCTCAATCGTAGCACTCTCTGTTCCTCTCGCCGCTTCGTCTTCAGGTCATGGAGAGGGTCTACGTCTCGGAAGCATCGTCAATCGCACGCTGAAAGAGGCATAGAATCAGTTAGACAACCTAAACACAACCTCACAACAAACACACACCCAACAAACTCGACAGACCTATGCTCTTATACCAATTGTCAGGACCCACCCTGGTTCCACTGACAGGACCCATCCCAATCCCCCCGGGATTAGTGCGGGATGACCCTGCTCCCGTCTGACACGAAGTGTCAGACAAGGGATATTTTCGTCCTTTGCCCTCCCGGGCTATCAGAGTACGCCAGGATCTGGAGGAGGTATGTGATATCTCGGTCTCTGCTACAGTACACATCCGATGTCAACCTGAAGGGCAGTCAAAACATTAAAAACTGTGAGTGGACAAAACAAAAGTTTATAAAAACATTTAATAAGAAGACATTTGTACCCTCCACTAAAAAGCATGCATGCATTCGAAAACCATTTATCCAAAACAAACCATATTTGGGACTAAGCCCAAGCAAATATAAACCAAGGTCGAAAGGACCACACTGAAAACGACCATACGGCCACTGCCCAAATCCATAAGGGACTCGGCCCCAAACCATAAAGAAACCAAGTAAACGAGCCACTGCTCAAATCCTGTGCACACCTGTACACACCAAATATCATATATCATATATCATATATCATATATCATATATCATATATCCATCACATACATATATATAAGTCACACAACCAATCCTGTCACGGTATCCAAAGCTACGCGCGTGCTACCCGGGTCTCAATCCGAGTCATCTCAAAGTCAAGGTCAATGTCCGCAGACCACTGACCCTACCCGAGGTAATAGTAACCATAGCCTTCCTGAGAGTAAGGAACCTAACTGGGGGGTGACTCCACTCAGTCGGTGCTCCGTGACTACTCCGGGGTCCACCCAGGCCGACGACCCTCCCCGGAGGAGATAATGGAAGTAAAGGAAGGTAGATGAACATATATATACATAACATAAACATTCATGACCGGTTCCCCTGAACCGTCATGATCCATAATATCCATAATCAGGTAACATGCCGGTTCCCATAAACCGTCATGTACCATAATAACATAACCGAGGTAACATGCCGGTTCCCATAAACCGTCATGTACCGTAATAACCAACAAGGGTTCATGCCGGTTCCCATAAACCGTCATGAACCATGATACCATAAGAACGGTTCATGCCGGTTACCATAAACCGTCATGAACCTGGGAATCCATTTAAGGTTCCCTGACCTGAAATCAAAACCGTAAAGTGACTGGGTCTCATACCCGAACATAGGACATCAGTTGGGCACCGTGCCCGATATCTGAGGTCATATGCTCGAGACAATACCAAATGGGTCTCATACCCGAGTTTATCATTTTGAAATCCAAATCCAGTTCATTAAATCAATACAGAAATACAGACCCGTATAAGCACCGTATAAGGCCGAAACCTCGAAATACGTGCTTATACGTAACCACATAGAATTGCACCCATGGCATCATCAAACAAGTAATAAAACATATAATAAACATTTATGCATGCACCAATTTAGAAAACAAAGTCCACTCACAGACCGTCCGAGCTGCCGCCTCGATTTGCGTGCCATACGGCTCCCCGAGCCGATCACCGTCACCGGGACTCCCAAACCTGTCCAAATCGTAATAGAAGGTTACTAACTACTTAATTAACCTCCCACTAAAGCCCCGTAATTTTCCCGTATTTTCAACTATTTTTAATCCCGAACCTAAACCTTCCGATGCCCCGAAACATATCGAGACGGTGTCCGATTGACACGAAACCAGTCCCAAAATGTTTGTTACATCGAATAGATGATTTCGTATGTTGGAACCTTCCCCAGATTCCCTGCCACGCGTCCTCACGCGCCGCCTGAAGTGGTTGCGCGTGGGCTTCACGCGCCTGCTACCTGCTTACGTCATCGCTGACGTCAGCATGACGTCATCGCTGACAGCCCCTGACAGTGACACGTGTCACGCTCCCATTGGCCCACTGTCTGACATGTCAGTCTGACATTGTCAGATCTGACATGATGACGTCATCCCTGACATGATGACGTCATCAGTCATCCCTGCCTCCTCGCGGGTCGACCCGAATGTCTGCAACCGGGTCGCCGTGACCCGCGGCTTGACCCGGCCGGTTCTCCGCCGTCCGACCACCAAAATGCTTCCCGTTTCTCCCATTTTCATCCTCTAATCCTAACCTACAGTCCTATGACATCAAAATGGAAGGAAAACATCAAAAACCATACCTTCGAGCTTGGCCATGGCGGCCGTGACTTCTCCCGCCGTTCACGGCTATTCCAGGCCGTTTAATGCCTCGAAACCAATCCCATTCATCTCCTGGGAGTCCTAGGAACCTCACCCAATTAATAGAATCAAGTAAAAACCATTAAAACCCAATTTCGAATTTTTGAAATTTTCTTACCTCACGGGTTCTCCTCCGCCGTGTCCTCCACCGTGGTCCACCGTCCACCCTTTCCGTCCTCAGCCCTTCACCCTTCCCCCACGGTCATTCTGACAGGACCCATCCCAATCCCCCCGGGATTAATGCGGGATGACCCTGCTCCCGTCTGACACGAAGTGTCAGACAAGGGATATTTCCGACCTTTGCCCTCCCGGGCTATCAGAGTACGCCAGGATCCGGAGGAGGCATGTGATATCTTGATCTCTGCTACAGTCCACATCCGCTGTCAACCTGAAGGGTATTAAAAACAGAAAGACTGTGAGTGGACAAAAATAAAGATTTTATAAAACATTTCCATAAAAGACATTTATACCCTCCACTAAAAAGCATGCATGCATAGTAAAACCATTTATCCAATAACATATGTTAAAACATCCATAATTAGGGTCTCAGCCCCAAAATCTGTAAATACAAGTCACACGGGCTCCTGCCCAAAACCATTTTACAGAAACCAGAACATAGTAACATATGTGGGATCTCAGCCCAAAACCATTTATCATTATAAACACAATTTCCCAAAATCAATTGAAATCATGTTTATCCATTATATTTCATATCCAGAACCTGTCACGGTAAAATAAAGCTACACGTGTGCTAACCGGGGTCTCAAACCCAAGTCTCTCCAGGGTCCACCCAGGTCAATGTCCGTAGATCAATGAACCTCCCTGGAGGTAACGAACCATGCCCATCCTGAGAGTAAGGAACCCAACTGGGGGGCGACTCCACTCAGTCAGTGCTCCGTGACTACTCCGGGGTCCACCCAGGCCAACGACCCTCCCCGGAGGAGACAATCATATATAAAGGATGGAATATGAAAAACCTTTTGAAACCATTCTTGAAACCTTTCAAGGATTCATGTCCGGCCCCCATAAGCCGTCATGAACCATAAAATCCTTTCATGGGTTCATGCCGGTTCCCATAAACCGTCATGACCCGTAAATCCATTTCAGGGGTTCATGCCGGTTCCCATAAACCGTCATGACCCGTAAAAACCATTTGTAACACATAGCTGGGCACTAGGCCCGAATTCACATAGAAACTGGACCCCCGATCCGAATCGTAAACCAATTGGGCCTCTGGCCCGATTCCGTAAATCAAATGGACCTCAAGTCCGAGAATTACCTTTTCAAATACAAAATTATTTCATTAAATTATTTCCAAGACCATAAGAATGGAAAATCGGAGTAAAACCGAAAAACCTCGATTTACGTGCAAGCACGTAAATCGCCTCGAAATACGTGAAACCATATAATTCACAAATATCCAAATCAACATTATCAAATCAAATTCATTATCCTTTTGGAAATCCAAAACCATTTCATTTAGACCAATAAAGACCTACAGCCCCGTATAGGCACCGTATAGGGCCGAAACCTCGAAATACGTGACTATACGTAACCACACATCCAAATGCACTCATGGCAACACAAACAAGTATTTAAAACATATAATAAACATTTATGCATGCACCAATTTAGAAAACAAGGTCCACTCACAGACCGTCCGAGCTGCCGCCTCGATTTGCGTGCCATACGGCTCCCCGAGCCGATCACCGTCACCGGGACTCCCAAACCTGTCCAAATCGTAATAGAAGGTTACTAACTACTTAATTAACCTCCCACTAAAGCCCCGTAATTTTCCCGTATTTTTAACTATTTTTAATCCCGAACCTAAACCTTCCGATGCCCCGAAACATATCGAGACGGTGTCCGATCGACACGAAACCAGTCTCAAAATGTTCGTTACATCGAATAGATGATTTCATATATTGGAACCTTCCCCAGATTCCCTGCCACGCGCCCTCACGTGCCGCCTGAAGTGGCTGCGCGTGGGCTTCACGCGCCTGCTACAGTACCTGCTGACGTCATCACTGACGTCAGCATGACGTCATCACTGACAGCCCCTGACAGTGACACGTGTCACGCTCCCATTAGCCCACTGTCTGACATGTCAGTCTTACATTGTCAGATCTGACATGATGACGTCATCCCTGACATGATGACGTCATCAGTCATCCCTGCCTCCTCGCGGGTCGACCCGAATGTCTGCAACCGGGTCGCCGTGACCCGCGGCTTGACCCGGCCGGTTCTCCGCCGTCCGGCCACCAAAACCGTTCCCGTTTGTCCCATTTTCATCCTCTAATCCTAACCTAGGGTTCTACGACATTAAAATGGAAGGAAAACACCGAAAACCATACCTTCGAGCTTGGCCATGGCGGCCGTGTATTCCTCCGCCGTTCACGGCCATTCCAGGCCGTCTAATGCCTCGAAACCAATCCCACTCATCTCCTGGGTGTCCTAGAAACCTTACCCAATTAATGGAATCGAGTAAAACCCATTAAAACCCAATTTCGAATTTTTGAAATTTCCTTACCTCACGGGTTCTCCTCCGCCGTGTCCTCCACCGTGGGCCACCGTCCATCCTTTCCGTCCTCAGGCCTTCACCCTTCCCCACGGTCATTCCCAGCTCATGCAAGTGATGAATGGTGAAGTGTGATTGTGTGTTTTGGTTTTTGAAAGAAAAGGAAGAAAATGAAGGAAAATGGGATTATGGGTTTCGGGTGGAAGGATGAACAAGATGAAGGAGGATGGCTGATGAGAGAAGGAAATGGAGGGTGTGGATTTAAAATGAATTTGGAATGGATGGTTAGGATTAATGGTTGTTAGGTTTAATTATAAAATAATTAAAATAATAATATTTAATTATTTAGATCCACATTTTGGGGGATCAAGCCAATGGGATGAGTGACACTTGTCACTCATCCATGGGGCCCACCAAAATATCCACCCAATCAGATTTCGCCGAAACGTCCCCGTCTCGAAGTTCGTGCATAGTGAAATCGAACTTCCGTGACCCATAACTCTCCCGTTCGAAGTCCGATTTCAGTGTGCCGCCTGCCTATGGATTCGTATCGTCCTCATCTACGTAACGGTCTTCGGCCCTCGGCCATCGGACCTCCCGGTCAAAAAGTCAACTTTTGACCCCTTTTATCCAAAATTACCAAAATGCCCCTAAACTTCCGAACGTCATAACTTCTTCTACGAACGTCGGAATTGAACGTGCCACCTGTCTATGAACTCGTGACGTCACGAATTACGTCACGGTCATCGGTCAAAGTCCATTTGACCGCCCGATTGAAAACTCAACGTTTTGCCACCACCAGGGGCAAAACGGTCATTTCGCATCGTTCGTCCGATTTCGCTCTACTAATCACGGATTAGCCTCACTAATCGTGATTAGTCACTAATCTAATCATGAAATTTGGGACGGGTCGTTACAACCTTCCCTCCTTAATTAATTTCGTCCCCGAAATTCCAACCGACCTAAACCCAACCGTTCTTCCCTCCTTAATTTAGTTCCGTTCTCGAAACGCCAACTATTCTGATTCCACATCCACCTCGTGGAAGGTAGAATCGACCTCGAAATACGTGTACCCTCGTACACCAACCAACTAGAACAATACTTACTCGTCTGCAACCAGACGTACCACTAACGCTCATGTCGCCTCGTCTACATTCGACCACGTCGAATAGCAGAAGTCGTACGCTCCGAACTGACACCACCTGTCAGTATCAGAGTAGCCCAAGTATCCTATGATCGACCCACTTGTCAAATCTACCCTTTCGCTGACATAAACAACTCTACGGTTCCTTACTCACTCACTAAGATATCCTGACGTCTGCTCCCACTGGGAGTCATCAGACCTCACTCAACGATCCACGCTGACACCTCCGACAGACCGTCACCACTTAACAGTCGTCAGTCGAAAACTAACACTATACTCCCTTGTGGTTATACTAACCACCAGCATTTCACTCGACCTGTGTGTAACTAGACTCATCAGAACCACTATGACCCAATGCACAGTATCCAATGTCCAGTCCACGACCCCGACTAATCCAATGGTATCGGAACCAATCCGCCTACCAATACGCTCTCCAACGTACCACTGGTATAACCTATATACCGTCACCAGACATCCCAAGTCTGCCCGGTGTCGTACCTCGAACAATGAACAAGGTACGTATAACTACCCATCAATCAGCCTACAACCACCTAGGTTGTAGTCAATCACGTTTCTACGATGGAGTCCATTTGTCCAATCCAGTAGACAATCGAAACTCCGACCCATTATTTATTTCCAAATCCGAATCCGAATCCGCAATTTCGTAAGAAATCCCAAATCCGAACCCAGAAGTCGTATCCATATCCATGTTCAAATCCGAATCCGAAATCCTTATTCCGTAAGCTAGCATTTGGAATAACTATTCCGAACCCAAATCCATAAAAGAAAATCTATAGTCAAGCTCTAGAATCAAATCCTGAATCGTCACCCAGAATCCGATTCCAAAACCCAAATCTAGAAATCCTTTTTCAAGTTCCAAAATCAAATCCTGAATCGTCATCCAGAAATCTGATTCCAAAACCTGAAATATCGTTCACGTCTACCGAGACGTACCAAAACCAAACCTATCGGTTACTCGCTCAACCGATTACCACAATACGATCGATTGACTTCATAGGGAAGCCAATCCCAACATCAATACATCTAAGGCCGACCATATCCGACCACGTCGGAAAACTACTCATCGGACAACTACTCAGGCGAGTAATAAGCCATATGGGATTTACCTCGAAAAGAAGTTCAGTCCCAACATGCTCCACTCAACATCCAAGTAAGAGTAATAACTCTCCACCTATCTGGATCATCAAGATCACGATCCAGATCCACCACTACGTCAAACGACTATAGACGTCACGATCGAGACTGTGGGTCCTCCCCAATCACCTCGTATCGATCCTTGGCATTCCACCGTGGAAAACCAAAAATGATCGAATAATCCATCCTACGTGAATGCAAACAACACTCGCTGCACTCACCACGTCATGTAACCTAACATCGTCTGCCACCAAGCAGAAAATGAGAAATCTCAGTCACCTAACTTCGATATACTCATCTCCTCCTGATGGTCCAGAACAAATCCCGGGTCCACCAACCAATACACAATCAGTGTACGAGTGGCAACCAACAACATCTATATCATCAACGTCATCTACCATCATCAATCATGGTAGAATCCGAGAAGTCACCCAAAACGACTTCGACATACCCGTTACCAATGCGGAAAACCCGTATTCCACTCGTCACCTCAATCGCAACCTCTCGCGATTCCGAAGTTCCAACACGATTGGAAACAACATACCCGGACATCAACCACGTGTCCCCTAACCAGTTTAACTCTATTCTGAGTTCCACTCCTGAACCACAGATACCGAACATATGCCCATTACGACGGAGTCACACCCCGATCCGTAACTCATCGTCATCACGATCACCGGCACCAGTACCAGCACTAGTACTAGTATCATCACCAACGCACTATCACCAATAGCAGTATCAGCATCGGCACACCGGGTGCAAATCTGACAACCCTGGATCTCCACTCATACCAAGCGACGATCGCGTACCTCTGCTCGTATAGGAGAAACTTTGTCTCCCTCGTACCTGACAACTCTGGGTACAGTCACCCTGACAACTCATGCGAGAAAAGGAAAACGTTCCCCGAACGTCCCCGATCCCCAACAATCGTAACTATAACCACTCTCGGTAGTAGCGCCTGCCCCACACTCGTGCAGACCTAACTACCAGACATCGCTATATCCAGACTCCGTATCCAACGGAATCAATCGCCCGTACTAACTACTCTGTATCCCACTCAGGGATTCCATCGACAAGTACCAACCCTGGTAACTTGTCCAACAATCTCTATCCTGTCGTAACTTGACTAAACCATTGTCGTCTACCAGGTCATCCACGACCTTAGTTGCACCAACCCACAACTGAAGTAGCACGACAACCAACTCGGTCAAACCGATAAGTACAATCCTGACTGCGAAGTGCAGTCCCAACACAAGCTGACATGACTAGACCGACTAACGAATCCAAATCTGAATAGTCGTCCAAGTCAAACCACCAGTCAACTCACATTTTCGAACCATACACATAAGGTAGGGTTCCACAATCAAGCCCTAGGGTCACTCTGAACCCAACTGCGAAAAGCAGTAAAATCAACAATCTGACCGACTCCGCGGTCTTGACATCGTAATGACGTCAATCCAATCCTACCAACAATCCAACTCGGATTCCTCGTATCCGGTTGCTAACTGCCAACTGCAGTAAATCTATCTAACTCAACCAAATCCGATCATCCGATGATCACAATTCCCAACTAGTCGTCGGAACCAATCCTACGACATCGTGAAAGACGATCCCAACTAACCGTCTCACGATCACACTCCAGAATACGAACACGTTAATCCCTTTGTAGGGTCCCACACTGCCAACCTTGACAGAACTATGGCAACCCCGGCATCGAATGCCGAACCAAGGCATGCCAATCCTACTAACTATCGTACCGGCACCCCAACAATCAGGTTGACCACGAACTGTAGCCCATTGAGATATCACATCCTCGACCAGCGTACATGCTCCAAGAGCTCCGCGGTTACTCGAAAAGAGTCAACCCCGCTCTGATACCACGTTGACAGGACCCATCCCAATCCCCCCGGGATTAATGCGGGATGACCCTGCTCCCGTCTGACACGAAGTGTCAGACAAGGGATATTTCCGACCTTTGCCCTCCCGGGCTATCAGAGTACGCCAGGATCCGGAGGAGGCATGTGATATCTCGATCTCTGCTACAGTCCACATCCGCTGTCAACCTGAAGGGTATTAAAAACAGAAAGACTGTGAGTGGACAAAAATAAAGATTTTATAAAACATTTCCATAAAAGACATTTATACCCTCCACTAAAAAGCATGCATGCATAGTAAAACCATTTATCCAATAACATATGTTAAAACATCCATAATTAGGGTCTCAGCCCCAAAATCTGTAAATACAAGTCACACGGGCTCCTGCCCAAAACCATTTTACAGAAACCAGAACATAGTAACATATGTGGGATCTCAGCCCAAAACCATTTATCATTATAAACACAATTTCCCAAAATCAATTGAAATCATGTTTATCCATTATATTTCATATCCAGAACCTATCACGGTAAAATAAAGCTACACGTGTGCTAACCGGGGTCTCAAACCCAAGTCTCTCCAGGGTCCACCCAGGTCAATGTCCGTAGATCAATGACCCTCCCTGGAGGTAACGAACCATGCCCATCCTGAGAGTAAGGAACCCAACTGGGGGGCGACTCCACTCAGTCAGTGCTCCGTGACTACTCCGGGGTCCACCCAGGCCAACGACCCTCCCCGGAGGAGACAATCATATATAAAGGATGGAATATGAAAAACCTTTTGAAACCATTCTTGAAACCTTTCAAGGATTCATGCCCGGCCCCCATAAGCCGTCATGAACCATAAAATCCTTTCATGGGTTCATGCTGGTTACCATAAACCGTCATGACCCGTAAATCCATTTCAGGGGTTCATGCCGGTTCCCATAAACCGTCATGACCCGTAAAAACCATTTGTAACACATAGCTGGGCACTAGGCCCGAATTCACATAGAAACTGGACCCCCGATCCAAATCGTAAACCAATTGGGCCTCTGGCCCGATTCCGTAAATCAAATAGACCTCAAGTCCGAGAATTACCTTTTCAAATACAAAATTATTTCATTAAATTATTTCCAAGACCATAAGAATGGAAAATCGGAGTAAAACCGAAAAACCTCGATTTACGTGCAAGCACGTAAATCGCCTCGAAATACGTGAAACCATATAATTCACAAATATCCAAATCAACATTATCAAATCAAATTCATTATCCTTTTGGAAATCCAAAAGCATTTCATTTAGACCAATAAAAACCTACAGCCCCGTATAGGCACCGTATAGGGCCGAAACCTCGAAATACGTGCCTATACGTAACCACACATCCAAATGCATTCATGGCAACACAAACAAGTATTTAAAACATATAATAAACATTTATGCATGCACCAATTTAGAAAACAAGGTCCACTCACAGACCGTCCGAGCTGCCGCCTCGATTTGCGTGCCATACGGCTCCCCGAGCCGATCACCGTCACCGGGACTCCCAAACCTGTCCAAATCGTAATAGAAGGTTACTAACTACTTAATTAACCTCCCACTAAAGCCCCGTAATTTTCCCGTATTTTTAACTATTTTTAATCCCGAACCTAAACCTTCCGATGCCCCGAAACATATCGAGACGGTGTCCGATCGACACGAAACCAGTCTCAAAATGTTCGTTACATCGAATAGATGATTTCATATGTTGGAACCTTCCCCAGATTCCCTGCCACGCGCCCTCACGCGCCGCCTGAAGTGGCTGCGCGTGGGCTTCACGCGCCGCCTGAAGTGGCTGCGCGTGGGCTTCACGCGCCTGCTACAGTACCTGCTGACGTCAGCATGACGTCATCACTGACAGCCCCTGACAGTGACACGTGTCACGCTCCCATTGGCCCACTGTCTGACATGTCAGTCTGACATTGTCAGATCTGACATGATGACGTCATCAGGATGACGTCATCAGTCATCCCTGCCTCCTCGCGGGTCGACCCGAATGTCTGCAACCGGGTCGCCGTGACCCGCGGCTTGACCCGGCCGGTTCTCCGCCGTCCGGCCACCAAAACCGTTCCCGTTTGTCCCATTTTCATCCTCTAATCCTAACCTAGGGTTCTACGACATTAAAATGGAAGGAAAACACCGAAAACCATACCTTCGAGCTTGGCCATGGCGGCCGTGTATTCCTCCGCCGTTCACGGCCATTCCAGGCCGTCTAATGCCTCGAAACTAATCCCACTCATCTCCTGGGTGTCCTAGAAACCTTACCCAATTAATGGAATCGAGTAAACCCATTAAAACCCAATTTCGAATTTTTGAAATTTCCTTACCTCACGGGTTCTCCTCCGCCGTGTCCTCCACCGTGGGCCACCGTCCATCCTTTCCGTCCTCAGGCCTTCACCCTTCCCCCACGGTCATTCTGACAGGACCCATCCCAATCCCCCCGGGATTAATGCGGGATGACCCTGCTCCCGTCTGACACGAATTGTCAGACAAGGGATATTTCCGACCTTTGCCCTCCCAGGCTATCAGAGTACGCCAGGATCCGGAGGAGGCATGTGATATCTTGATCTCTGCTACAGTCCACATCCGCTGTCAACCTGAAGGGTATTAAAAACAGAAAGACTGTGAGTGGACAAAAATAAAGATTTTATAAAACATTTCCATAAAAGACATTTATACCCTCCACTAAAAAGCATGCATGCATAGTAAAACCATTTATCCAATAACGTATGTTAAAACATCCATAATTAGGGTCTCAGCCCCAAAATCTGTAAATACAAGTCACACGGGCTCCTGCCCAAAACCATTTTACAGAAACCAGAACATAGTAACATATGTGGGATCTCAGCCCAAAACCATTTATCATTATAAACACAATTTCCCAAAATCAATTGAAATCATGTTTATCCATTATATTTCATATCCAGAACCTGTCACGGTAAAATAAAGCTACACGTGTGCTAACCGGGGTCTCAAACCCAAGTCTCTCCAGGGTCCACCCAGGTCAATGTCCGTAGATCAATGACCCTCCCTGGAGGTAACGAACCATGCCCATCCTGAGAGTAAGGAACCCAACTGGGGGGCGACTACACTCAGTCAGTGCTCCGTGACTACTCCGGGGTCCACCCAGGCCAACGACCCTCCCCGGAGGAGACAATCATATATAAAGGATGGAATATGAAAAACCTTTTGAAACCATTCTTGAAACCTTTCAAGGATTCATGTCCGGCCCCCATAAGCCGTCATGAACCATAAAATCCTTTCATGGGTTCATGCCGGTTCCCATAAACCGTCATGACCCGTAAATCCATTTCAGGGGTTCATGCCGGTTCCCATAAACCGTCATGACCCGTAAAAACCATTTGTAACACATAGCTGGGCACTAGGCCCGAATTCACATAGAAACTGGACCCCCGATCCGAATCGTAAACCAATTGGGCCTCTGGCCCGATTCCGTAAATCAAATGGACCTCAAGTCCGAGAATTACCTTTTCAAATACAAAATTATTTCATTAAATTATTTCCAAGACCATAAGAATGGAAAATCGGAGTAAAACCGAAAAACCTCGATTTACGTGCAAGCACGTAAATCGCCTCGAAATACGTGAAACCATATAATTCACAAATATCCAAATCAACATTATCAAATCAAATAAATTATCCTTTTGGAAATCCAAAACCATTTCATTTAGACCAATAAAGACCTACAGCCCCGTATAGGCACCGTATAGGGCCGAAACCTCGAAATACGTGACTATACGTAACCACACATCCAAATGCACTCATGGCAACACAAACAAGTATTTAAAACATATAATAAACATTTATGCATGCACCAATTTAGAAAACAAGGTCCACTCACAGACCGTCCGAGCTGCCGCCTCGATTTGCGTGCCATACGGCTCCCCGAGCCGATCACCGTCACCGGGACTCCCAAACCTGTCCAAATCGTAATAGAAGGTTACTAACTACTTAATTAACCTCCCACTAAAGCCCCGTAATTTTCCTGTATTTTTAACTATTTTTAATCCCGAACCTAAACCTTCCGATGCCCCGAAACATATCGAGACGGTGTCCGATCGACACGAAACCAGTCTCAAAATGTTCGTTACATCGAATAGATGATTTCATATGTTGGAACCTTCCCCAGATTCCCTGCCACGCGCCCTCACGCGCCGCCTGAAGTGGCTGCGCGTGGGCTTCACGCGCCGCCTGAAGTGGCTGCGCGTGGGCTTCACGCGCCTGCTACAGTACCTGCTGACGTCAGCATGACGTCATCACTGACAGCCCCTGACAGTGACACGTGTCACGCTCCCATTGGCCCACTGTCTGACATGTCAGTCTGACATTGTCAGATCTGACATGATGACGTCATCAGGATGACGTCATCAGTCATCCCTGCCTCCTCGCGGGTCGACCCGAATGTCTGCAACCGGGTCGCCGTGACCCGCGGCTTGACCCGGCCGGTTCTCCGCCGTCCGGCCACCAAAACCGTTCCCGTTTGTCCCATTTTCATCCTCTAATCCTAACCTAGGGTTCTACGACATTAAAATGGAAGGAAAACACCGAAAACCATACCTTCGAGCTTGGCCATGGCGGCCGTGTATTCCTCCGCCGTTCACGGCCATTCCAGGCCGTCTAATGCCTCGAAACTAATCCCACTCATCTCCTGGGTGTCCTAGAAACCTTACCCAATTAATGGAATCGAGTAAACCCATTAAAACCCAATTTCGAATTTTTGAAATTTCCTTACCTCACGGGTTCTCCTCCGCCGTGTCCTCCACCGTGGGCCACCGTCCATCCTTTCCGTCCTCAGGCCTTCACCCTTCCCCCACGGTCATTCTGACAGGACCCATCCCAATCCCCCCGGGATTAATGCGGGATGACCCTGCTCCCGTCTGACACGAATTGTCAGACAAGGGATATTTCCGACCTTTGCCCTCCCAGGCTATCAGAGTACGCCAGGATCCGGAGGAGGCATGTGATATCTTGATCTCTGCTACAGTCCACATCCGCTGTCAACCTGAAGGGTATTAAAAACAGAAAGACTGTGAGTGGACAAAAATAAAGATTTTATAAAACATTTCCATAAAAGACATTTATACCCTCCACTAAAAAGCATGCATGCATAGTAAAACCATTTATCCAATAACGTATGTTAAAACATCCATAATTAGGGTCTCAGCCCCAAAATCTGTAAATACAAGTCACACGGGCTCCTGCCCAAAACCATTTTACAGAAACCAGAACATAGTAACATATGTGGGATCTCAGCCCAAAACCATTTATCATTATAAACACAATTTCCCAAAATCAATTGAAATCATGTTTATCCATTATATTTCATATCCAGAACCTGTCACGGTAAAATAAAGCTACACGTGTGCTAACCGGGGTCTCAAACCCAAGTCTCTCCAGGGTCCACCCAGGTCAATGTCCGTAGATCAATGACCCTCCCTGGAGGTAACGAACCATGCCCATCCTGAGAGTAAGGAACCCAACTGGGGGGCGACTACACTCAGTCAGTGCTCCGTGACTACTCCGGGGTCCACCCAGGCCAACGACCCTCCCCGGAGGAGACAATCATATATAAAGGATGGAATATGAAAAACCTTTTGAAACCATTCTTGAAACCTTTCAAGGATTCATGTCCGGCCCCCATAAGCCGTCATGAACCATAAAATCCTTTCATGGGTTCATGCCGGTTCCCATAAACCGTCATGACCCGTAAATCCATTTCAGGGGTTCATGCCGGTTCCCATAAACCGTCATGACCCGTAAAAACCATTTGTAACACATAGCTGGGCACTAGGCCCGAATTCACATAGAAACTGGACCCCCGATCCGAATCGTAAACCAATTGGGCCTCTGGCCCGATTCCGTAAATCAAATGGACCTCAAGTCCGAGAATTACCTTTTCAAATACAAAATTATTTCATTAAATTATTTCCAAGACCATAAGAATGGAAAATCGGAGTAAAACCGAAAAACCTCGATTTACGTGCAAGCACGTAAATCGCCTCGAAATACGTGAAACCATATAATTCACAAATATCCAAATCAACATTATCAAATCAAATAAATTATCCTTTTGGAAATCCAAAACCATTTCATTTAGACCAATAAAGACCTACAGCCCCGTATAGGCACCGTATAGGGCCGAAACCTCGAAATACGTGACTATACGTAACCACACATCCAAATGCACTCATGGCAACACAAACAAGTATTTAAAACATATAATAAACATTTATGCATGCACCAATTTAGAAAACAAGGTCCACTCACAGACCGTCCGAGCTGCCGCCTCGATTTGCGTGCCATACGGCTCCCCGAGCCGATCACCGTCACCGGGACTCCCAAACCTGTCCAAATCGTAATAGAAGGTTACTAACTACTTAATTAACCTCCCACTAAAGCCCCGTAATTTTCCTGTATTTTTAACTATTTTTAATCCCGAACCTAAACCTTCCGATGCCCCGAAACATATCGAGACGGTGTCCGATCGACACGAAACCAGTCTCAAAATGTTCGTTACATCGAATAGATGATTTCATATATTGGAACCTTCCCCAGATTCCCTGCCACGCGCCCTCACGCGCCGCCTGAAGTGGCTGCGCGTGGGCTTCACGCGCCTGCTACAGTACCTGCTGACGTCATCACTGACGTCAGCATGACGTCATCACTGACAGCCCCTGACAGTGACACGTGTCACGCTCCCATTAGCCCACTGTCTGACATGTCAGTCTGACATTGTCAGATCTAACATGATGACGTCATCCCTGACATGATGACGTCATCAGTCATCCCTGCCTCCTCGCGGGTCGACCCGAATGTCTGCAACCGGGTCGCCGTGACCCGCGGCTTGACCCGGCCGGTTCTCCGCCGTCCGGCCACCAAAACCGTTCCCGTTTGTCCCATTTTCATCCTCTAATCCTAACCTAGGGTTCTACGACATTAAAATGGAAGGAAAACACCGAAAACCATACCTTCGAGCTTGGCCATGGCGGCCGTGTATTCCTCCGCCGTTCACGGCCATTCCAGGCCGTCTAATGCCTCGAAACCAATCCCACTCATCTCCTGGGTGTCCTAGAAACCTTACCCAATTAATGGAATCGAGTAAAACCCATTAAAACCCAATTTCGAATTTTTGAAATTTCCTTACCTCACGGGTTCTCCTCCGCCGTGTCCTCCACCGTGGGCCACCGTCCATCCTTTCCGTCCTCAGGCCTTCACCCTTCCCCACGGTCATTCCCAGCTCATGCAAGTGATGAATGGTGAAGTGTGATTGTGTGTTTTGGTTTTTGAAAGAAAAGGAAGAAAATGAAGGAAAATGGGATTATGGGTTTCGGGTGGAAGGATGAACAAGATGAAGGAGGATGGCTGATGAGAGAAGGAAATGGAGGGTGTGGATTTAAAATGAATTTGGAATGGATGGTTAGGATTAATGGTTGTTAGGTTTAATTATAAAATAATTAAAATAATAATATTTAATTATTTAGATCCACATTTTGGGGGATCAAGTCAATGGGATGAGTGACACTTGTCACTCATCCATGGGGCCCACCAAAATATCCACCCAATCAGATTTCGCCGAAACGTCCCCGTCTCGAAGTTCGTGCATAGTGAAATCGAACTTCCGTGACCCATAACTCTCCCGTTCGAAGTCCGATTTCAGTGTGCCGCCTGCCTATGGATTCGTATCGTCCTCATCTACGTAACGGTCTTCGGCCCTCGGCCATCGGACCTCCCGGTCAAAAAGTCAACTTTTGACCCCTTTTATCCAAAATTACCAAAATGCCCCTAAACTTCCGAACGTCATAACTTCTTCTACGAACGTCGGAATTGAACGTGCCACCTGTCTATGAACTCGTGACGTCACGAATTACGTCACGGTCATCGGTCAAAGTCCATTTGACCGCCCGATTGAAAACTCAACGTTTTGCCACCACCAGGGGCAAAACGGTCATTTCGCATCGTTCGTCCGATTTCGCTCTACTAATCACGGATTAGCCTCACTAATCGTGATTAGTCACTAATCTAATCATGAAATTTGGGACGGGTCGTTACAACCTTCCCTCCTTAATTAATTTCGTCCCCGAAATTCCAACCGACCTAAACCCAACCGTTCTTCCCTCCTTAATTTAGTTCCGTTCTCGAAACGCCAACTATTCTGATTCCACATCCACCTCGTGGAAGGTAGAATCGACCTCGAAATACGTGTACCCTCGTACACCAACCAACTAGAACAATACTTACTCGTCTGCAACCAGACGTACCACTAACGCTCATGTCGCCTCGTCTACATTCGACCACGTCGAATAGCAGAAGTCGTACGCTCCGAACTGACACCACCTGTCAGTATCAGAGTAGCCCAAGTATCCTATGATCGACCCACTTGTCAAATCTACCCTTTCGCTGACATAAACAACTCTACGGTTCCTTACTCACTCACTAAGATATCCTGACGTCTGCTCCCACTGGGAGTCATCAGACCTCACTCAACGATCCACGCTGACACCTCCGACAGACCGTCACCACTTAACAGTCGTCAGTCGAAAACTAACACTATACTCCCTTGTGGTTATACTAACCACCAGCATTTCACTCGACCTGTGTGTAACTAGACTCATCAGAACCACTATGACCCAATGCACAGTATCCAATGTCCAGTCCACGACCCCGACTAATCCAATGGTATCGGAACCAATCCGCCTACCAATACGCTCTCCAACGTACCACTGGTATAACCTATATACCGTCACCAGACATCCCAAGTCTGCCCGGTGTCGTACCTCGAACAATGAACAAGGTACGTATAACTACCCATCAATCAGCCTACAACCACCTAGGTTGTAGTCAATCACGTTTCTACGATGGAGTCCATTTGTCCAATCCAGTAGACAATCGAAACTCCGACCCATTATTTATTTCCAAATCCGAATCCGAATCCGCAATTTCGTAAGAAATCCCAAATCCGAACCCAGAAGTCGTATCCATATCCATGTTCAAATCCGAATCCGAAATCCTTATTCCGTAAGCTAGCATTTGGAATAACTATTCCGAACCCAAATCCATAAAAGAAAATCTATAGTCAAGCTCTAGAATCAAATCCTGAATCGTCACCCAGAATCCGATTCCAAAACCCAAATCTAGAAATCCTTTTTCAAGTTCCAAAATCAAATCCTGAATCGTCATCCAGAAATCTGATTCCAAAACCTGAAATATCGTTCACGTCTACCGAGACGTACCAAAACCAAACCTATCGGTTACTCGCTCAACCGATTACCACAATACGATCGATTGACTTCATAGGGAAGCCAATCCCAACATCAATACATCTAAGGCCGACCATATCCGACCACGTCGGAAAACTACTCATCGGACAACTACTCAGGCGAGTAATAAGCCATATGGGATTTACCTCGAAAAGAAGTTCAGTCCCAACATGCTCCACTCAACATCCAAGTAAGAGTAATAACTCTCCACCTATCTGGATCATCAAGATCACGATCCAGATCCACCACTACGTCAAACGACTATAGACGTCACGATCGAGACTGTGGGTCCTCCCCAATCACCTCGTATCGATCCTTGGCATTCCACCGTGGAAAACCAAAAATGATCGAATAATCCATCCTACGTGAATGCAAACAACACTCGCTGCACTCACCACGTCATGTAACCTAACATCGTCTGCCACCAAGCAGAAAATGAGAAATCTCAGTCACCTAACTTCGATATACTCATCTCCTCCTGATGGTCCAGAACAAATCCCGGGTCCACCAACCAATACACAATCAGTGTACGAGTGGCAACCAACAACATCTATATCATCAACGTCATCTACCATCATCAATCATGGTAGAATCCGAGAAGTCACCCAAAACGACTTCGACATACCCGTTACCAATGCGGAAAACCCGTATTCCACTCGTCACCTCAATCGCAACCTCTCGCGATTCCGAAGTTCCAACACGATTGGAAACAACATACCCGGACATCAACCACGTGTCCCCTAACCAGTTTAACTCTATTCTGAGTTCCACTCCTGAACCACAGATACCGAACATATGCCCATTACGACGGAGTCACACCCCGATCCGTAACTCATCGTCATCACGATCACCGGCACCAGTACCAGCACTAGTACTAGTATCATCACCAACGCACTATCACCAATAGCAGTATCAGCATCGGCACACCGGGTGCAAATCTGACAACCCTGGATCTCCACTCATACCAAGCGACGATCGCGTACCTCTGCTCGTATAGGAGAAACTTTGTCTCCCTCGTACCTGACAACTCTGGGTACAGTCACCCTGACAACTCATGCGAGAAAAGGAAAACGTTCCCCGAACGTCCCCGATCCCCAACAATCGTAACTATAACCACTCTCGGTAGTAGCGCCTGCCCCACACTCGTGCAGACCTAACTACCAGACATCGCTATATCCAGACTCCGTATCCAACGGAATCAATCGCCCGTACTAACTACTCTGTATCCCACTCAGGGATTCCATCGACAAGTACCAACCCTGGTAACTTGTCCAACAATCTCTATCCTGTCGTAACTTGACTAAACCATTGTCGTCTACCAGGTCATCCACGACCTTAGTTGCACCAACCCACAACTGAAGTAGCACGACAACCAACTCGGTCAAACCGATAAGTACAATCCTGACTGCGAAGTGCAGTCCCAACACAAGCTGACATGACTAGACCGACTAACGAATCCAAATCTGAATAGTCGTCCAAGTCAAACCACCAGTCAACTCACATTTCCGAACCATACACATAAGGTAGGGTTCCACAATCAAGCCCTAGGGTCACTCTGAACCCAACTGCGAAAAGCAGTAAAATCAACAATCTGACCGACTCCGCGGTCTTGACATCGTAATGACGTCAATCCAATCCTACCAACAATCCAACTCGGATTCCTCGTATCCGGTTGCTAACTGCCAACTGCAGTAAATCTATCTAACTCAACCAAATCCGATCATCCGATGATCACAATTCCCAACTAGTCGTCGGAACCAATCCTACGACATCGTGAAAGACGATCCCAACTAACCGTCTCACGATCACACTCCAGAATACGAACACGTTAATCCCTTTGTAGGGTCCCACACTGCCAACCTTGACAGAACTATGGCAACCCCGGCATCGAATGCCGAACCAAGGCATGCCAATCCTACTAACTATCGTACCGGCACCCCAACAATCAGGTTGACCACGAACTGTAGCCCATTGAGATATCACATCCTCGACCAGCGTACATGCTCCAAGAGCTCCGCGGTTACTCGAAAAGAGTCAACCCCGCTCTGATACCACGTTGACAGGACCCATCCCAATCCCCCCGGGATTAATGCGGGATGACCCTGCTCCCGTCTGACACGAAGTGTCAGACAAGGGATATTTCCGACCTTTGCCCTCCCGGGCTATCAGAGTACGCCAGGATCCGGAGGAGGCATGTGATATCTCGATCTCTGCTACAGTCCACATCCGCTGTCAACCTGAAGGGTATTAAAAACAGAAAGACTGTGAGTGGACAAAAATAAAGATTTTATAAAACATTTCCATAAAAGACATTTATACCCTCCACTAAAAAGCATGCATGCATAGTAAAACCATTTATCCAATAACATATGTTAAAACATCCATAATTAGGGTCTCAGCCCCAAAATCTGTAAATACAAGTCACACGGGCTCCTGCCCAAAACCATTTTACAGAAACCAGAACATAGTAACATATGTGGGATCTCAGCCCAAAACCATTTATCATTATAAACACAATTTCCCAAAATCAATTGAAATCATGTTTATCCATTATATTTCATATCCAGAACCTATCACGGTAAAATAAAGCTACACGTGTGCTAACCGGGGTCTCAAACCCAAGTCTCTCCAGGGTCCACCCAGGTCAATGTCCGTAGATCAATGACCCTCCCTGGAGGTAACGAACCATGCCCATCCTGAGAGTAAGGAACCCAACTGGGGGGCGACTCCACTCAGTCAGTGCTCCGTGACTACTCCGGGGTCCACCCAGGCCAACGACCCTCCCCGGAGGAGACAATCATATATAAAGGATGGAATATGAAAAACCTTTTGAAACCATTCTTGAAACCTTTCAAGGATTCATGCCCGGCCCCCATAAGCCGTCATGAACCATAAAATCCTTTCATGGGTTCATGCTGGTTACCATAAACCGTCATGACCCGTAAATCCATTTCAGGGGTTCATGCCGGTTCCCATAAACCGTCATGACCCGTAAAAACCATTTGTAACACATAGCTGGGCACTAGGCCCGAATTCACATAGAAACTGGACCCCCGATCCAAATCGTAAACCAATTGGGCCTCTGGCCCGATTCCGTAAATCAAATAGACCTCAAGTCCGAGAATTACCTTTTCAAATACAAAATTATTTCATTAAATTATTTCCAAGACCATAAGAATGGAAAATCGGAGTAAAACCGAAAAACCTCGATTTACGTGCAAGCACGTAAATCGCCTCGAAATACGTGAAACCATATAATTCACAAATATCCAAATCAACATTATCAAATCAAATTCATTATCCTTTTGGAAATCCAAAAGCATTTCATTTAGACCAATAAAAACCTACAGCCCCGTATAGGCACCGTATAGGGCCGAAACCTCGAAATACGTGCCTATACGTAACCACACATCCAAATGCATTCATGGAAACACAAACAAGTATTTAAAACATATAATAAACATTTATGCATGCACCAATTTAGAAAACAAGGTCCACTCACAGACCGTCCGAGCTGCCGCCTCGATTTGCGTGCCATACGGCTCCCCGAGCCGATCACCGTCACCGGGACTCCCAAACCTGTCCAAATCGTAATAGAAGGTTACTAACTACTTAATTAACCTCCCACTAAAGCCCCGTAATTTTCCCGTATTTTTAACTATTTTTAATCCCGAACCTAAACCTTCCGATGCCCCGAAACATATCGAGACGGTGTCCGATCGACACGAAACCAGTCTCAAAATGTTCGTTACATCGAATAGATGATTTCATATGTTGGAACCTTCCCCAGATTCCCTGCCACGCGCCCTCACGCGCCGCCTGAAGTGGCTGCGCGTGGGCTTCACGCGCCTGCTACAGTACCTGCTGACGTCATCGCTGACGTCAGCATGACGTCATCACTGACAGCCCCTGACAGTGACACGTGTCACGCTCCCATTGGCCCACTGTCTGACATGTCAGTCTGACATTGTCAGATCTGACATGATGACGTCATCAGGATGACGTCATCAGTCATCCCTGCCTCCTCGCGGGTCGACCCGAATGTCTGCAACCGGGTCGCCGTGACCCGCGGCTTGACCCGGCCGGTTCTCCGCCGTCCGGCCACCAAAACCGTTCCCGTTTGTCCCATTTTCATCCTCTAATCCTAACCTAGGGTTCTACGACATGAAAATGGAAGGAAAACACCGAAAACCATACCTTCGAGCTTGGCCATGGCGGCCGTGTATTCCTCCGCCGTTCACGGCCATTCCAGGCCGTCTAATGCCTCGAAACTAATCCCACTCATCTCCTGGGTGTCCTAGAAACCTTACCCAATTAATGGAATCGAGTAAACCCATTAAAACCCAATTTCGAATTTTTGAAATTTCCTTACCTCACGGGTTCTCCTCCGCCGTGTCCTCCACCGTGGGCCACCGTCCATCCTTTCCGTCCTCAGGCCTTCACCCTTCCCCCACGGTCATTCCCAGCTCATGCAAGTGATGAATGGTGAAGTGTGATTGTGTGTTTTGGTTTTTGAAAGAAAAGGAAGAAAATGAAGGAAAATGGGATTATGGGTTTCGGGTGGAAGGATGAACAAGATGAAGGAGGATGGCTGATAAGAGAAGGAAATGGAGGGTGTGGATTTAAAATGAATTTGGAATGGATGGTTAGGATTAATGGTTGTTAGGTTTAATTATAAAATAATTAAAATAATAATATTTAATTATTTAGATCCACATTTTGGGGGATCAAGTCAATGGGATGAGTGACACTTGTCCCTCATCCATGGGGCCCACCAAAATATCCACCCAATCAGATTTCGCCGGAACGTCCCCGTCTCGAAGTTCGTGCATAGCGAAATCGAACTTCCGTGACCCATAACTCTCCCGTTCGAAGTCCGATTTCAGTGTGCTGCCTGCCTATGGATTCGTATCGTCCTCATCTACGTAACGGTCTTCGGCCCTCGGCCATCGGACCTCCCGGTCAAAAAGTCAACTTTTGACCCCTTTTATCCAAAATTACCAAAATGCCCCTAAACTTCCGAACGTCATAACTTCTTCTACGAACGTCGGAATTGAACGTGCCACCTGTCTATGAACTCGTGACGTCACGAACTACGTCACGGTCATCGGTCAAAGTCCATTTGACTGCCCGATTGAAAAGTCAACATTTTGCCACCACTAGGGGCAAAACGGTCATTTCGCATCGTTCGTCCGATTTCGCTCTACTAATCACGGATTAGCCTCACTAATCGTGATTAGTCACTAATCTAATCATGGAATTTGGGACGGGTCGTTACACATTCCCAGCTCATACAAGTGATGAATGGTGAAGTGTGATTGTGTGTTTTGGTTTTTGAAGGAAAAGGAAGAAAATGGAGGATTATGGGTTATGGGGTTTCGGGTGGTAAGGAACAAAGAAGAAGGGGATGGCTGATGAGAGAAGGAGAGATTGATGGTGAGGATTGATAGTTAGTTGGTAATGGATGGTTAGGATTAATAGTTGTTAGGTTTAATTATAAAATAATTAAAATAATAATATTTAATTATTTAGATCCACATTTTGGGGGATCAAAGCAATGGGATGAGTGACACTTGTCACTCATCCATGGGGCCCACCAAAATATCCACCCAATCAGATTTTGCCGAAACGTCTCCGTCTCGAAGTTCGAGCATAGTGAAATCGAACTTCCGTGACCCATAACTCTCCCGTTTGAAGTCCGATTTCAGTGTGCCGCCTGCCTATGGATTCGTATCGTCCTTATCTACGTAACGGTCTTCGGCCCTCGGCCATCGGACCTCCCGGTCAAAAAGTCAACTTTTGACCTCATATTCACCCAAATTACCAAAATGCCCCTAAACTTCTGAACGTCATAACTTCTTCCTCGAACGTCGGAATTGAACGTGCCACCTGTCTATGAACTCGTGACATCACGAACTACATCACGGTCATCGGTCAAAGTCCATTTGACCACCCGATCGAAAAGTCAACGTTTTGCCCACGCCTAGGGGCAAAACGGTCATTTCGCATCGTTCGTCCGATTTCGCTCTACTAATCACGGATTAGCCTCACTAATCGTGATTAGTCACTAATCTAATCATGGAATTTGGGACGGGTCGTTACAACCTTCCCTCCTTAATTAATTTCGTCCTCGAAATTCCAACCGATCCAATTCTAGCCGTTCTTCCCTCCTTAATTAGTTCCGTTCTCGAAACTCCAATTATCTTGATTCCACAACCTACACCTCGTGGAAATAATTCGATCTCACGACACGTGTACAACCGTACACCCACTAAACAGAATAATCCTTACTCGTCTACAGCCCGACGTGCCACTAACGCTCTCGTCGTATCGACTACACTCGACCACGTCGAAGAACAGTAGCCACACGGTCCGAATTGACACTACTTGTCAAATCTACCATCTTGTTGATACAACAACTAGACGGTTCCCTTCTCAATCACTAATCTATCCTGACGTCTGCTCCCACTGGGAGTCACCAACCCGCACTCAACGATCTACGTTGACACCTCCGACAGACCGTCACCACTTGACAGTCGTCAGTCGAAACTAACACTATACCCACTTGTGGCTACACTAACCACCAACATACTCATCCTGAGTATATGTATACCAACATCTATCTCGACCTGCGTGTAGCTGGACCCATCAGAAATACTATGACCCAATGCACAGTATCCAATGTCCAGTCCACGACCCCGACTAATCCAATGGTATCGGAACCAAGCCGACTACCAACACGCTCTCCAACGTACCACCGGTATCACCTATATATCGTCACCAGGCACGACAAGTCTACCTAGTATCGTACCTTGAACAACGTACAAGGTACGTACATCTACCCATCAATCAGCCTACAACCACCTAGGTTGTAGCCAATCACGTTTCTACGATGGAGTCCATTTATCCAATCCAGTATTAGACAATCGAAACTCCGACCCATTATTTATTTCCAAATCCGAATCTGAATCCGCAAGTTCGTAAGAAATCCCAAATCCAAACCCAGAAGTCGTATCCATATCCATGTTCAAATCCGAATCCGAAATCATTATTCCGTAAGCTAGCATTTGGAATAACTATTCCGAACCCAAATCCATAAAAGAAAATCTACAGTCAAGCTCTAGAATCAAATCCTGAATCGTCACCCAGAATCCGATTCCAAAACCCAAATCTAGAAATCCTCTTTCAAGTTCCAAAATCAAATCCTGAATCGTCATCCAGAAATCTGATTCCAAAACCTGAAATATCGTTCACGTCTACCGAGACGTACCAAACCAAACCTATCGGTTACCCGCTCAACCGATTACCACAATACGATCGATTGACTTCATAGGGAAGTCAATCCCAACATCAATACAACACTAGGTCAGACAAAATCCGACCTCGTCAGACACCTACTCATCGGACAACTACTCAGGCAAGTAATAAGCCATATGGGATTTACCTCGAAAAGAAGTTCAGTCCCATCATGCTTCACTCAACATCCAAGTAAGAGTAATAAACTCTCCACCTATCTGGATATCCAAATCACGATCCAGATCCAACACTACGTCAACCGACCATAGACGTCACGATCGAGGATCGTCACGCCAACCAAAGTCCTAGACCATTTCCCACATCTTAAATAGATTAGTCTACGACGAGACACGCTGAGACTGTGGGTTCTCACTGATTACCTCGTATCGATCCTTGTCATTCCACCAAGGAAAATCAAAGATGATACCAAACAATGACATCCAATTCCATCCTACATGAATGCAATCAAAACTCGCTGCACTCACCACATCACGTAATCCAACATCGTCTGCCACCAAGCAGAAATGAGAAATCTCAGTCACCTAACTTCGATATACTCAACTCCACTTAATGACCCAAAACAAATCCCGGGTCCACCAACCAATACACGATCAGTGTACTAGTGATACAACCATCATATGCCTTAGCAGAATCTGAGAAGTCACCCTAATGACTTCGAAATACCCAATACCAATGCGGAAAACCCACATTCCTCTTGTCACCTCAGTCGCAACCTCTCGCGATTCTGAAATTCCAACAAGATTGGAAACAACGTACTTGGACATCATCTACGTGTCCATTACCAGTTTAACTTTATCCGTGATCCACTCTCGAACCACAGATGCCGAACATATGCCCATCACGACGGATGTCACATCCCGATACGTAATTCATCGTCATCACGATCACCGGCACCAGCACCAGCACTAGTACCAGTATCCTCACCTATCAGCATCAGCACAAAGTGTGCAAATCAGACACTCCTGGATCTCCGCTCAAACCGAGCGACGACCCCGTACCTCTGTTCGAAAAGGAGAACTCTGCCTCCCTCGTACCCAACAACTCTGGGTACGGTCACCCTGACAACTTATATGAGAAAAGGAAACGCTCCCCGAACGTCCCCAACTCATTCTGCGATCGCACTCAGCCGTAACCGAGTCGAATCCAGAATCACTGCTCGTACATATGGGTTACTCAAGCACCCCGTATCATCGTCACGACTGACAATCCCATCGTCACCATCGTCACGGTAACCTGAGTCTACTCGACCTGATAAGACACGACTACGTCCATCGATAGTAGCGTCTGCCCCAACCTCGTGCAGACCTAACTACCAGGAATCACGATATACAAACTCCGCATCCAACGGAATCAACTGCTCGTACCAACTACTCCGTATCCCCGCTCCGGGATTTCATCGACAAGTACCAACCTTGATAACTTGTCCCACCAATCACTAACCAGCCATACTCCGACTAACCCAAATGTCGTCTACCAGGTCGCCCATGACACGACCCATCCCAATCCCCCCGGGATTACCATGGAATGTGACGTGCTCCCGTCTGACAAGAGGCGCCAGACAAGGGATAACCGATTGCCATTGCCCAAACGGGCTTCCAGAGTGCGTAAGGATCGATGGAGGAGGTGTGCAATGCTCAAGTCTCTGCTGCAGACGTATCCAGAATCAACCTGAAGGGCATTGAAAACAAAAGCTGTGAGTGGACGAAAATAAACAAGTCTGTTTAAAACATTTAAAAGACATTTATGCCCCTCAGTAAAATCATATGCATGCACCAAAACCAATAATCCCATATTTATTTAGAAATAACCATTAGGGCCTTAGCCCGGAAACCAAAGCCTAGTTTCAATTTCCAAGAGTAAATCCAAGAGTTATTTCATAAATCCAGTAATATGAACCATAAGGCATATAATATAAACCATAACCATTATTTTAGCCACTGCACTATACACTCCAATCCGACATCCCTGATGTCTGACGTCCCTGACGTCAATAAGGTCACAATCACAAGGCTACGCGTGCCACTCGGGTCTCAATTTTCCGAGTTAAATCCCCGAACCCCGTTCGGGTACAGCATCACCTGATGCAGCATCACCTGATGCTTAGCGTCATAGACGTTGGACGTACTAGACGCCCGTGACCTCTCCGGGGTACCTCGCCGGAGGAGACAATATAATATGGAAGGATCTATACAATGCAGTACTAAATACATTTTATCGATATCCACATGCAAAACATATAGGTATACATAGGTAAAATCCGAACTGATCGTTACGTTTCATCAAACGGGTCTCATGCCCAAAACCGTGAAACGTGCCATGACCGGAACATCATCAAAACCATTTATAGATTCCAGCATGTGAACATATATAAAATGTAAACCAGGAAACATTTATTCAATTCCATTTAGGGTCCCCGACCCGCAATCAAATGTAGAAATCAACTGGGCCCCTGGCCCGATTTCACAAGTTAACTGGGCCCCTGGCCCGATTCATTAATTAACTGGGCCCCTGGCCCGATTCCATTTATCAAATCCGTAACTGTTTCATGAAATCATATCCAACCACATTTATGGAAATCGGTGCAAATCCAGAAAACCTCGATTTACGTGCAAATACATAAATCGCCTCGAAATGCGTGAAATCATTTAAATTCCCCGATATCCAAAGTAAATCATTTAATCATAACCATAACAATCATAAAACAGTTAAGCATGCATCGAATTTATGAAACCAATGTCCACTCACAGACCGTTTAACCGAGTGCCTCGATACGCGTGACATAGGCCTTCCCGGGCCACACCACTATCACCGGGACTCCCAATCCTGTCCAAATCACATTAGAGGATTACTAACCCCTTCATTAACATTCTATCAAAGTCCCGTAATTTTCCCGAATTTTTAAGTATTTTTAAACTGGATTTAAAACCTTCGGACATCACGAGCAATAACGAAACGGGATCCGATCGACACGAAACCAATGCTAAAATGTTCGTTACATTGAATAGGACAAAAGTCATGTTGGAAGTTTCCCAAAATTACCTCACACGCGCCCCCACGCGCCGGTTGAATTCCATGCGCGTGAAACCCACGCGCCGGGTACTGTTCATCATCGTTCAACCCGATCGACTGTAAAACGGGCCGCCGTGACCCACGTGCCAACCCGACCAGTTCTCCGTCGATACAGGATCAGTTTGGACGGGGTTTTCACCTACATGATCGTCTGGGTTAAATTAGGAGTTGTGTGGAAACAAAAACAATGAACAACGTCAAGATCCTCACCTCCCCGATCGAGAAGTTCACGGCCAACCTCCACCGTCGACTGCTCTCAGCTCCGACCACCATTCTCGATGAAAACGGTCCCTATAGACTCGTCTCATCCTCGAAGTCATCCTCCTGGTTACTAGATCGACCGAAAGACAGTAAGGCCCATCCTGCCATTATAGACCCGAGAATCAGACTCACGGATTTAGGGCCACATCGCCGTCGTGGTCACCACCGTGGCCACCCAAAATGCCTGGACTGATCACAGGAACCTCCACCACCCATCAACACGATCAAAAACAGTCAACAACGACCTCCCCAAATTTTGAGTTTCGGACTTCCCCTGTTTTTCCCCTCCGTCGCCAACCCAGCCGTCTCCCACCGTGCCCAGCTCCCAACAGTCCTCACACAGTCCCCTGCACGGCCCAAGGATATAGATATGGTGGTGGTGTGCAGTGTGAGTCGTGAGCGTGCTCACGGGCTAGAGAGAAAATGAGATTGGGAGGTGTAGGCTGATCCAATTAAAGAGAGAGGGAAAAAGAATGAACGGCCCAGATTAAATCTCACCAATGAGATTAAGGGTCCAGATCAAAAGATGCACTAAGTGGGATTTCTTTATATTTTTTTTTATTCCAATAATTTAATCCAATCCCACCAATCCAGATCTGAGTTCAATAATTAAAGGTTAGTGGTCCACGTGTCCCACTCAGAAATTCAGACCAATCAGAGAACGCCACGTGTCCACGCCTCGTAATGCGTGCATAACGAAACCAAACTTCCGTGACCCATAACTTCGTCGTCGAATCTCCGATTTCGGCGTGCCGCCTGTCGTTGGATTCGCATCGACGAAACCTACGTAACGGTCCTTGGCCCTCGGCCATCGGACATCCTGGTCAAAAAGTCAACATTTGCCCATATATCGTCCAAATTACGAAAATGCCCCTGGACTTCCGTACATCATAACTTTCACCACGAACGTCGGAATCGAACGTACCACCTGTCTATGAACTCGTGACGTCCTGAACTACGTCACGGTCATCGGTCAAAGTCCATTTGACCATCCGAATTAAAAGTCAACGTTTTGCCCACGCCCAGGGGCAAAACGGTCATTTTGCACAATTCGTCCGAAATCGCCCAACTAATCCCAGATTAGTGAATCATAATTAAATATTATTAAATCCCGATATTCGGGACGGGTCGTTACAACCTTCCGTCCTTAAAGAATTTCGTCCTCGAAATTACCAACAATCTTATTCCACAACCACCTTGTGGAAAACAATTCGACCACACATCTGTGTACACTTGTACACCCACATACTGGGACAACACCACCCTCGTTTGTACCCAGACATCCCATCACAGTCATACGTCATAATAGCAACAACACTCGACCACCTCGAGTGGAAATGATCACCTGATCCGCGATAAAATCGCCTAACCATTTACCTGACTCCTTCAGCTAGATGGTTCCTTTCCATTATCAATATATCCTTACATTTGCTCCCATTGGGAGTCACCAAATCTCATTTGTCAGTCCACGCCGACACCATCAGTCAAACTGTCACCACTAAGCTTTACCACCCTAGTAAAGCCCCAACCATCTGTCCGTCCGTGACAACACCACGTACTACATCACCCTCGATGTAGCGTAAGATCAACCACATGATCTCAATTCGCAGGGCAAGCCCAATCCTGCGACACCAATTAATCTCAATGTCCATAATCGCCGACTCCCTCAGCGAACCAAGACGCTGGGAAATCATGGTGTGATCAAGTCACACAAGGCTACTCGTGGTTACTCAGACCACCAATTCACTCATCCTGAGTGTGCGTATACCGTCAATTAACCCAATCAAGTGGCGCAACTAGAACACATTGAATACCAGCCCAGCAGTGATCACACATATCAATACCGGGGTTCCACTAGCCAACCATGGCTAAGAGCACCTGCTCTTAAGATCACTGAACCCGACAAGCTCAATCTGCCCAGCGCACAGTATCCAATGTCCAGTCCACAATACAGCCAAACAAATGATATCAGAACCAATCCGATTACCAACACATTAGTTACACACCACTGGTACATCCCATGTACCGCCATTAGGCACCACTCAGCCTAACCAGTATCAATCCTCGTACCCTGTACGTACCTCAATCCATCAATCTGACTATAGCCACCCAGGTCATAGCCAAACACGTTCTAGTAATGAAGTACCTTTGCCCAAACCAACTTGAGACAAAGCGAACTCCACCCATCATCCAGTTCCAGTTCCGAATCCGAATTCGCAATTTCGTAAGAAATCCCGAATCCGAACCCAAACATCATATTTTATTCCATGTCCAAATCCGAATCCGAAATCATTATTCCGTAAGCTAGCATTGGAATAATCATTCCGCACCCAAATCCAGTAATCCATTTTCGAGCTTCGCAATCGAATCCTGAATCGTCACCCAGAAATTCGATTCCAAAACCCAAAATCTCGTTTACGTCCACCAAGACGTAACATAACCGATCATATCGGTTACCCGCTCAAAACACTCGATTGACTTCATAGGGAAGCCAATCCCAATATCCACATGTCAAAGTTTGACAAAATCCGACCACATCGGAAACCTACTCACCCGAGTAACAACCATATGGACTTCACTCCGAAAAGAAGTTCAGTCCCGTCATTTACGACTCACATATCAAGGTAAGAGTGATAAACTCTCCACCCATCTGGATCATCAAGATCACAATCCATATCCATCGCTACGTCACCCGACAAGTAACATCACGATCCTAGATCGCCACATCGTCCATAGTTAACAACATCGCAAATCAGATCCACCTAGGATCCACACATGCTCACATAGCTAACAATCCATCTGAAAGCTGATCGTAGGGTCTTACACCCTCAGTTGAATCATTCGTCAAATTTCCCTTGGTGGAAAGATGACCTCGCATTTCACCACCAAATCCAAAATCATACACAACTGCTTGTGTCTAATGACCCCAAGCCAAACATGGGTCCACCAACCAATACACGCTCAACGTACTGGTAGCAACAATCATCATATGCCACGGTAGAAAATATGAAGTCAACCCTAATGACTTCGGAATACCAATCACTGATGCGGAAACGAGCACTCCTCTCGTCTCCCAATCACAACTCTACCCGGAACGGGAGTTCCAACCATGTTGGAAACAGACATGCTCCCAATGAGATGTCAAGTCCAACCACTGGACTGCCCACATCCATACCTCACTTGGACCACCACGTGTCGAAAATCAATTCATTACTCGGACCACACGTCCGCCAATAATCATGTATGCACACACCCCGACTCCGAACGGAAATCCACAACTTCGCCTGGATGTGCATACCATACTGCATTCGTCTCACATCATAACCTAAACAGGTTCAATCTCAGGTTCCAAATGATTCACAATCACAAAATCCCACATCAATACCACGAATGGTTTTCCTCGACTTTTCCAATTCCAATAATTTCCTTGTACTCTCAGGGGATATAAGCAGTACACAAACTTACCAATCTCGGAGTTGACCACAACTCCCCAAATCCACTCCAAATCCACCAATTCTCATGACATAGGGAACATCGTCCCTAGATTCCTCAAGTCTCAAACATACCTTTTTATCCATTCATCATTTGTCATCGTAAATCTGTTGGGACTTATCCCAACACGACACAACCTCCACTGGATCCCATCCAGTCCAAGACTCAACCACCTCTGAGTCGCAGATACCAATCACATGTCCATCATGACAGAGTCACACCCCAACTGGTGGCTCCTCGTCACCACAATCACCGACACCGGTACCAGCACCAGTGCTAGTACCAGCACCACGCACCATCATCAACACTAGTATCAGTACACAGGCATCCATACTAGTATTGGCATAAAGGTATCACCATACCAACATCCATACATAGCACACGAACACCCATGCTAGCACACGAACACCCATGCTAGCACACAGTGTGCAAAGTTGTTACCCTGGATCTCCGTTCATTACGAACGACGATCCCGTAACAGCACTCGTACCCCAGGACTATGGGTACCTCCAATTTTCGCCATCGGCACATCAGGATAATGGACGTTCCCTGAACATCCCCTGATCCCCAAGTGTGAAAGCCACACTAAATACCCTCGATAGCCAATTATCTCGACACAACTGTCGACCAACAGTCATCGTTGTCAAGATCCGTATCCACACATCATACTAACATTCGATCCAAAACAGGATTCCATATTTCCTCATAACCGTATCCGTAGATCGAAACCCATAAGACTCACTAGAGTCATCCACATGGTCATCCATGACCTCAGCCGCTCGTCGCAGCACAAGTTCTCACTTAAGGTTCACCTTTCGGTCCATCAATTATAAATTAGGGTTCCAAAATCACACCCTAGGGTTCCACCGAACCCAACTGCCTTCTGCAGTAAAATCCACAACCTGACCGACCCCGCGGTCCTGACATCGTATAGACGTCCAATCCAATCGTCAACTCAACGTGGGTTCCACCGTGGGTTCCACCACGAAGGTCATCGGCTAACTCTGATGCACCAACCCCCGTACACTAGCCAACACTACTAGGGTCCAAAACTTAGACCATTACTCAACTGAGTTTCACATTTCCAATCAAATGGGGTTCCCTGAACCTAGCTGTGCCCAGTGGCACAACAATCCATCATCACATGACCGAACCGACGGTCCCACATTACCAGTTTATCGTATACAACCCATTTGGGTTGAATCGCATCAATGCACGGCGTATCGGGCCAAATACACCCAATCCACCATACAAACCCAAGACTATCTATCAGGTTGACAACGGAACAGCAGCCCAAAGAGACATCACACCCTCGACCTTCGCGCACAAAAAGAGCAAAACCTGCTCTGATACCACTTGACACGACCCATCCCAATCCCCCCGGGATTACCATGGAATGTGACGTGCTCCCGTCTGACAAGAGGCGCCAGACAAGGGATAACCGATTGCCATTGCCCAAACGGGCTTCCAGAGTGCGTAAGGATCGATGGAGGAGGTATGCAATGCTCAAGTCTCTGCTGCAGTCGTATCCGGAATCAACCTGAAGGGCATTGAAAACAAAAGCTGTGAGTGGACGAAAATAAACAAGTCTGTTTAAAACATTTAAAAGACATTTATGCCCCTCAGTAAAATCATATGCATGCACCAAAACCAATAATCCCATATTTATTTAGAAATAACCATTAGGGCCTTAGCCCGGAAACCAAAGCCTAGTTTCAATTTCCAAAAGTAAATCCAAGAGTTATTTCATAAATCCAGTAATATGAACCATAAGGCATATAATATAAACCATAACCATTATTTTAGCCACTGCACTATACACTCCAATCCGACATCCCTGATGTCTGACGTCCCTGACGTCAATAAGGTCACAATCACAAGGCTACGCGTGCCACTCGGGTCTCAATTTTCCGAGTTAAATCCCCGAACCCCGTTCGGGTACAGCATCACCTGATGCAGCATCACCTGATGCTTAGCGTCATAGACGCTGGACGTACTAGACGCCCGTGACCTCTCCGGGGTACCTCGCCGGAAGAGACAATATAATATGGAAGGATCTATACAGTGCAGTACTAAATACATTTTATCGATATCCACATGCAAAACATATAGGTATACATAGGTAAAATCCGAACTGATCGTTACGTTTCATCAAACGGGTCTCATGCCCAAAACCGTGAAACGTGCCATGACCGAAACATCATCAAAACCATTTATAGATTCCAGCATGTGAACATATATAAAATGTAAACCAGGAAACATTTATTCAATTCCATTTAGGGTCCCCGACCCGCAATCACATGTAGAAATCAACTGGGCCCCTGGCCCGATTTCACAAGTTAACTGGGCCCCTAGCCCGATTCATTAATTAACTGGGCCACTGGCCCGATTCCATTTATCAAATCCGTAACTGTTTCATGAAATCATATCCAACCACATTTATGGAAATCGGTGCAAATCCAGAAAACCTCGATTTACGTGCAAATACGTAAATCGCCTCGAAATGCGTGAAATCATTTAAATTCACCGATATCCAAAGTAAATCATTTAATCATAACCATAACAATCATAAAACAGTTAAGCATGCATCGAATTTATGAAACCAATGTCCACTCACAGACCGTTTAACCGAGTGCCTCGATACGCGTGCCATAGGCCTTCCCGGGCCACACCACTATCACCGGGACTCCCAATCCTGTCCAAATCACATTAGAGGATTACTAACCCCTTCATTAACATTCTATCAAAGTCCCGTAAGTTTCCCAAATTTTTAAGTATTTTTAAACTGGATTTAAAACCTTCGGACATCCCGAGCAATAACGAAACGGGATCCGATCGACACGAAACCAATGCTAAAATGTTCGTTACATTGAATAGGACAAAAGTCATGTTGGAAGTTTCCCAAAATTACCTCACACGCGCCCCCACGCGCCGGTTGAATTCCGTGCGTGTGAAACCCACGCGCCGGGTACTGTTCATCATCGTTCAACCCGATCGACTGTAAAACGGGCCGCCGTGACCCACGGGCCAACTCGACCGGTTCTCCGTCGATACAGGATCAGTTTGGACGGGGTTTTCACCTACATGATCGTCTGGGTTAAATTAGGAGTTCTGTGGAAACAAAAACAATGAACAACGTCAAGATCCTCACCTCCCCGATCGAGAAGTTCACGGCCAACCTCCACCGTCGACTGCTCTCAGCTTCGACCACCATTCTCGATGAAAACGGTCCCTATAGACTCGTCTCATCCTCTGAGTCATCCTCCTGGTTACTAGATCGACCGAAAGACAATAAGGCCCATCCTGCCATTTTAGACCCGAGAATCGGACTCACGGGTTTAGGGCCACATCGCCGTCGTGGTCACTACCGTGGCCACCCAAAATGCCTGGACTGATCACAGGAACCTCCACCACCCATCAACACGATCAAAAACAGTCAACAACGACCTCCCCAAATATTGAGTTTCGGACTTCCCCTGTTTTTCCCCTCCGTCGCCAACCCAGCCGTCTCCCGTCGTCTCCCACCGTGCCCAGCTCCCAACAGTCCTCACACAGTCCCCTGCACGGCCCAAGGATATAGATATGGTGGTGGTGTGCAGTGTGAGTCGTGAGCGTGCTGACGGGCTAGAGAGAAAATGAGATTGGGAGGTGTAGGCTGATCCAATTAAAGAGAGATGGAAAAAGAATGAACGGCCCAGATTAAATCTCACCAATGAGATTAAGGGTCCAGATCAAAAGATGCACTAAGTGGGATTTCTTTATATTTTTTTTATTCCAATAATTTAATCCAATCCCACCAATCCAGATCTGAGTTCAATAATTAAAGGTTAGTGGTCCACGTGTCCCACTCAGCAATTCAGACCAATCAGAGAATGCCACGTGTCCACGCCTCGTAATGCGTGCATAACGAAACCAAACTTCCGTGACCCATAACTTCGTCGTCGAATCTCCGATTTCGGCGTGCCGCCTGTCGTTGGATTCGCATCGACGAAACCTACGTAACGGTCCTTGGCCCTCGGCCATCGGACATCCTGGTCAAAAAGTCAATATTTACCCATATATCGTCCAAATTACGAAAATGCCCCTGGACTTCCGTACATCATAACTTTCACCACGAACGTCGGAATCGAACGTTCCCCCTGTCTATGAACTCGTGACGTCCCGAACTACGTCACGGTCATCGGTCAAAGTCCATTTGACCATCCGAATTAAAAGTCAACGTTTTGCCCACGCCTAGGGACAAAACGGTCATTTTGCACAATTCGTCCGAAATCGCCCAACTAATCCCAGATTAGTGAATCATAATTAAATATTATTAAATCCCGATATTCGGGACGGGTCCTTACAGCCCACGACCTTAGTTGCACCAACAGTCCATCACAACTGAAGTAGCACGACAACCAACTCGGTCTAACCGATACGTACAACCCTGACTGCGAAGTGCAGTCCCAACACAAGCTGACATGACTAGACCGACTAACGAATCCAAATCCGAATAGACGTCCAAGTCAAACCACTCGTCAACTCCCATTTCCGAACCATACACATACGGTAGGGTTCCACGATCACACCTAGAGTTCCCCTGAACCCAACTGCATAAGGCAGTAAAATCAACAATCTGACCGACCCCGCGGTCTGGACATCATAAAGACGTAAATCCAACTAGGATTTCACAAAACCGACAGCTAACTGCCGACCGCAGTAAATCCATCTAACTCAACATAATCCGACCATCTAATGGTCACAACATCTAATCAGTCGTCGGAACCGATACTACGACATCGTGAAGACGATCCCAACTAACCGTCTCACGATCACACTCCAGAATACGAACACGTTAATCTTTCCGTAGGGTCCCACACTGTCAACCTTGACAGAACTATGGCAACCCCGGCATCAAATGCCGAACCAAGGCATGCCAATCCTACTAACTATCGTACCGGCACCCCAACTATCAGGTTAATCACGAACTGTAGCCACTTGAGATATCACATCCTCGACCTGCGTACATACTCCAAGAGCTACACGGTTGCTCGAATAGAGACAACCCCGCTCTGATACCACGTTGAAAGGACCCATCCAAATCCCCCCGGGATTAGTGCGGGATGACCCTGCTCCCGTCTGACACAAAGTGTCAGACAAGGGATATTTTCGTCCTTTGCCCTCCCAGGCTATCAGAGTACGCCAGGATCCGGAGGAGGTATGTGATATCTCGGTCTCTGCTACAGTCCACATCCGATGTCAACCTGAAGGGCAGTCAAAACATTAAAAACTGTGAGTGGACAAAACAAAAGTTTATAAAAACATTTAATAAGAAGACATTTGTACCCTCCACTAAAAAGCATGCATGCATTCGAAAACCATTTATCCAAAACAAACCATATGTGGGACTAAGCCCAAGCAGATATAAACCAAGGTCGAAAGGACCACACTGAAAACGACCATACGGCCACTGCCCAAATCCATAAGGGACTCGGCCCCAAACCATAAAGAAACCAAGTAAACGAGCCACTGCTCAAATCCTGTGCACACCTGTACACACCACATATCATATATCATATATCATATATCCATCACATACATATATATAAGTCACACAACCAATCCTGTCACGGTATCCAAAGCTACGCGCGTGCTACCCAGGTCTCAATCCGAGTCATCTCAAAGTCAAGGTCAATGTCCGCAGACCACTGACCCTACCCGAGGTAATAGTAACCATAGCCTTCCTGAGAGTAAGGAACCCAACTGGGGGGTGACTCCACTTAGTCGGTGCTCCGTGACTACTCCGGGGTCCACCCAGGCCAACGACCCTCCCTGGAGGAGATAATGGAAGTAAAGGAAGGTAGATGAACATATATATATACATAACATAAACATTCATGACCGGTTCCCCTGAACCGTCATGATCCATAATATCCATAATCAGGTAACATGCCGGTTCCCATAAACCGTCATGTACCGTAATAACATAACCGAGGTAACATGCCGGTTCCCATAAACCGTCATGTACCGTAATAACCAACAAGGGTTCATGCCGGTTCCCATAAACCGTCATGAACCACGATACCATAACAACGGTTCATGCCGGTTCCCATAAACCGTCATGAACCTGGGAATCCATTTAAGGTTCCCTGACCCGAAATCAAAACCGTAAAGTGACTGGGTCTCATACCCGAACATAGGACATCAGTTGGGCACCGTGCCCGATATCTGAGGTCATATGCCCGAGACAATACCAAATGGGTCTCATACCCGAGTTTATCATTTTGAAATCCAAATCCAGTTCATTAAATCAATACAGAAATACAGACCCGTATAAGCACCGTATAAGGCCGAAACCACGAAATACGTGCTTATACGTAACCACATAGAATTGCACCCATGGCATCATCAAACAAGTAATAAAACATATAATAAACATTTATGCATGCACCAATTTAGAAAACAAAGTCCACTCACAGACCGTCCGAGCTGCCGCCTCGATTTGCGTGCCATACGGCTCCCCGAGCCGATCACCGTCACCGGGACTCCCAAACCTGTCCAAATCGTAATAGAAGGTTACTAACTACTTAATTAACCTCCCACTAAAGCCCCGTAATTTTCCCGTATTTTCAACTATTTTTAATCCCGAACCTAAACCTTCTGATGCCCCGAAACATATCGAGACGGTGTCCGATTGACACGAAACCAGTCCCAAAATGTTCGTTACATCGAATAGATGATTTCGTATGTTGGAACCTTCCCCAGATTCCCTGCCACGCGCCCTCACGCGCCGCCTGAAGTGGCTGCGCGTGGGCTTCACGCGCCTGCTACAGTACCTGCTTACGTCATCGCTGACAGCCCCTGACAGTGACACGTGTCATGCTCCCATTGGCCCACTGTCTGACATTGTCAGATCTGACATGATGACATCATCCCTGACATGATGACGTCATCAGTCATCCCTGCCTCCTCGCGGGTCGACCCGAATGTCTGCGACCGGGTCGCCGTGACCCGCGGCTTGACCCGGCCGGTTCTCCGCCGTCCGACCACCAAAATGCTTCCCGTTTGTCCCATTTTCATCCTCTAATCCTAACCTACAGTCCTAAGACATCAAAATGGAAGGAAAACATCAAAAACCATACCTTCGAGCTTGGCCATGGCGGCCGTGACTTCTCCCGCCGTTCACGGCTGTTCCAGGCCGTCTAATGCCTCGAAACCAATCCCATTCATCTCCTGGGAGTCCTAGAAACCTCACCCAATTAATGGAATCAAGTAAAAACCATTAAAACCCAATTTCGAATTTTTGAAATTTTCTTACCTCACGGGTTCTCCTCCGCCGTGTCCTCCACCGTGGGCCACCGTCCACCCTTTCCGTCCTCAGCCCTTCACCCTTCCCCCACGGTCATTCCCAGCTCATACAAGTGATGAATGGTGAAGTGTGATTGTGTGTTTTGGTTTTTGAAGGAAAAGGAAGAAAATGGAGGATTATGGGTTATGGGGTTTCGGGTGGTAAGGAACAAAGAAGAAAGGGATGGCTGATGAGAGAAGGAGAGATTGATGGTGAGGATTGATAGTTAGTTGGTATTGGATGGTTAGGATTAATAGTTGTTAGGTTTAATTATAAAATAATTAAAATAATAATATTTAATTATTTAGATCCACATTTTGGGGGATCAAAGCAATGGGATGAGTGACACTTGTCACTCATCCATGGGGCCCACCAAAATATCCACCCAATCAGATTTTGCCGAAAAGTCCCCGTCTCGAAGTTCGTGCATAGTGAAATCGAACTTCCGTGACCCATAACTCTCCCGTTTGAAGTCCGATTTCAGTGTGCCGCCTGCCTATGGATTCGTATCGTCCTTATCTACATAACGGTCTTTGGCTCTCGGCCATCGGACCTCCCGGTCAAAAAGTCAACTTTTGACCTCCTATTCACCCACATTACCAAAATGCCCCTAAACTTCCGAACGTCATAACTTCTTCCTCGAACGTCGGAATTGAACGTGCCACCTGTCTATGAACTCGTGACGTCACGAACTACGTCACGGTCATCGGTCAAAGTCCATTTGACCGCCCGATCGAAAAGTCAACGTTTTGCCCACGCCTAGGGGCAAAACGGTCATTTCGCATCGTTCGTCCGATTTCGCTCTACTAATCACGGATTAGCCTCACTAATCGTGATTAGTCACTAATCTAATCATGGAATTTGGGACGGGTCGTTACATCCACCCCGAAAACCGAGGTAAATCCTGCTCCCATCTGACACCCCGACACGCAACTAAAGTAAACTCACTCATCTTAGGTCCGATGAACACGTGCCGCCTGTCGTTGAATTCAGGACGACGAGATCTACCTAACGGTCCTAGGTCAAAGTGTCAAAGCCCGATCATACAAAAAGTCAACTCTTCCCCCTATTTTAACCAAATTACGGTAATGCCCTCAACCTTCCGAACCTCATAACTTCCTCCTCGGATGTCGGAATCAGGCGTACCACCTGTCTACGGACTCGTGACGCCCCGAACTACGTCACAGTCATCGCTCACTACCCAATTGACCGTTCGAACTAAAAGTCAACTATTGGCCTAGACTAGGGGCAAAATCGTCATTCTATGCTAACCGACCAAAAGTAACCAACTAAACACCAATTGACTCACTAATCCCAACTCAAACACAGCCTTAACCCTAATTTCCGGGACGGGTCGTTACATTGAGATTGGAATTGACGCATTGAAAACTATTTTTAACAAAATGGTTTCATGAAATGTCCATATGAACACTTCGTCTATATGAAGAATAGCAATAATGAGGACTTTCTAATCCTTTGTCCATATGTTAATGATCTGTTATTTACTGGTAATAGTGAAAAGATGTTTGCTGAATTTAAGCAGTCCATGTTTAATGAGTTCCGGATAAATGAAAATGGATTGATGTCCTATTTTCTTGGGATATAAGTGAAGTAAGAAATGATGGTATCTTTAACTCTTAAAAGAAATAGATGAGAGCTATTCAGTTCAAAAAAAATTACATGAGAGGTATTTTGGAGAAGTTTAAGATGGATAGTTGTAATTTTGTCAACACTCCTATTGCAACTGGACTTAAACTGTCAAAAAAAGGAGAAGAAAATTTCATAGACTCGATTCTATACTCGAGTCTCATTAAAAGCCTAAGATACTTGACAATCATAAGGCCTGATATTGTCTACGGAGTTGAACTTGTGAGTCGTTACATGGAAATACCAAGAGAATTTCATTGGCTAGCTGCTAAGAGGATATTAAGATATATTTGAGGTACTCTTAATTTTGGCCTCTTATATAACTTTGGTGAAGAAGAAAAATTAGCTGATTAATCGGATAGTGATTGGGGAGGCGATCAAGATGAAAGGAAAAGCACAACATGTTATGTTAGAAATGGTAGTGATTGGTTGACATCTTCACTAAGCTACTCCTAGTCGAGCCCTTTAAGATGCTATGAGAAATGGTAGGCATAAAGGCATTTTGATTTTAGGGGTGTGTTAGAAATTCAAATCAAAATGAATGAAGATATAATGCATTGATGAAAGAATGAAGATACAATTCATTGATGAAAGAATGAAATACAATGCATTTGGACAAGTAAAGTTGGGATAGCCTACAATGTTTGACAAGTAAAGTTTGGATAGCCTACAATATTTGACAAGTAAAATTTGGATACCCTACAATCTTTGACAAGTAATTGATAAGATTAGGATGGCCTAAATTGTTGAATTCATCATGTAGCCACCATTGTTGAATTCAACTACATTATCATAGTTTTGTGTAAGCTTGCATTCATATTGAGAAGTTAGGTATGTGTCTTATGAATCTCCTATATAAAGGCGTGTTTCCTTGTTATTTATACATCATTCTCATTCCAAGAGTTGTAACTCTCCTTCAATATATTAGAGTGTTTTCCTTCCAATATTCTTCTTGCTTTCTAAAAGTTCTTGGTCCAAATTTCATTGAAAGTGCTAGTGAGAGGTTTGATAGAGTTTGTAAACTTATCACCCATATTTATTTGGTATTATTTTGTAGAATAATTTCCAATAGATTGAACCCCTAACTCCGGGTCAGCTAAGAGTTGGCATCCTTGTGAGTCCACGCACTTCATCCAAACATTCTGCGGTCGTCATGTATGGCGGTGCTTCCATGAAATCTGAAACGCTCTAGAACTTTGTTCTTAATGGCCTAATCCTCCTCGCATGTGTCAGCCTGCCCCACATCTTTGCCCATGGTGGTAGTCCCAAGATCAATTCTTAGCTCAAGCGCCTCAACTTTAAGGTTTGCTTCTACCCTCTAAGACACTAAGGGGTAAAAGGGTTGATAGTGAACTTAGACTGAAAGCATGACCCATGCTCGTGAAATAAAAATGACTTTTAAAAAAAAAATTGAGAAAACTGACCCAAAAAAACTAGGCCAAGAAATTGAGACTGAGGAGGTTGCTAGAGTTGTGATCTCATCTAGAAGCTAGGTGGGAAAGATTTTGGCTCAGGGGTAGGAATTGACCTTTCTTTTTGTTTATTAAAATTAATTTTAATTAATTAATTAATTACTATTAATAAAGATACTAATAAAATGACTCAGATACCTTTATATTTGACACTAAGTTAACACATTGGATGAAAAATTGGCAATTTGAAATGAAAAGAAAGTTTAAGGGGTATCTTAGATCAAAATCGATTTTTAGTGTATGTTTTGATATTAAAATTAATGTTCATGTGACATTTTGAATAAAAAGCCTTTTATTAATAAGAACAATTTATATTCTTTATTTCTTCCATGTGCATACATACCCACTTGTGTACGTTTTTGTGAATGTGAAAAGAAAAACTAGCTTTGGCTTGAGCGCAACCTTTCAACCTTGCTCACAAATTTCTTTCCATAAATTTTCCAATGATGTAATAACCCGAAAATTTAAGAAAATGAAAAATGACGATTTTGCCCATGAAGTAAAAAGTTGACCTTTTGACCTAGACATTTTCTAGACAATTCGAAAGGAGCGTTACCAAGGTTTTAGACTCCTAAGTTCATAGACATGCGGTATGTCAAGAATGGAGTTCTAATGAGTTCGCTTTGAATCTAAATAATGTAGGGGTATTTTGGAACATAAGTGACAGGACCCATCCCAATCCCCCCGGGATTAGTGCGGGATGACCCTGCTCCCGTCTGACACGAAGTGTCAGACAAGGGATATTTCCGACCTTTGCCCTCCCGGGCTATCAGAGTACGCCAGGATCCGGAGGAGGCATGTGATATCTCGATCTCTGCTACAGTCCACATCCGCTGTCAACCTGAAGGGTATTAAAAACAGAAAGACTGTGAGTGGACAAAAATAAAGAATTTATAAAAACATTTCCATCAAAGACATTTATACCCTCCACTAAAAAGCATGCATGCATAGTAAAACCATTTATCCAATAATATATGTTAAAACATCCACAATTAGGGTCTCAGCCCCAAATTCTGTAAATACAAGTCACACGGGCTCCTGCCCAAAACCAATTTACAGAAAACCAGAACATAGTAAACATGTGTGGGATCTCAGCCCAAATCCATTTATCATCATAAAACACAGTTTTCCCAAACCAATTGAAACCGTGTTTATCCAATATATTCATATCCAGAACCTGTCACGGTAAAATAGAGCTACACGTGTGCTAACCGGGGTCTCAAACCTAAGTCTCTCCAGGGTCCACCCAGGTCAATGTCCGTAAATCAATGAACCTCCCTGGAGGTAACGAACCATGCCCATCCTGAGAGTAAGGAACCCAACTAGGGGGCGACTCCACTCAGTCAGTGCTCCGTGACTACTCCGGGGTCCACCCAAGCCAACGACCCTCCCCGGAGGAGACAATCATATATAAAGGATGGAATATGAAAAACCTTTTGAAACCATTCTTGAAACCTTTCAAGGATTCATGCCCGTCCCCCATAAGCCGTCATGAACCATAAAATCCTTTCATGGGTTCATGCCGGTTCCAATAAACCGTCATGACCCGTAAATCCATTTCAAAGGATCATGCCGGTTCCCATAAACCGCCATGACCCATCAAAACCATTTGTAACACATAACTAGGCCCTAGGCCCGAATCCACATAGAAACTGAACCCCGGTCCGAATCGTAAACCAATTGGGCCTCCGGCCCGATTCCATAAATCATATGGACCTCAAGTCCGAGAATTACCTTTTCAAATCCACAATCATTTCATGAAATCATATCCAAAACCACAAGAATGGAAAATCAGTGTAAAACCGAAAAACCTCGATTTACGTGCAAGCACGTAAATCGCCTCGAAATACGTAAAACCATATAATTCACAAGCATCCAAATCAACATCATAAAATCATATGCATAATCCATTTGGAAATCCAAAACCATTTCATTTAGACCAATAAAGACATACAGCCCCGTATAGGCACCATATAGGGCCGAAACCTCGAAATACGTGCCTATACGTAACCACACATCCAAATGCACTCATGGCATCACAAATAAGTATTTAAAACATATAATAAACATTTATGCATGCACCAATTTAGAAAACAAGGTCCACTCACAGACCGTCCGAGCCGCCGCCTCGATTTGCGTGCCATTCGGCTCCCCGAGCCGATCACCATTACCGGGACTCCCAAACCTGTCCAAATTTTAATAGAAGGTTAATAACTACTTAATTAACCTCCCATCAAAGCCCCGTAATTTTTCCGAACTTTTAACTATTTTTAAACCGACCCTAAACCTTCCGACACCCCGAAAGCTATCGAAACGATGTCCGATTGACACGAGACCAGTCCCAAAATCTTCGTTACAACGGATAGAAGATTTCCCGTGTTGAACACTTTCCCAAATTATGGCCCACGGGCCCTCACGAGCCCCTAGAAAGTTAAAAATACTGTTTATCGGCATCAACCTCAAAACTAAACCAGTTACTATTCACGGGTACTGTTCACCATTACTGTTTATCTCGGTTTTTCTTCAGTTTTCGGACCGATTCGGGGTCCGTTTGGTCCCATTTTAATCCCTAAATTCCTATTTCTTCATTTCCTATCTAACCCAATCCCTACAACTATGAAAAACCACCCGAAACCGAGCTTCCATCCGCCATCAATGGTGGCCGGATTTTCTCCGGCCGTTCACGGCCGTTTCCGGCCATCCCAAGCCACGAAATCAATCCTATTCTACTCCTAGGTTCCCCAGAAATGTTTCCCAATCCTTAGAATCGAACAAAAACTAACGAAACCGAAATTTGAATTTTTTGGGCATTTTCTTACCTCACGGGTTCACCCGCCGTGAGCCGCCGCCGTGAGCCACCATGGTCGGCCGTCGTGTCCTCCTCATCATCCCAGTCCTGCCCTCACTCTCACACGGTCACACTTGATGGAGGTTTGTGGTGGTGTTGTGTGTGTGAAGAAAATGAAGAAATGAAGAAAATGGAGAAATATGGTGATGGTGTTCGGGTTTGAAGATGAAGAAGAATGAAGTGATGAAGTTTGATGGCTGATAAGAGAAGTGAGGATTAGATGAGTGGTGTGGATTGATTGAGGGATGGAATGGATGGCTAGGATTAGAAATGAGTTAATTGGATTAATTATAAAATATTAAATTAATATTATTTAATTACTTATATCCACAAATTAGGGGTCTTGACCAATAGGATGAGTGACACTTGTCACTCATCCATGGGACCCACTAAAAATATCTGCCAAATCAGATTTCGCCAAATCATCCCCGTCTCGAAGTACGTGCATAGTGAAATCGAACTTCCGTGACCTATAACTCTCCCGTTCGAAGTCCGATTTCAGCGTGCCGCCTGTCTATGGATTCGTATCGTCCTTATCTACGTAATAGTCCTTGGCCCTCGGCCATCGGACATCCCGGTCAAAAAGTCAACTATTTGGCTCTTTTAACTAAAATTACCAAAATGCCCCTAAACTTCCGCACGTCATAACTTCTTCCTCGAATGTCGGAATTGAACGTGTCACCTGTCTATGAACTCGTGACGTCACGAACTACGTCACGGTCATCGGTCAAAGTCCATTTGACCGCCCGATTGAAAAGTCAACGTTTTGCCCACGCCCAAGGTCAAAACGGTCATTTCATATCGTTCGTCCGATTTCTCTCTACTAATCACGAATTAGCCTCACTAATCGTGATTAGTCATTAATCTAATCATGGAATTTGGGACGGGTCGTTACAACCTTCCCTCCTTAATTAATTTCGTCCTCGAAATTCCAACCGACCTAATCTAACCGTTCTTCCCTCCTTAATTAGTTTCATTCTCGAAACTCCAACTATCCTGATTCCACATCCATCTGGTGGAAAGTAGAATCGACCTCAAAACACGTGCACGCTCGTACACCAACTAACCAGAACAATCCTTACTCGTCTGCAACTAGACATACCACTAACGCTCACGTCGTATCGACTACACTCGACCACGTCGAATGACAGTAGCCATATGCTCTGAATTGACACTACCTGTCAAATCTACCAAGTCACTGACACAAACACTCGAAGGTTCCTTCCTCAATCACCCAACAATCCTGATGTCTACTCCCACCGGAAGTCATCAGACCTCACTGATCGACCCACGCTGACACCTTCGACAAACTGTCACCACTTGACAGTTGTCAGTCGCAAACTGATATGACACACACTCGTGGGTACACTAACCACAAGCATTTCACTCGACCTGTGTGTAACTAGACCCATCAGAAATACCATGACCCAATGCACGGTATCCAATGTCCAGTTCACGACCCCGACTAATCCAATGGTATCGGAACTAAGCCGACTACCAATACGCTCACCAATATACCTCGGGTATAACCTATATACCATCACCATACACCACAAGTCTGCCCGGTATCGTACCTCGAACAATGTACAAGGTACGTACATCTACCCATTAATCAGACTACAACCACCTAGGTCATAGTCAATCACGTTTCAATTATGGAGTTCATTTGTCCAATCCAGCATTAAGACAAATCGAAACTCCAACTCATCATCTATTCCCAAATCCGAATCCGAATCCACAACTTCGTAAGAAATCCCGAATCCAAACCCAGAAATCATATCCATAATCATGTCCAAATTCGAATCCGAAATCATCATTCCGTAAACCGGCATTAGGTATGACCATTCCGAACCCAAATCCATAAAAGGAAATCCACTGTCAAGCTCCAGAATCAAATCCTGAATCGTCACCCAGAATCCGATTCCAAAACCCAAATCTAGAAATCCTCTTTTAAGTTCCAAAATCAAATCCTGAGTCGTCATCCAGAAATCTGATTCCAAAATCTGAAATATCTTGTTCTCGTCTACCGAGATGCACCATATCCAAACCTATCGGATACCTGCTCCACCGATTACCACATTACCATCGATTAACTTCATAGGGAAGCCAATCCCAATATCGACATATCTAGGCTGACAAAAATCCGACCACGTCGAAAAACTACTCACTTGAGTAATATACCATATGGAATTCACTTCGAAAAGAAGTTCAGTCCCATCATGCTCAACTCAAACATCCAAATAAGAGTGATAAACGCTCCACCTATCTGGATCATCAAAATCACGATCCAGATCCATCACTACGTCAACCGACCATAAACGTCACGATCGAGGATCGTCACGCCAACCAAAGTCCTAGACCATTTCCCACATCTTAAATAGATCAGTCAACGACGAGTCACACCGAGACTGTGGGTTCTCACTGATTACCTCGTATCGATCCTTGTCATTCCACCTAGGAAAACCAAAGATGATCCAACACGATGCCATCAAAACTCATCCTACGTGAATGCAACCAAAACTTGCTGCACTCACCACGCCACGTAATCCAACATCGTCTGCCACCAAGTAGAAAATGAGAAATCTCAGTCACCTAACTTCGATATACTCGATTCCTCTTGATGACCCAAAACAAATCCGGGTCCACCAACCAATATACGACCAATGTACTAGTGGTAACCAACAACATCTACATCATCAATATCATCTACCATCATATACCATGGTAGAACCTGAGAAGTCACCCAAAATGACTTCGAAATACTCATTACCGATGCGGAAAACCCGCATTCCCCTCGTCACCTCACTCGCAACCTCTCGCGATTCCGAAGTTCCAACTACGTCGGAAACAACATACTCGGACATCAACCACGTGTCCCCGTTAGACTGGTTATGGACACATGCCCATTTACGACCGTATATGTACATCCAAAAGGATGTCAATTCATCCTAATTTGATGTACCACTCGACTGAAAAGTCACAACAGCCCCCGGCTGTGATCTGCAGTCAAATCTCTGCAAACCACCATATCTGACCAATCCTGACCAATTCTGACCAACTGGTCGCTAAACCCCGCGACAGATCGAGTCTGACCAACCGGTCACTAATCCGTCATGATAATACTCGATCCTCACTCCTCAACTACCGCTGGATCCTATCCAGTCCGTCACTATCCGTGATTCACTCCCGAACCACAGATACCGAACATATACGTATCTTGATGGGGTCACATCCCGACTCGTGACTCATCGTCGTCACCATCACCAACACTAGTGTCAGTATCATGATCGGCACACAGACATCAGTATCAGTATTAGCACCCCGTGTGCAAACGGACAACCCTAGATCTCCGCTCATACCGAACGATGATCCCGTACCTTTGCTCGAATAGGAGAAACTTTGCCTCCTTCGTACCCAACACCTCTGGGTACAGTTACCCTGACAACTCATACGAGAAGAGGAAACGTCCCCTGAACGTCCCCGTCTCATTCTGCGATTGCACTCAGCCGTAACCGAGTCGAATCCAGAATCACTGCTCGTACATATGGGTTACTCACGCACCCCGTATCATCGTCACGACTGACAATCCCATCGTCACAATCGTCACGGTAACCTGAGTCTACTCGACCTGATAAGACTCGACTTCGTCCATCGATAGTAGCGTCTGCCCCAACCTCGTGCAGACCTCACTACCAGGAATCACGATATACAAACTCCGCATCCAACGGAATCAACCGCTCGTACCAACCACTCCATATCCCCGTTCCGGGATTCCATCGACAAGTACCAACCTTGATACCTTGTCCAACCAAACTCTAACCATAACTCGACTAAACCAATGTCGTCTACTAGGTCGCCTATGACCTTAGTTGCGCCAAACCACAACTGAGTAGCACGACAACCCACTAGGTTTAACTAGTAAGTACAGCCACGACTGCGAAGTGCAGTCCCAACACAAGCTGACATGACTAGACCGACTAACGAACCCAAATCCGAATAGTCGTCAAAGTCACACCACTCGTCAACTCACATTTCTGAACCATACACCCAAGGTAGGGTTCCACGATCACACCTATGGTCACGCTAACCCCAACTGCGAAAAGCAGTAAAATCCACGCTCTGACCGACCCCGCGGTCTTGACATCGTAAAGATGTCAATCCAATCCTACAATCAAGCCAACAAGGATTCCCCGAATCCGGCTGCCAACTGCCGACTACAGTAAATCCATTTAACTCAACATAATCTGACCATCTAATGGTCACAACATCGAATTAGTCGTCGGAACCGATCCTACGACATCGTGAAGACGATCCCAACTAACCGTCTCACGATCACACTCCAGAATACGAACACGTTAATCCTTCCGTAGGGTCCCACACTGTCAACCTTGACAGAACTATGGCAACCCCGGCCTCAAATGCCGAACCAAGGCATGCCAATCCTACTAACTATCGTACCGGCACCCCAACAATCAGGTTGACCACGGACTGCAGCCCCTTGAGATATCACATCCTCGACTTGCGTACATACTCCAAAAGCTGCACGGTTGCTCGAATAGAGACAACCCCGCTCTGATACCACGTTGACAGGACCCATCCCAAACCCCCCGGGATTAGTGCGGGATGACCCTGCTCCCGTCTGACACGAAGTGTCAGACAAGGGATATTTCCGACCTTTGCCCTCCCGGGCTATCAGAGTACGCCAGGATCCGGAGGAGGCATGTGATATCTCGATCTCTGCTACAGTCCACATCCGTTGTCAACCTGAAGGGTATTAAAAACAGAAAGACTGTGAGTGGACAAAAATAAAGAATTTATAAAAACATTTCCATCAAAGACATTTATACCCTCCACTAAAAAGCATGCATGCGTAGTAAAACCATTTATCCAATAATATATGTTAAAACATCCACAATTAGGGTCTCAGCCCCAAATTCTGTAAATACTGTTCACACGGGCTCCTGCCCAAAACCAATTTACAGAAAACCAGAACATAGTAAACATGTGTGGGATCTCAGCCCAAATCCATTTATCATCATAAAACACAGTTTTCCCAAACCAATTGAAACCGTGTTTATCCAATATATTCATATCCAGAACCTGTCACGATAAAATAGAGCTACACGTGTGCTAACCGGGGTCTCAAACCTAAGTCTCTCTAGGGTCCACCCAGGTCAATGTCCGTAGATCAATGACCCTCCCTGGAGGTAACGAACCATGCCCATCCTGAGAGTAAGGAACCTAACTGGGGGGCGACTCCACTCAGTCAGTGCTCCGTGACTACTCCGGGGTCCACCCAGGCCAACGACCCTCCCCGGAGGAGACAATCATATATAAAGGATGGAATATGAAAAACCTTTTGAAACCATTCTTGAAACCTTTCAAGGATTCATGCCCGGCCCCCAAAAGCCGTCATGAACCATAAAATCCTTTCATGGGTTCATGCCGGTTCCCATAAACCGTCATGACCCGTAAATCCATTTCAAAGGTTCATGCCGGTTCCCATAAACCGTCCTGACCCATCAAAACCATTTGTAACACATAACTAGGCCCTAAGCCCGAATCCACATAGAAACTGGACCCCCGGTCCGAATAGTAAACCAATTGGGCCTCCGGCCCGATTCCGTAAATCATATGGACCTCAAGTCCGAGAATTACCTTTTCAAATCCAAAATCATTTCATGAAATCATATCCAAAACCACAAGAATGGAAAATCAGTGTAAAACCGAAAAACCTCGATTTACGTGCAAGCACGTAAATCGCCTCGAAATACGTAAAACCATATAATTCACAAGCATCCAAATCAACATCATAAAATCATATGCATAATCCATTTGGAAATCCAAAACCATTTCATTTAGACCAATAAAGACATACAGCCCCGTATAGGCACCATATAGGGCTGAAACCTCGAAATACGTGCCTATACGTAACCACACATCCAAATGCACTCATGGCATCACAAATAAGTATTTAAAACATATAATAAACATTTATGCATGCACCAATTTAGAAAACAAGGTCCACTCACAGACCGTCCGAGCCGCCGCCTCGATTTGCGTGCCATTCGGCTCCCCGAGCCGATCACCATTACCGGGACTCCCAAACCTGTCAAAATTTTAAAAGAAGGTTAATAACTACTTAATTAACCTCCCATCAAAGTCCCGTAATTTTTCCGAACTTTTAACTATTTTTAAACCGACCCTAAATCTTGCGACACCCCGAAAACTATCGAAACGATGTCCGATTGACACGAGACCAGTCCCAAAATCTTCGTTACATCGGATAGAAGATTTCCCGTGTTGAACACTTTCCCAAATTATGGCCCACGGGCCCTCACGAGCCCCTAGAAAGTTAAAAACACTGTTCATCGGCATCAACCTCAAAACTGAACCAGTTACTATTCACGGGTACTGTTCACCATTACTGTTTATCTCGGTTTTTCTTCAGTTTTCGGACCGATTCGGGGTCCGTTTGGTCCCATTTTAATCCCTAAATTCCTATTTCTTCATTTCCTATCTAACCCAATCCCTACAACTAAGAAAAACCACCCGAAACCGAGCTTCCATCCGCCATCAATGGTGGCCGGATTTTCTCCGGCCGTTCACGGCCGTTTCCGGCCATCCCAAGCCACGAAATCAATCCTATTCTACTCCTAGGTTCCCCAGAAATGTTTCCCAATCCTTAGAATCGAACAAAAACTAACGAAACCGAAATTTGAATTTTTTGGGCATTTTCTTACCTCACGGGTTCACCCGCCGTGAGCCGCCGCCGTGAGCCCCCATGGCCGGCCGTCGTGTCCTCCTCATCATCCCAGTCCTGCCCTCACTCTCACACGGTCACACTTGATGGAGGTTTGTGGTGGTGTTGTGTGTGTGAAGAAAATGAAGAAATGAAGAAAATGGAGAAATATGGTGATGGTGTTCGGGTTTGAAGATGAAGAAGAATGAAGTGATGAAGTTTGATGGCTGATAAGAGAAGTGAGGATTAGATGAGTGGTGTGGATTGATTGAGGGATGGAATGGATGGCTAGGATTAGAAATGAGTTAATTGGATTAATTATAAAATATTAAATTAATATTATTTAATTACTTAGATCCACAAATTAGGGGTCTTGACCAATAGGATGAGTGACACTTGTCACTCATCCATGGGACCCACTAAAAATATCTGCCAAATCAGATTTCGCCAAATCATCCCCGTCTCGAAGTACGTGCATAGTGAAATCGAACTTCCGTGACCTATAACTCTCCCGTTCGAAGTCCGATTTCAGCGTGCCGCCTGTCTATGGATTCGTATCGTCCTTATCTACGTAATAGTCCTTGGCCCTCGGCCATCGGACATCCCGGTCAAAAAGTCAACTATTTGGCTCTTTTAACTAAAATTACCAAAATGCCCCTAAACTTCCGCACGTCATAACTTCTTCCTCGAATGTCGGAATTGAACGTGTCACCTGTCTATGAACTCGTGACGTCACGAACTACGTCACGGTCATCGGTCAAAGTCCATTTTACCGTCCGATTGAAAAGTCAACGTTTTGCCCACGCCCAAGGTCAAAACGGTCATTTCATATCGTTCGTCCGATTTCTCTCTACTAATCACGAATTAGCCTCACTAATCGTGATTAGTCATTAATCTAATCATGGAATTTGGGACGGGTCGTTACAACCTTCCCTCCTTAATTAATTTCGTCCTCGAAATTCCAACCGACCTAATCTAACCGTTCTTCCCTCCTTAATTAGTTTCATTCTCGAAACTCCAACTATCCTGATTCCACATCCATCTGGTGGAAAGTAGAATCGGCCTCAAAACACGTGCACGCTCGTACACCAACTAACCAGAACAATCCTTACTCGTCTGCAACTAGACATACCACTAACGCTCACGTCGTATCGACTACACTCGACCACGTCGAATGACAGTAGCCATATGCTCTGAATTGACACTACCTGTCAAATCTACCAAGTCACTGACACAAACACTCGAAGGTTCCTTCCTCAATCACCCAACAATCCTGATGTCTACTCCCACCGGAAGTCATCAGACCTCACTGATCGACCCACGCTGACACCTTCGACAAACTGTCACCACTTGACAGTTGTCAGTCGCAAACTGATATGACACACACTCGTGGGTACACTAACCACAAGCATTTCACTCGACCTGTGTGTAACTAGACCCATCAGAAATACCATGACCCAATGCACGGTATCCAATGTCCAGTTCACGACCCCGACTAATCCAATGGTATCGGAACTAAGCCGACTACCAATACGCTCACCAATATACCTCGGGTATAACCTATATACCATCACCATACACCACAAGTTTGCCCGGTATCGTACCTCGAACAATGTACAAGGTACGTACATCTACCCATTAATCAGACTACAACCACCTAGGTCATAGTCAATCACGTTTCAATTATGGAGTTCATTTGTCCAATCCAGCATTAAGACAAATCGAAACTCCAACTCATCATCTATTCCCAAATCCGAATTCGAATCCACAACTTCGTAAGAAATCCCGAATCCAAACCCAGAAATCATATCCATAATCATGTCCAAATTCGAATCCGAAATCATCATTCCGTAAACCGGCATTAGGTATGACCATTCCGAACCCAAATCCATAAAAGGAAATCCACTGTCAAGCTCCAGAATCAAATCCTGAATCGTCACCCAGAATCCGATTCCAAAACCCAAATCTAGAAATCCTCTTTTAAGTTCCAAAATCAAATCCTGAGTCGTCATCCAGAAATCTGATTCCAAAATCTGAAATATCTTGTTCTCGTCTACCGAGATGCACCATATCCAAACCTATCGGATACCTGCTCCACCGATTACCACATTACCATCGATTGACTTCATAGGGAAGCCAATCCCAATAATGACATATCTAGGCTGACAAAAATCCGACCACGTCGAAAAACTACTCACTTGAGTAATATACCATATGGAATTCACTTCGAAAAGAAGTTCAGTCCCATCATGCTCAACTCAAACATCCAAATAAGAGTGATAAACGCTCCACCTATCTGGATCATCAAAATCACGATCCAGATCCATCACTACGTCAACCGACCATAAACGTCACGATCGAGGATCGTCACGCCAACCAAAGTCCTAGACCATTTCCCACATCTTAAATAGATCAGTCAACGACGAGTCACGCCGAGACTGTGGGTTCTCACTGATTACCTCGTATCGATCCTTGTCATTCCACCTAGGAAAACCAAAGATGATCCAACACGATGCCATCAAAACTCATCCTACGTGAATGCAACCAAAACTTGCTGCACTCACCACGCCACGTAATCCAACATCGTCTGCCACCAAGTAGAAAATGAGAAATCTCAGTCACCTAACTTCGATATACTCGATTCCTCTTGATGACCCAAAACAAATCCGGGTCCACCAACCAATACACGACCAATGTACTAGTGGTAACCAACAACATCTACATCATCAATATCATCTACCATCATATACCATGGTAGAACCTGAGAAGTCACCCAAAATGACTTCGAAATACTCATTACCGATGCGGAAAACCCGCATTCCCCTCGTCACCTCACTCGCAACCTCTCGCGATTCCGGAGTTCCAACTACGTCGGAAACAACATACTCGGACATCAACCACGTGTCCCCGTTAGACTGGTTATGGACACATGCCCATTTACGACCGTATATGTACATCCAAAAGGATGTCAATTCATCTTAATTTGATGTACCACTCGACTGAAAAGTCACAACAGCCCCCGGCTGTGATCTGCAGTCAAATCTCTGCAAACCACCATATCTGACCAATCCTGACCAATTCTGACCAACTGGTCGCTAAACCCCGCGATAGATCGAGTCTGACCAACCGGTCACTAATCCGTCATGATAATACTCGATTCTCACTCCTCAACTACCGCTGGATCCTATCCAGTCCGTCACTATCCGTGATTCACTCCCGAACCACAGATACCGAACATATACGTATCTTGATGGGGTCACATCCCGACTCGTGACTCATCGTCGTCACCATCACCAACACTAGTGTCAGTATCAGCATCGGAACACAGACATCAGTATCAGTATTAGCACCCCGTGTGCAAACGGACAACCCTAGATCTCCGCTCATACCGAACGATGATCCCGTACCTTTGCTCGAATAGGAGAAACTCTGCCTCCTTCGTACCCAACACCTCTGGGTACAGTTACCCTGACAACTCATACGAGAAGAGGAAACGTCCCCTGAACGTCCCCGTCTCATTCTGCGATTGCACTCAGCCGTAACCGAGTCGAATCCAGAATCACTGCTCGTACATATGGGTTACTCACGCACCCCGTATCATCGTCACGACTGACAATCCCATCGTCACAATCGTCACGGTAACCTGAGTCTACTCGACCTGATAAGACTCGACTTCGTCCATCGATAGTAGCGTCTGCCCCAACCTCGTGCAGACCTAACTACCAGGAATCACGATATACAAACTCCGCATCCAACGGAATCAACCGCTCGTACCAACCACTCCATATCCCCGTTCCGGGATTCCATCGACAAGTACCAACCTTGATACCTTGTCCAACCAAACTCTAACCATTCGTAACTCGACTAAACCAATGTCGTCTACTAGGTCGCCTATGACCTTAGTTGCGCCAAACCACAACTGAGTAGCACGACAACCCACTAGGTTTAACTGGTAAGTACAGCCACGACTGCGAAGTGCAGTCCCAACACAAGCTGACATGACTAGACCGACTAACGAACCCAAATCCGAATAGTCGTCAAAGTCACACCACTCGTCAACTCACATTTCTGAACCATACACCCAAGGTAGGGTTCCACGATCACACCTATGGTCACGCTAACCCCAACTGCGAAAAGCAGTAAAATCCACGCTCTGACCGACCCTGCGGTCTTGACATCGTAAAGATGTCAATCCAATCCTACCATCAAGCCAACAAGGATTCCCCGAATCCGGCTGCCAACTGCCGACTACAGTAAATCCATTTAACTCAACATAATCTGACCATCTAATGGTCACAACATCGAATCAGTCGTCGGAACCGATCCTACGACATCGTGAAGACGATCCCAACTAACCGTCTCACAATCACACTCCAGAATACGAACACGTTAATCCTTCCGTAGGGTCCCACACTGTCAACCTTGACAGAACTATGGCAACCCCGGCCTTAAATGCCGAACCAAGGCATGCCAATCCTACTAACTATCGTACCGGCACCCCAACAATCAGGTTGACCACGGACTGCAGCCCCTTGAGATATCACATCCTCGACTTGCGTACATACTCCAAAAGCTGCACGGTTGCTCGAATAGAGACAACCCCGCTCTGATACCACGTTGACAGGACCCATCCCAAACCCCCCGGGATTAGTGCGGGATGACCCTGCTCCCGTCTGACACGAAGTGTCAGACAAGTGATATTTCCGACCTTTGCCCTCCCGGGCTATCAGAGTACGCCAGGATCCGGAGGAGGCATGTGATATCTCGATCTCTGCTACAGTCCACATCCGTTGTCAACCTGAAGGGTATTAAAAACAGAAAGACTGTGAGTGGACAAAAATAAAGAATTTATAAAAACATTTCCATCAAAGACATTTATACCCTCCACTAAAAAGCATGCATGCATAGTAAAACCATTTATCCAATAATATATGTTAAAACATCCACAATTAGGGTCTCAGCCCCAAATTCTGTAAATACTGTTCACACGGGCTCCTGCCCAAAACCAATTTACAGAAAACCAGAACATAGTAAACATGTGTGGGATCTCAGCCCAAATCCATTTATCATCATAAAACACAGTTTTCCCAAACCAATTGAAACCGTGTTTATCCAATATATTCATATCCAAACCTGTCACGGTAAAATAGAGCTACACGTGTGCTAACCGGGGTCTCAAACCTAAGTCTCTCTAGGGTCCACCCAGGTCAATGTCCGTAGATCAATGACCCTCCCTGGAGGTAACGAACCATGCCCATCCTGAGAGTAAGGAACCCAACTGGGGGGCGACTCCACTCAGTCAGTGCTCCGTGACTACTCCGGGGTCCACCCAGGCCAACGACCCTCCCCGGAGGAGACAATCATATATAAAGGATGGAATATGAAAAACCTTTTGAAACCATTCTTGAAACCTTTCAAGGATTCATGCCCGGCCCCCATAAGCCGACATGAACCATAAAATCCTTTCATGGGTTCATGCCGGTTCCCATAAACCGTCATGACCCGTAAATCCATTTCAAAGGTTCATGCCGGTTCCCATAAACCGTCATGACCCATCAAAACCATTTGTAACACATAACTAGGCCCTAGGCCCGAATCCACATAGAAACTGGACCCCCGGTCCGAATCGTAAACCAATTGGGCCTCCGGCCCGATTTCGTAAATCATATGGACCTCAAGTCCGAGAATTACCTTTTCAAATCCAAAATCATTTCATGAAATCATATCCAAAACCACAAGAATGGAAAATCAGTGTAAAACCGAAAAACCTCGATTTACGTGCAAGCACGTAAATCGCCTCGAAATACGTAAAACCATATAATTCACAAGCATCCAAATCAACATCATAAAATCATATGCATAATCCATTTGGAAATCCAAAACCATTTCATTTAGACCAATAAAGACATACAGCCCCGTATAGGCACCATATAGGGCCGAAACCTCGAAATACGTGCCTATACGTAACCACACATCCAAATGCACTCATGGCATCACAAATAAGTATTTAAAACATATAATAAACATTTATGCATGCACCAATTTAGAAAACAAGGTCCACTCACAGACCGTCCGAGCGCCGCCTCGATTTGCGTGCCATTCGGCTCCCCGAGCCGATCACCATTACCGGGACTCCCAAACCTGTCCAAATTTTAATAGAAGGTTAATAACTACTTAATTAACCTCCCATCAAAGCCCCGTAATTTTTCCGAACTTTTAACTATTTTTAAACCGACCCTAAACCTTGCGACACCCCGAAAACTATCGAAACGATGTCCGATTGACACGAGACCAGTCCCAAAATCTTCGTTACATCGGATAGAAGATTTCCCGTGTTGAACACTTTCCCAAATTATGGCCCACGGGCCCTCACGAGCCCCTAGAAAGTTAAAAACACTGTTCATCGGCATCAACCTCAAAACTGAACCAGTTACTATTCACGGGTACTGTTCACCATTACTGTTTATCTCGGTTTTTCTTCAGTTTTCGGACCGATTCGGGGTCCGTTTGGTCCCATTTTAATCCCTAAATTCCTATTTCTTCATTTCCTATCTAACCCAATCCCTACAACTAAGAAAAACCACCCGAAACCGAGCTTCCATCCGCCATCAATGGTGGCCGGATTTTCTCCGGCCGTTCACGGCCGTTTCCGGCCATCCCAAGCCACGAAATCAATCCTATTCTACTCCTAGGTTCCCCAGAAATGTTTCCCAATCCTTAGAATCGAACAAAAACTAACGAAACCGAAATTTGAATTTTTTGGGCATTTTCTTACCTCACGGGTTCACCCGCCGTGAGCCGCCGCCGTGAGCCACCATGGCCGGCCGTCGTGTCCTCCTCATCATCCCAGTCCTGCCCTCACTCTCACACGGTCACACTTGATGGAGGTTTGTGGTGGTGTTGTGTGTGTGAAGAAAATGAAGAAATGAAGAAAATGGAGAAATATGGTGATGGTGTTCGGGTTTGAAGATGAAGAAGAATGAAGTGATGAAGTTTGATGGCTGATAAGAGAAGTGAGGATTAGATGAGTGGTGTGGATTGATTGAGGGATGGAATGGATGGCTAGGATTAGAAATGAGTTAATTGGATTAATTATAAAATATTAAATTAATATTATTTAATTACTTAGATACACAAATTAGGGGTCTTGACCAATAGGATGAGTGACACTTGTCACTCATCCATGGGACCCACTAAAAATATCTGCCAAATCAGATTTCGCCAAATCATCCCCGTTTCGAAGTACGTGCATAGTGAAATTGAACTTCCGTGACCTATAACTCTCCCGTTCGAAGTCCGATTTCAGCGTGCCGCCTGTCTATGGATTCGTATCGTCCTTATCTACGTAATAGTCCTTGGCCCTCGGCCATCGGACATCCCGGTCAAAAAGTCAACTATTTGGCTCTTTTAACTAAAATTACCAAAATGCCCCTAAACTTCCGCACGTCATAACTTCTTCCTCGAATGTCGGAATTGAACGTGTCACCTGTCTATGAACTCGTGACGTCACGAACTACGTCACGGTCATCGGTCAAAGTCCATTTGACCGCCCGATTGAAAAGTCAACGTTTTGCCCACGCCCAAGGTCAAAACGGTCATTTCATATCGTTCGTCCGATTTCGCTCTACTAATCACGGATTAGCCTCACTAATCGTGATTAGTCATTAATCTAATCATGGAATTTGGGACGGGTCGTTACAACCTTCCCTCCTTAATTAATTTCGTCCTCGAAATTCCAACCGACCTAATCTAACCGTTCTTCCCTCCTTAATTAGTTTCATTCTCGAAACTCCAACTATCCTGATTCCACATCCATCTCGTGGAAAGTAGAATCGACCTCAAAACACGTGCACGCTCGTACACCAACTAACCAGAACAATCCTTACTCGTCTGCAACTAGACATACCACTAACGCTCACGTCGTATCGACTACACTCGACCACGTCGAATGACAGTAGCCATATGTCGTTTGGGTATAGTTCTGGATATTTGATATAATATGTTATATTTAAATTAAAAATAAATGCTACAAAAATGAGGTATTAACAACTTAAGACTCCTCTAGGTGATGATGATTTTCTGATGATAACATATATGAATAGAATTATTGAAGGAAATATGTTCTGGTTTCATGAGAAACGATGTTTTTAAGAGATTTTCTTTTGCTTAAAGATCGGTTATGAAGAGCATTATATATGATGAATATATGATGTATGATGTATGATGTATGCTGATCATGGGATTATAGGTGCATGATTATACTAATATAATGATATGATGTCATATGTGATGTTATGTTATGATGAGATGATATGATGATAAGTTATGATGAGTTGATATGATGATACCTATGATGCTATGATAACAAGGCATGATGATGATGTGATATGAGATGATGAGGGCATGATGTTAATGGTGATGTTATGATGAATAAACTTTTCTAAAATTGTTGTGTATAATTCAATATATGTATTTAGTGAACTAATATTCGAGAAAAGTATAATAGTAGTTTTCACTACTTAATGGGGTTAGTGGGTTGAACGTGGGTGGTAACCTCTCTACTACTAAAAAAGTGATTATTAGGGGCGTTTAATTAAGGGCTAATAACATGGAATGCCCCTATTAATGTTTTATTAGAGGAAGAAGATGTATTGGCTTCTAATAGAAACATTTTAGGCGAATTAAAACTCCTCTAATAATTACTAGGGACAGAAATTAAATTGGCCCCAAATAAATTTATTAGGGGTGGAAAAGTACGCCTCTATTAATTTTAATTAGGGGCGGATGTAACGACCCGTTCTGAATTTTGGGATTAATTAATAACTAATTGAGGATTATCATGACTAATCCCTGATTAGTCGAGAGATTTCGGACAACCGGTGTAAAATGATCGTTTCCCCCTGGAATTGCGAAAAATGTTGGTTTTTGACCCAGGCGGTAAAAAACACAAGGACCGAGAACCGTACATAGATCGGGACGTTACGAATCCGTAGACAGACGACACATCGAAATCAGACGTTCCACGGGGAAGTTACGGGTCTTGAACACATTAAGGTACTATTGCACGCTAACCAAGAAATTGGACACGTGGACTGTTTTGATTAGATAAATATCTAGGGAGGACCCACTAGACGAGTGACTAGTGTCACCCATCTGATTGGCCGAAACCCCAATTAATGGGGTTCATCTTTATTTTCATCTTCTTTATTCCATTACCCCGTGAAACCACTCAAATCGTATAACCCATACAAACCCACACCACCACCCTATTCTCTCCTATGATGATTGAGAGACTGAGAGGGAAGGACTGAGAATGACGGGGACGGCTGAGTAATGGCCTGATCAAGGCGACACAGGTAACCCGTGACTTGTTTTTGGGTTCAAAAATTGCACTTTTTGTTTGGATGCTTGTTGACCATTTTGGTGGTTTGGATGACGTTCTAAGGGATGAGACGAACTCAGGGAAGTTGGTTTTGAGGTAGGAGATAAACGGAGCTGGCAGGAAAACCCATTTGAAATTCAGGTTACTGTTCAAGGTTCGAACTGGTAATTTCTAGGTTTGATTTCTTAGTTTTGAGGCTATAGATTGATTAGGGATGTTGAGACGATCACCTAGGAAGAAGAAGGGACAAATCGGAAGCGGACGTCAGAGTTTTCTAGATATAGGCATTTTAGGGCCGGGTTAGTGACGTGGACCGGTGACTGGCTAACACATGGCACTGTCAGAGTTGTCAGGCTGAAGTCACCATTGACTTTGACCGTTGACTGCTGATGTCAGCGTTGGATTTTGATGATGTCACCGTTGGCATTTTATCAGAGTTGACTTTCGCGTTGACCATGCGTGGGGGTGTGTGGGCACGAATTTCGAGGTGGGACTAGTGTCATTTTAAAGGTTTCGACAATGTGAATCCATTGGCGGTAGTTTTGAGTTGATCGTAGATCGTTAGGTTGGTCAAATTGAGATTTTTAGCCTCGAGAAACGTGTTTGGGATACGTTCCCGAGCTAGTACTATTCATAGATTTTAGGTTTGACCTTATAGAGCACGTTAGTGACCTTTGGTATGATTTTGACAGGTTCGGAAGTTCAAGAGATGGTGAATTAGCCCCTGGGAGGCTTATGCACGCGTATCGAGACGCAGCAAGCACAGTCTGTGAGTGGACATTTGTCTTCTAAATTGATGCATGCATAGCTGTTTTATATGTTTTATGTATGTGATTTCTATGATTATGATCGTGGTATTTATGATTACGTATTTGCACGTATATCAAGGTTATGATTTTCTAATGTGTTTATATGTGTTGGTATTTCAATGATGGTTTGATGAACTGATTTTGGATTTGGAAATATTGAATCAGACATGAGACCCATATTATTTATGAACTATTGGACTGGGGGTCCATTTGGTTTGAACTCTCGGGCTAGAGGCCCAATTGATTATGATATCGGGCATGAGTCCTATTTCTGGATTTACAGTGGTCTATGGACACGATTTTTCGGGCAAGTTCCCTTTTGAGATGCTTTGTGTTTTCCATATACCATCTTTATATGTGGATATGTGTATGGTCTCCTCCAGCTGTCTAGGACACTGGGGTAGTCACTGTGCATTGCCTGTGAGGGGTCATTGCATGGAGCGACCGAACCGTAAAGTGACTCAGGAGCAGGATTACTATTATTAGATGTCTGGGACGTTAGACATCTGGGGTGTCATAGATAGGCTCAGAGAGATCCCGAGCGGCACGCGTAGCCTTAGACCATGGCATGACGTTTGGGACGTCAGGCATCTAGGATGCCAAGGATTGGTATAAACCGTATTTCACTCGATTTACATATTTTTATTTCTGTGGTTTTTAATGGTTTTTGGCTAAGTTCCCACATAGTTTGGTTTTATGGTTTTGGGCTAAAGACCTAATGATTTGAGGAAGGAAATGGCTTCGGTTTAGAAATTATTTTATTATATTTGATTTGATTAAGTTAAATGGTTTTTGAATGCGCGCATTGTTGTTAATGAAGGGCATAAATGTGTTTTTTATGAAATGAGTTTTTATTCACTTATTTATTTTTGTCCACTCACAGCTTTTATGGTTTTTAATGCCCTTCAGGTTGATCGTGGATGTGGGTTATAGTAGAGACCGAGACATCACATGCCGCCACTAATCCTAGCGCACTCTGGAAGCCCCGAATGAGCTACGGTTTAGGTTATCCCTTGTCTGACCCTTCGTGTCACACGTGAGTTAGACGGGAGCATGGTACATCCCGCGTTAATCCCGGTGGGATTGGGATGGGTCGTTTCAGTTTGGTATCAGAGCAAGGTTGTCAGTTGGAATCAGAGTGCAGTTTTCTCTTTGAGTGTTGCGCAAGTGCCAGATGTGATGTCTCTACATGGAATTAGCTCGCCATCAACTTGAAAGTTAGGGTAATAGTACGAGAGTAGCCCTCATCATTTGGCCCAGAAGCCCACGGGCTTATGGGTACCCGATAGGCCCGATGACAAAAAGCCCGACCCGGCCCGCATATTGCTGGCTGAACTTGGGCTTATGGTATTCAAGCCCGCTAGGCCCAATAGGCTCGAGTCCGATAAAGCTCGGTAAGCCCAGCCTGACCCGCCCAGGTAAACTCGACCCATAAGCCCGAAAATATAAAATAATTATAAATTAAGAATTGATACCCAGTCCAATCTTGTTACTACTATCATAGCCAAAATCCAAAACTCCAACCAAATCTCAACCTAGTGTCATTTAAAAGCCCAATGCCCAAACCAAACCCTAACCCTAAATTCAAAAAAACTCACTAGGTCTCTGACTTTCTTAGCGACCTCCTTATCCTATCTCGGCTTTATGGTCGAAAAGTTAAGTTAATTCTCCAAATCCAATAGTACCCCTCCTTATCTTATTTCAATATTCGATAATAATATTTAAGCTCAACTCATTTTTTTTTTTACAATTAGGTAGGTACAAATGGGCTTAGTAGGCCCGGCCCAAGTGGACTTAGTAGGTCCAACCCGTAAAGTCAGGTAAAAGCCCGGCCCAAACCTGACCCGACAAAGGACACGGGCTTTCATATTTATGATCAAGCCCGTCCGACCCGACCCGGTATTTTTTAAATTATGAAATAGGCCTGGCCCGGCCCGGTCCAAGGCCAAAACTTTTGGTCCAGCTTTGCCCGACCCGGTCCAATGACGAGGTTAGTGGAAATGAATCGTGGATAGGATATGTTTCGCATCTTATGCCGTAGGTATGCCATGGTTATGCTATAGTGATGTCGTGGCACAGCTACGGAGTTGATCTGCGCCATGAGGTGATTCGATACCATGTTTTAGAGTGTGATTAAACCCTCCGTAAGGTTAGATATGACGATGTGCAGAGTTGAGACCATCTATTGGTCATGTCTGGTTGGTTATGTGCTTCCCCTCTACAGTTGGGTTCGAGGAACCCCAGTTCGAGTTGGTTGGTTTGGAAATGTGAGATAGCTAGTGGTTTGGATTTGGCGTCCTTACGAAGTCGAGACCGTGGGATCGGTCAGATGGGGTTGTGCTACAGAGAACAGCTGAGGTCGTGGATGACCCTAGTGCATGATTCTGGTTGAGTTTAGTTGAGTCTAGTTGAGACTATGGAGATTGGTTAGTCTGGCACTAAGTGAAATGGTGGGATCCGATTCACAAGTACCATTATGAGATGATATTTGAGGTCCCGGGATGGACCGATTAGTAATGTTAACGCGTGAATACAGAGTCTCGATAACGATGTCTTTTAGTTGTGTCTGCATGAGGTTGTGGTAGACACTACTATGAGAATGGTTGTAGTTGAGATTGTTGAGAATGGGATTACATTCAAGGATGTTCCTCATTTTCTTTTCTTGTATGATTTGTCAAGGTGGTTTTGTCAGAGTGGTTTTGTCAGGACTCGACCCTCCTCGGTTAGTACCCGACTCATCTAGCACGATATTGTCCGCTTTGGGCCTCCTCGCCCTCATGGTTTTGTTTTCGGGAGCTCACGGTGAAACTTCCCAGGGGGTCACCTCTCATAGAATTGCACCAGTCTCAACTCGCTTAACTTTGGAGTTCCAACCGAACTCAAAGCCACTGAGCTCCCAAAAAGCCTCGTTTAGATCAGAGTTGCGCAGCTGCCCACTCTATCTAACATGATATTTTCCCCTCTAGAATCACTAGCTGAACCAGTCCAGCTAGTAGGGTTTCGTTCCCGGGAGCTCACGGTGCAACTTTCCAGTGGGTCACCCATCATGGCATTGCACTAGCCTCCACTCGCTTAACTTTGGAGTTCCCATGGAATCCAAAGCAAGTGAGCTCTCAAAAGGTCTTATGTTAGATAGATACGTGCCCACACATATAAAGAACTTCACCTTTCCCTCCCCGAGTGATGTGGGATTGTTCACCGATCTTGCCTTTCCAAGCTCACAGGTCTTGTTCATCGTTCTTGCTTCTCAAGCTCACGGGTCTTACTTGATTGTAAGACCCGATCGTAGAAGCAAGAACGGTGAGCAAGACCCTTGAGCTTGAGAAGTAAGAACGATGAGCAAGACCTGTGAGCTTGGAAAGGCAAGATCGGTGAACAATCCCACATCACTCGGGGAGTGAAAGGTGAAGTGTTTTATATGTGTGGGCACGTATCTATCTAACACAAGACCTTTTGGGAGCTCACTGGCTTTGGATTCCTTGGGAACTCCAAAGTTAAGCGAGTTGACGCTAGTTGTAACAACCCGTCCCGGGAGTCGGGATTAACGAAGTGATTAGTGACGGATTAGTTGAGTTAATCGGTGGTTAGTTGGTTACTGTGGGACTTTGGGCGTATAATGACGATTTTTCCCTTGATTTGGGCAAATTGTTGACTTTTAGTTCGGGCGGTCAATTGGGTATGGATCGATGACTGTGACGTATTTTGGGACGTCACGAGTTTGTAGACAGGTGGCACGCCGGATTCCGACATCCGAGGAGGAAGTTATGATGCTCGGAAGGTTGGGGTATTACCGTAAATTGGATAAAATAGGGAGAAAAGTTGACTTTTCACACGACAAGGGTTTTACACGTAGACCTAGGACCGTTAGGTAGATCTCGTTGTCTTGAGTTCAACGAAAGGCGGCATGCCGTGATCGGACGTCGGACGAGCGAAATACTGGTCTAGAACGGTGAAGGGAAAAATGGTAATTTCGATTCACAGGGGCATTTTGGTCTTTTTGGTGCCTTGGGATTTGTGCAGACCAGATTGGGACAAGTGTACAGGGGGATTGGATATTTTGAGATGGCCATGGGATTATGGACACGTGTGCTGTGTGTAATGGCTTCTAGGGTGTACGATGCAATTATTTGTGTGTGTGTGTGTGTGTGTGCATCGTGTTTGTTCGAAGAGGGAAAAACAGAGACTGGGCAGAGAGGGAGGAATCGATCAATTGCAGGGAGGTGTGACCCTTGTGAGTGTGTGAGTGTGATCAGAGGGAGGTTGAGAGTGTAAGGACTGAGTTGAGCAGATTGAGAGTCGAGTATTGGTGTGTGAGGAGAGGGTGAGTTCTCAGGAAAACAGAGAAGAATTGAGGTGGTGGTGTTGCTGTGCTCGAGCAAACTGTTCAAATTCAGGGTGTGGGAGAGATCAGATGTTAGAGACGAGGAGTTGGACTGGCTGGGACACGGCGACGTTCACGGCAGTGCACAGACAGGTGAGGTTTCTTTATTTCCCCTGTTTTTCCGTTTTGATTCAAACGGTAAGTCGTGGAGTTTGAGTACGAGTCGAGGTTTTTGGTGAGTCCTAGTGAGTTCAGTAGGTTCCTAGGGAGCTGTATGGGTCGACACCGTGACGGGGGATTGCATGGTGGGCCGGGAGCAAGAATAGGGGATTTGGACGGTTGCAGTGTCGAGCTTGGGAGGTGAGGTTTGGGTGATTGTCGAGGTGTCCTAAGGTTTCTAATAGTTCTAGGAAGGTTAGAAGAACCTTAGGGTGTAACCTAGAGCTTCGTGGTGGCCGTGGGTGGCCGGAGACAGAAACTCAGATTTTCTGAGTTTTCTTCGAAGCTTGGACGAGGAGATTGAGGCCGTGTTTTCACGAATTGAATTGTGGAATCAATTAAATAGGCCAGGAGGAAACTAAAGGAATGAAATGGATGAAATTGGTGGAGGAATGGTGAAGAACCGCCCTTACGGTTCAGACAGGTCGAATAGCTGAGGAAGACGATGAACAGTGGTTACTGTGCAGGCGCGTGAGGCCCACGCGCAGCCACTTTGGGTGGTGCGTGAGGTGCGTGCGGTGGTTTCCGGGGAAGTGGTCAACTAAGTTTTTGGTCTAATCATTGTAACGAATCTATTGGGATAGGTTTCGGGACTATCGGACGTTGTTTCGGGTTAGTTCTGCGGGATCGAAGGTCTAGGGCCCCATTTAAAGTACGCGTAGCAGTTCGGGAAAGTTATGGGATTTGAGTAGGACTTTTGTGAAGTAGTTAGTAACCTCTTTATGGGCTTTGGACAGGTTCGGGAAAGCCGAGGACAGCTGAATGGCCGGGGACGGCGTAAGTGCGCGCATATCGAGACGATGTCGGAATAGTCTGTGAGTGGACTTTGCTTTCTAACTCTTGATGCATGCATATATGTTTTAATATGTTTTCATACTTGATTCTATGATTTGATTTATGATTGTGATGGATTATGGTTTTTTGCTCGTTTTTTGAGGAAATTACGGTTTTGCACGTTTTACGAGATATCGAATGATCTTGTGATTTGACGATGGTTTTAATGATTTGACCTTGGGTTTTGAAATATGATTTGATTTCAAGGTTTTGAAATGGATTTCGAAAAGTGATTTCGGGCTTGGAGCCCTATTCATGAGATTGAGACTTCAGTTTTGGTTTTCGAGGTTTGAAAAGGAAGTCTGGATTTGGGTTCGGGACAGTGGTTCCGGATGCCGGCTTACGGAATCATTGTTGCGAATCCGTAGATGGATTTTCTGTGGTTTTCATGGTTGATTGAAAAATGGTTTTGGGTTTAAAGACCCGGAAAGAAAAGAGAAAACCCACTGGATCTGGTTTTGAGTTTAAAGACTCGGATTGATTTACGGGGGGGAGGGCCCTGGATTGATGTTTTGAGTTTAAAGACTCGGTATGGTTTTGAGTTTAAAGACTCGGTGATAATGATACCCCCCGAGGCCTGTGATTGTGTTTTGAATTTAAAGACTCGGATATCCCGGGAAGGCCTGGCTATTTGCGCATTGTGTTTTGAGTTTAAAGACTCGGGCGCACTTGAGATCCAATAAACTTGTATGATTGATGTTTTTCACTGGTTTTCTGATGTTTTGGGCAGTGGCCCGGATGAAGTGGATTTGACGAGTTTTGGGACTGAGTTCTCGGATTTGAGATGGATTTGAGATTTGAGGCTGAGGCCTGGATTTGTATAATAGTTTTGATACGGGTTTTCAAATGGTTTTCTTGGATGGTTTTTGACATGAGTGATTTCATGACTTGACTTGATATGCATGCATTGGTTTTTGCGTGGAGGGTATAAATGTAATTGTTTTATTGAACTGTTTTCTAAAGTATACTTTATTTTTGTCTACTTACAGTCTTTTCGTGTTTTCGATACCCTCCAGGTTGTTGCGGTGCGGGCTGTTAGTCGAGAGAGACGGAGACATCACACGTACGATCCACAGTAGACTTTGCGCACTCTGGGAAGTTCGGAAGTTTTTGGACGTTTGGATCGAGAATCCCTTGTCCGACTTACGTGTCACATGAAGGTTGGACGTCAGTTTAGCCTTCGTGTCATGCGTAAGTTAGACGGGATCGGGATTTAGCCCTTAATCCCGGGGGATTAAGGGTGGGTCCTGACACTAGTGCAATCCCATGATGGGTGACCCACTAGGAAGTTTCTTGTGAGCTCCAAAAAAAAAACCGTGAGGGTTGGGCCCAAAGCAGACAATATTGTGTTAGATGGGTCGGGTCGTGTCAAAATGGTATCAGAGCCAAACCCCGACCAGGAAGTGTGCCAGCGAGGACGCTGGGCACTAAGAGGGGTGGATTGTAAGACACGTGTCCTGGAAGGAACGGTGAATGATCCCACATTCCTGCAAGGGGAATGGTGGTGTGCCTTAAAGGTGTAGGCAAACACATATCTAGCTCGAGGCCTTCTGGGAGCTCACTGGCTTTGGATTCCTGGGGAAGTCAAAAGTTAAGCAAGTGAAGGCTAGTGCAATCCCATGATGGGTGACCCACTAGGAAGTTGCACCATGAGCTCCCGAGAACAAAACCCTGCGGGCTGGGCTGGTTCGGCCAATGATTCTAGAGAGGATAATATCGTGTTAGATAGAGTGGGCAGCTGCGCAACTCTGATCTAAATGAGGCCTTTTGGGAGCTCAGTGGCTTTGGGTTCGGTTGGAATTCCAAAGTTAAGCGAGTTGAGATTGGTGTAATTCCATGATGGGTCACCCCCTGGGAAGTTGCAACGTGAGCTCTCGAAAACAAAACCGTGAGGGCAAGGAGGCCCAAAACGAACAATATCGTGCTAGATGATTCGGGTCCTGACCGAGGAGGATCGGGTTCTGATAGGTTTTACCCAGAATTGGTAAGTTGGGGGAGGCAGAGTTCCTCTAATATGAGAAAAGGTACGTGATTGTTGCTCAGTAAGAGTAGAGATTCGATTTGGTTTAATTCGCACACCGTGTGATAGTAAGTGCGATAAAGATAAAAGATGACGAGCCACGAGCTGAGGTGCGACTCAGTCGTGAGGTGTTTGTGTTCGGTATTTGAGATTCCACAACTGAATCTCATATAGAGATGAACTGGATGGAATCCAACAATGGTTGTGATATTGGAAGCACAACCTTGCATGCTCAAGGGTTGTAACCATAAAGGTGGAAACGTGAGAATCAGGTAGTGATGGTTGACATCCTTTTGGATGTGCATAAACGGTATAAATCGGACTGGCGAGGTTTGACCTCGAGTTAGATTGTTTATGAGACACGTGGATGTCCAAGTGAATTATGGACTTAGGATTCAGGGAGTCCAGTGGTAGGACAAATCCAGTGGTAGGATGCTCGCTTGGGGATTTAGTCCAGTGATTGGACTTGACATTCGGTTGGATACTGTCACTGAGGAAGACTTTTCATTTTCTGCTTGGATTTAGTAGATGGTGCTTGGTGTCACCAGACGTGGCGAGTGTAGTGGGATTTGTGTTTATATTCACGTAGGATGAATTTTGATGTCAACATCTTGGATCATCCTTGATTTTTCCTATGTGGGGAAGGATGACGATGAGTGACTATAATTGATCGATGTGAGGTAATTGAAGAGAACCCACAGTCTAGGCGGGGCTAACCTTTGGGTGAGCTGATCAGATGTGGAAATTTGATGAGGAGTTATATGACAGTTAATGGATTTAAAGAGGGTGTAAGACCCTATGAACCGAAATCTGGTCGTTATCTGAGAGAGAGTTAGTGTGGATCCACCTAGGATCAGATGGATCAGATAATGTTGTTAGGATCGAATGAATCGGGTGGTGTTGTTAGGATAGACATGTTGTGGATCAAGATCAAGAGGTTATAGATCAGGTGGTGTATGATGATTGAGATTCGTGGATCTAGTGTGGTGATGATCGAGGTGATCGAGATGTTGTGGATCATTTAGATCGTGTGGATCACAATGATTGAGATGATTGTATCGACTGTGAGTCGAGTGGACAGTCGAGTAAACCAAAGCGAGTTTGGATCGCAGGAATGATGAGGTAGGAGAATGCAAGACAGAGGTTGGATATGTGAGTGAGTATGGATCTTGGATTCACTCATTCAGAGTGGGAGTAGGATGAAGGCTATTTCGTCAATCCCATCAACAGACCGCAATCACGGAGTAGACAACAGGATTGGCTTCCTTTTCAGAGTCAATCTGGTTTGAGATGGTGATTAAATGAGTCAGATGTTGAGAAGTATCCGATAGGTTCGGAGTTGGTACGCCTTGGATGATGTGATTGAGACTGTAGTATATGATCTGTCTAGTGCAGGATTGGACAGATAGCCTCCAGAATTAAACCGTGATTAGCTCTCAGCCATATTGTGGACATGGAAGGGACGATGAGTAGACTGGAACTATATTCAGCCATAATATGGACTGGTTTGCAGGTGTTTGTACGTACTACGTACGTTGTAGGAGAGCAATGATTGAACATGCCTGAGTGGTGCTCGATGGCGGTGTATGGTATGCCCCAGTGGTGTTTGTGAGAGACTTGTTGGTAATCGGCTTAGTTCCGATTTAATTGGTCTGTTGAGGACGTGGACTGGACATTGAATATTGTGCGCTAGTCCATAGTGATTTTGATGAGTTCAGTGATTGTATGAGCGGGTGCTCAGAGCCGTGGATGGCTAGTGGAACCTTAGAGTTGAGATGTGTTATCACTATTGGGCAAGTATTCGTTGGGCTCCAGTTACACACAGGTCGATTTAGATTTCTTTTCATATTTGAGGGGTCCAATCAGACTGATTTTAGCTTCCATTGGAATTAAAGGTAGGAAATTTTTATTGCCAGTTCCCATGTGAGTGAAATGTTGGTTTATGCATACCCAGGGTGAGTGAGTTGGTGGTTAGTGTGACCACATGTGAGGTAAGATGTCAGGTTGCTTTGCGTGAAGCGACTGCTCTGCGAATCTTGCCAAAGTTAGCATGGATCGCTAAGGGAGTTGACTGATGTGAGTACCGAAGCCGATAAATGCCGCAGGTTTGAGCTTGGCCTACGAGGTGAGATTCGTACCATTGTGACAGCAGGATCTTACACTACATTGAAGGAGAGTTGGATACGAGGTAACTCAGTAAGACTCCAGAGTGAGTCGGGGTTTGTGTCGCTGACTTGAGTAGTGACAGTAGGGCCGTGAGGGCCAGCGGCATACGCCGTATGGAGACAGTTAATGTGATGATTGAGTTGAGTGTTATCAAATCTCAGGGAGAGCGAAATATCATTTTGATTTAACAACTGTAAAAGTGATATCAACTCGGAAGGTGTGGTCAATTTTTGTGTACGTGTGTACACTAAATGTGAGGACTGGATTTGAGGTAGGTTTGGATTTCCACAATTTGGATGTGGACTTGGGATAGTTTGAATTTTGAGGACGAAATTATTTAAGGGGGGAAGATTGTAACGACCAGTCTCGAATTTTGGGATTAATTAATAATTAATTGAGGATTATCATGGCTAATTTCTTGTTAGTCGACGGATTTCGGACAACCAGTGTAAAACGACCATTTTACCCCTAGGATTGGGTAAAATGTTGACTTTTGACACGGACGGTTAAATACACGAGGACCGAGAATCGTACATAAATCGGGACGTTAAGAGTCCGTAGACATGCGGCACGTCGAAATCGAACGTTCGACGGGGAAGTTACTGGTCTAAAACGCATTACAGTACTATTGCACGTAAACCAAGAAATTGGACACGTGGACTATTTTGATTAGATAAATATCTGGGGAGGACCCACCAGATGAGTGACAAGTGTCACCCATCTGATTGGTCCAAACCCCAATTAATTGGGTTCATCTTTATCTTCATCTTCTTTGTTCCATTATCCCATGAAACCACTCAAACTGTATAACCCATACAAACCCACACCACCACCCTATTCTCTGTTATAATGACTGAGAGACTGAGAGGGAAGGACTGAGAATGACAAGGACGACTAAATAATGGCCTGAGCATGGCGGAGATCACGGCGACACAGGTAACCCGTGACTTGTTTTTGGTTTAAAAAATTGGACTTTTAGTTTGGATGCTTGTTGACCTTTTGGTGGTATGGATGACGTTCTAGGGGATGATACGAACTCAAGGAAGTCGGTTTTGAGCCAGGAGATGACCGGAGCTGGCCGGAAAACCCATATGAAATTCACAATTACTGTTCACAGCTCGAAAAGGTAATTTCTAGGTTTGATTTCTTAGTTTTGAGGCTATTGATCGATTAGGGATGTTGAGACGATCACATAGGAAGAAGAAGGAACAAAAACGGGTTAGAAATAGGCATTTTAGGGCCGGGTCAGGATCGCGGGTCTGCGCGACCTTATTGCAGGTATTCGGGTTAACCAGCCTAAGGTTGAAGATGAAGTGACGTCAGTGATGACGTCATCATGTCAGGTCTGACATGACAGACTGGCAGGTGTGAGAGGTAGACCAATCGTGAGGTGACACGTGTCACGTATCAGTGTCCAATCAGCACTGAAATGTAAGTGACGTGGCCCAATCACGGGCTACCACGTGTCACTGACATGTTAGGGACGTGGACTAGTGGTTGGTTGACACGTGGCACTGTCAGATCTGGCAAGTGACAGCTGTCAAAGTTGTCAGTGAGACGTAAGTGATGACTTTGACCGTTAAATGTTGACGTCAGCATTGACTTTTTAGTTGAGTTGACTTTCGCGTTGACCACGCTCGTGAGCAAGAATTTCGAGGTGGGGCCAGTGTCATTTTAAAAGTTTCGGCGCTGCGAATCTAATGGCGATGGGTTCGAGTCGATTGGAGATCATTAGGTTGGTCAAATCGAGGTTTTTAGCCTCGGGAAATATGTTTGAGACACGTTCCCGAGCTAGTACTATACATAGGTTTTAGGTATGACCTTATAGAGTCGCTTAGTGACTTTTGGTATGATTTGGACAGGTCCGAAAGTTTCAAAAATGGTGAATTAGCCTTGGGGGCATATGCACGCGTATCGAGACGTAGCTAGGACGGTCTGTGAGTGAACATTTGTTTTCTAAATTGATGCATACATAACTGTTTTATATATTTTATATATGTGATTTCTATGATTATGATTGTGGTATTTATGATTAAGTATTTGCACGTATTTCGAGGTTATGGTTTTCTACTGTGTTTATATGTGCTGGTATTTCAATGATGGTTTGATGAACTGATTTTGGATTTGGAAATATGGAATCGGGCATGAGACCCATTTGATTTATGATCTATCGGACTGGAGGCCCATTTGGTTTGAACTCTCGGGCTGGAGGCCCAGTTGATTATGATATCGGACATGAGTCCTATTTATGGATTTACGGTGGTTTATGGACACGGTTTTTCGGGCAAGTTCCCCTTTGAGATGCTTTGAAATTATTTTATAAAATGCTTTCCATATACCATCCTTATATGTGGATATGTGGATGGTCTTCTCCAACTATCTGGGACACTAGGGTAGTCACGGCGGATTGCATGTAATGAGATATTGCACGGAGCGACCGGACCGTATAGTGACTCAGGAGCAGGATTGCTATTATTAGACGTCTAGGACGTCAGACATCTGGGATGTCATAGATAGGCTCAGAGACACCCCGAGCGGCACGCGTAGCCTTATACCGTGACATGTCGTCTGAGACGTCAGGAGTCTAGGATGTCAATAATTGGTATAAATCTTATTTCACTGGATTTACGTATTTGTATTTCTGTGTTGTTTAATGGTTTTGGGCTGAGTTCCCTCATAGTTTGGTTTTATGGTTTTGGGTGAAAGCCCTAATGATTTGATTAAGCTAAATGGTTTTTGAATGCATGCATAGTTTTTAATGAAGGGCATAAATGTCTTTTTTTTAAATGACTTTTTGTTCACTTATTTATTTTCGTACACTCACAGTTTTTATGGTTTTTAATGCCCTTCAGGTTGATCGTGGATGTGGGCTGTAGCAGAGATCGAGACATCACATGCCGCCACTGATCCTGACGCACTCTAGAAGCCCCGAATGGGCTAAGGTTTAGGTTATTCTTTATCTGGCACTTCGTGTCACACGTAGATTAGACGAGAATATGACACATCATGTGTTAATTCTGGAGAAATTGGGATGAGTCTTGTCAACAAATACATGGGCCAATGAAATAGGGGGGATATAAAGGAAAAGCATTAATTTTGTGGCAAAAGCAACTGCCCCTCAAAGTTATTTTTAATTAACTCATTTCCACGGGGGGCAGATGCATTGAGTCTTTACGAATCGATTCAATTATCTCCTCAAAGTCCTCATCTTTTTAATTAAAAAATAAAAAATAATAACCTAAACTCTAATTCTCCACTACGTAATCACCCACTTCTCTTTTTTCTCTTCTTTCTTCACGCCACTTCTCTTTTTTTTTTTTTTTCTTTCATTTGTTCTGTAGAGCAGATCTAAACTCATATGTATATTCTTCTTTTCTTCTTTGATACTTCTAACTTATTGATATTCCCTTATCTATCAAAGAGAGCACGAGAAAGGTTTGGACGTGACCATGAGTGCAAATCAAATATTTCTTGTTTATATAGTTTTCTCAAGCTTTTTTTTCCTCTCTAAATTATCTATTTTGCAGGTAATTCGGACGAATTTGTGAAGAATTGACACCGAGATTGATTAGAAAGTTTGATAATTCCAAGTATCAATATCATTTTACTACAATCTCTAAGTTGGTCTCAATTTTTTTTATTTTAAATGTAAGAACTTACCATCAATGTTTATGGGCTTTTATATATTCATTTAGCTATTGTAGTATTTCGATTTAGTTTTTTTTTTTTCTTTTTCAAATGGTTTGTTCATACCAATTACACAATTGGGTTATGCTATTTTTGTTCTTTTCTCATTTTCTTTGCTTAGTCTAATAGTTGTTTTTATTTTGTTCATTAACAGATTGTAATGAAAGCTAGGAGAGTTGATTAATGGATTGAGTGCACACTACAAAGAAATAAGAAGATTTTGCTTAGAGATTTCTTCGATCGGCAAAAGTTCGGGAGATGAAAATTAAGAGAGTTCTCTAGGTAGATAATGGCAGAAGATGTTGCTCAAAGATTTCTTTGATCTACAATAAAATAAGAAGATATTGCTCATGAACATCTTGGTTGAACAAATGATTTTGACAAGAAAAAAAATAAAAGAAAAGATGAACAAAAAAGGAAAAATAAAAAAAAATTACGTGATTGAATAATTAAATCATTAAGAGCGGATGTGATTGAATAATTAAAAGGAATTATATATATATATATATATTAATTGAAACCATTAGATGCGGATGTGATTGAGTAATTAAAATAGATTTTATTATAGATTAATTGAAACCATTAGGGGCGGATGTGTGTGCTTCTAATTATTAAATCATCTAACGTGGCATTAAAACGACGGGGGCAGGTTTAAGTTCATATCCGCCCCTAATAGCCCCTAATAGTATTATGAGCACCATTTTTAGGGGCGTTTTCTTGATTTGCCTCTCATGTGCTTAGGGGCGGTTTAATTATATTTTCCACCTCTAATGGAGTTAATCGGTGCAAATTTATCTGCCTCTAATAGTTTGATTTTTAGTAGTGCGATCCCCAAGGAAAAAATTTTGTTTGGCTAACGTATAAAATGAGAATAAGAACAAAATTGTAAAAATCTTTTATTTGATAAAAATTATCACACGAAAATAGAATCAACTCGATTTCTAATGTAAATTTATAAGTAGTCTGACACTTTGAATTTTCATTCCACTCCAGTTTTGATTAGCGTACCTTGTGGCTAGCTAGTCATCATCTTCAACCTCCTTTACAAAATCACCATTGAAGTTAATTGCACATAGTCATAATATAGTCGTCAACATAAAATTATATTAATGAAGTTAATTGCACATGATCGGTTTATGCAATTCACTTCATTAATATAATTATATGTTGACGACAATATTATTCACATTATTTCTTATTATTTTATTGATCTTTTTTCGTAAATATAATCTCAACTTTAATATAATTGGTAATCAAATTCTGATTTTAAACTCTTGCTAACATCTTATTAATTTCGTCATTTACTTTAATAATTAGATCAAATTAGTGTGTTATAATTAATTACTTCTTGTGTAAAAGTAATCATTTTAAAATTGACATTATCATCAACAGCTACCTTTGAGCTTAACATGAATTTACTGCATGTATGACAATGATCGTTGCTTGTTGATTTGATAAGAAGAAATTTTTCAATATAAATTATTCTTATAATTTTAAATTATTTTTGTATGGTTTAGTGATTAATTCTTCAATTTTGTGTTCAAAATCTAAGAATTAAATCCTAAGTCATTCTACGATTTTCCACCACCATCTCACCCTCTCCCAAAAACTTTATATACTCTACTCTTGAACTCCAAATAATACAGACTTTATTTTTTTATTTTATTAAAAAAAATTTAATTGTAACTAAATATAATATATATATATATATTATACATATATAATATAATAAAGATTCCAAGATGTCAAAGCCATCAAACACTCCGAAGACACATAGGGTAAAAATAGTCAAATTAAAAAGACATTGTTGTTTTTAATTATTTGAAGGATTTTTTAATACAAATAAATTAATAATTTTTTTTTAAATAAAAGTGAAAATTATGAAAATGTATCAATAATTTACTCCATATAAAAATTCTTATAAATTTATCTAAAAATTGAACTTCTAAAGAGATCATTAAAAAAATCAATTCAAAAAGGCACTAAGTGCCGTGAATTAATTGCTCAGTTCTTCTTTCAAAAAGAAGATATATAGAGCAACATATTGGTACAAAATAGTGATGGCTCTCACAATCCCCTTCCTCGAATGGCTTCCATTTGTGCTACTTCTTCTCCCATTACTTTATTATTTACTCGAACGGAAGAAACATCATCATCTTCATAAGAACCCAAAAAAAAACCTTCCACCAAGCCCTCCCAAGCTTCCCCTTTTAGGCAACTTACACCAACTTCGTCCCTCAACCCACCAAGCTCTATGCCGCCTTTCAAAACAATACGGTCCAGTCATGCTCCTCCACCTCGGCCGCGTCCCCGCTCTCATAATTTCCTCCGCCGAGGCCGCCAAAGAGGTCCTAAAAACCAATGACATCCACTGTTGCAGCCGGCCCGACTCCGTCGGCTCCCGTCGCCTCACATACAACTATCTCGACATGGGATTTTCACCGTACAGCGACTACTGGAGAGAGATTCGAAAACTATGCTCCGTCGAGATTTTCAGCGCCAAGAGGGTGCAAACATACCGGTCGATTAGAGAAGAGGAAGTAGCAAACATAATCCAAGAAATCTCTAACTCTAATGGCGCTCCGGTTGATCTTAGTGAAAAATTGTTTGCTCTCGTAGCAAGTATAATATTCAGGATCGGGTTCGGGACGAGTTTGGAAGGGACTCGATACAAAAGTGGAAGAGATATTTATAATCTGCTGCATGATATTGAGACCATGCTTGGAGGCATGTCGGGAGCTGAGTATTTCCCGGCTTGGATCGGGTGGATTATAGACCGGGCGAGTGGTCTGCACAAGAAGTTCGACCGAGTTTCGAATGAGTTGGACCGGTTTTTCCAGCAGCTAATTGATGATCATGTCCGGCCTGGTAGGGGGCAACAAGAACATGAAGACATAATCGATGTTCTGCTTAGGACATTGAGGGACCAAACTGGCCTCCTTGGAGCTGCTCAACTTGGTCATGATAGGATCAAGGCAGTCCTCTTGGTAAATTTCTCATCTAAACTGCCGAAATGTCCTCGAATAATTAATTTGTAGGTCGCTTTCGTTTTTTGCCCTTTAAAAAAAAAAAAAATAATTGCCCCTTAAACAAATAGACTTAGTTCATTTCCCCTGGCATTCCATTCCTTTTTTTTGGGCCGTAAGAGAGTAGCATGTGCTTAGCATCTGAGGTAAATTGAGGGTATTGGTCCATTTGCATTTATAATTCTTGTTTTTAAACGATTCAATTCAGTTCGATATTTCAATCGGTATTTCTGTTAAAATTAACATCGGTAGTTCAAATGATCATTTGTCTTCGTTATATTTCATATACTAGAAGCATGTTGCTTTTTAGCATAAAAATATTTTATTTGATAAAATTAACAATCGAAGGGGATATTACTAATTTTAATAATTAAAAAGGGGCAATTATTTTAGAAGGAAAATTAAGGGGAACAATCAAAAGTTACTTACGTGTATATTCAAGCTGAATTTCGACAAATTAACTTATTCTATGCTGTAATGTATTATAATATGTACACACATGTGAATCTGATCACAGATTTGAATATCTATTGTTCAAGACTAACAATATATATGTACACATTTGAATCAGAACATACTTCTAGGTGGAATCGATACTGGCTCAATCGCCATGGGGTGGGCGATGGCAGAGATATCTAGGAACCCTAAAATTAGAAAGAAAGCACAAGAAGAAGTCAGACAATGCGTTGGAAACAAAGGAAAAGTGAGTGAAAGTGACACAGACGAGCTACATTACCTGAAGATGATCATCAAAGAGACCCTGAGGCTTCACCCTCCAGCTCCTCTAATTCTTCCAAGAGAGGCCATGTCCGATTTCAAGATCCTAGGGTACGATGTTGAGCCAAAAACACTTGTACTAGTGAACGATTGGGCGATTTCTCGCGATCCTGAGATTTGGGAGGAGCCAGAAGAGTTCATCCCGGAAAGGTTTGATGGAAGCTCAGTTGATTTTAAAGGCCAACATTATGAGTTTTTGCCGTTTGGAGCTGGGCGAAGAGTTTGTCCTGGGATATATATGGGAACAACAACGCTAGAGCTTGGACTCGCAAATCTTCTCTATTGGTTTGATTGGGAATTGCCAAATGGGATGAAGGAGGAAGATATGGACATGGAAGAAGCAACTGATGCTTCGCTCACTATCGCTAAGAGAACGCCTCTCGTCCTTATACCTATCAAGTTTTCTCAAAGTAGGATTGATTAAGGAGCTTGACAATGTCTACAGTAATTGAACTACGGTATGTGGGAGCAGAGCAGTCCTCCTCCTCTCAAAGTGTCATATTTTTTCATTAAACTTTCAAAAATGGCGAAAGTTAACTTACCTTAAATACCGCAACTCAAAAACCATTTGTCAAAAACTCTATTGTAATAAAACATAGAAAGTTTAGAGAGAGTATTCCTCCTCCTCTCTAGAACTCTCTCTTTCTCTTTGCCTATTTCTGGTCGCTCTTTGCCTTTCAGGGAGGCACACTTCCCACATCCTTTCGCTGCTGCTCCACCTCTATGGTGGCCTCTCTCGCTCTTTTTTCCTTAGTTCCTCTCCATCTCCACCACACAAATCGTGGGTTTCCCGTTGCCTTTCAAAGTGGCACCTCCTCCACCTGTTGTGTGGCTTCTCCGCCACTTCTTGTGTGGTTCTTCGGCTTCTTCGGTATTTCCCTATTTTCCCTTGTTCTTCAATATTTGGCTCATATCTTCATCTCCTGTTCTCACATTTCAGTAATCTCCCTTTTTCATCTCACTCCGCCTTGCCCCCAAATCTCCCCCTTTTATCATATTTTTCTTCTCATCCAAAAATTTAAAGTCTTGGGAACATCCTTCTTCCCAGTTGCAACCTCTCACCTACAACTCCACTCTTTTCGGTTTGATTTATTTTAGGGTCTGATGACTTTTTGGATTGCATGAGTATGCAGATTATGGATGAATTGTTTCTCCAACACCATCCTCCACAGATCCCCCAATGGCTCCTTTTTTTTTTCCTGGTTTCCTCTAGGTGGCAGCGGCGGCGGTGGAAGAGTCATGGCGGCAGCAGCGGCTGCTATTGCTTTAGGGTTGACGTCATTGCTAAAGTTTTAGTTTTTTGAGTTTTTCTTGTTATGGTTCAGTTATTGTTATATGTGGACTTTTAGTTTAATTTAATTTAGCGTTTCTGTATTTAACTGATTTGTAATTGGGCTCTTATTTTGAGTTGTGAACTCTATTTTGGATTAATAAAAATTATCCTTAGATAAAAAAAAGTCTTAAATACCTATAATTTACTTCTAATAAAAAAACACCTTTGCAACTCCGGTCGATCCATGACGGCCCAAAATTGATCGAGGGCTCTTAGAGCTGTCGAATTGTAAAATGAGACGAAAGAGAAAGTAAAGCATGGCTTGCGATTCAATATCCTTCCGGTGAAAAAATAACCATAAAAACTAGTCACACTTCAATTGATATAAATTCATTTCACTTAGACTTCGCTGGAAAACTTTTGAAGACGGGATTCGAGGAAACAAAATTTATTGTAACTTTTCCCAAGTAGAATATGCTATGAGAAATTAGGAACTTTAATATTTTTATTCACTCTAATTTATTTATTTTTTATTTTTTTTTTCCGTTGAAAGCCTAATTAATCCTACCAATCATTTTTCTATCTTTCCACTCCCTCTACCAACCACAGTCTCTCCCTGTGCCTCCATCACTCTCTGCAGTCAGCGACCACAAACCCACCAGCCACCACCGTGCACAACTCCAACCACGACCAACCCTGCCGCCAAGCCCAAACAGCTCCCCTCCTCGAGATGTCCTTGTCGTGCCACCGTCGCTGTTGAAGTTCATCGTGGAGGGAGCACCACTGCCCAGAAATACCAGAAAACACTATCGTCGACGAGATTATCAGCACCGCCGCCCTGATAAATGAGGTTCAAAGGATTAATTGATTACCAATAGAAGTAATTGATTGGTGTATAGAGACGATTTGAGGGAAATTAAATTAGGGGTTCATCTTGAGGTTTAGGCACATTGAAATTGAAATTAAAGGCTGAATTTTTTTTTAAGAATAGTGATTGAGAGTGTGATGGAGACGCAATTGATGTTGTTGATGTGAATTTTGATAGGAATATGAAAAGAGAGGGAGGCGACAGAGTTGCCGAGATGAGCATGGTGGTGATGGCTGAGGCTCAGTGAGAGAAAGCGAGACAATGCGCATTTTTTTTTTCAACGGATAAGGATACTTGCGATTGTCCTGCTATTTTTACTTGCTCAAATTAGTATTTTTGCCCATACCAGGGCTCAAATCACCTTTCAACGTGGGACTCAGAACGGAACCAATCAGATCCTTTTACATGAAACGCTGCCTTTAGATTCCATAATCTCTGCCAATCCCTCCCTCCCTTCCTCAAAGCCGCACTCACGCTCCCTAGTCAATACCTTTCATTCTATTTCCAGAAACCCTTCTTTGACCCCTAATTCTCATTGCGCACCCAAAACCTTTTCAAGTTTAAGTTTTTCTTTTCCCACTTCTGTGAAATAAAGAGAATGAGAAGAGAAACAAAAAATCAATGGGCTCAACATAATTTGAAGAATTGAAGAAGATCTAACAAAAATGACATCACCAACCTATTTGAAATGTCAAATCTTCACCGATGAGATCATCTAGGACATCCTCCCCCACTTGACGGACGATGCATTTTCTTTAAAGTCCTTTTCTTTGGTCTGCAAATCCTTCTATTTCATCTTCAAGAGCCCTGGATTAATTGCGGGCAGCCATGGATAGATGAGAGCAAAGTTGTTTTTCCTAAGAAATAAATTAAGGATATTAAAGTCTATTTACATATAATTTATGTTATTTTATAAAAATTATAAAAAATTGACACTTGATTTGATAGTAAACTTTTGAATTTTTTAATAAATTCTTGGTGTATGTAAGAAAATGCAATAAATGAAACAAGAGAAATTAACGAATTTCCTTGTATTGATTAAGGGTTAAATTCTAATTTTAGAAAGATAGGTTTAATTGGATTTACAGTGTATGCAGCTTGTATGGACTCTGTTCTTGTGTTGTATGTTTCCATCTTAAAATTAAAATAACCTTATTTAGTCCGAAGGAGGACTGTTATATTAGGCCTTTTCTTTTATTTGGGCTTCAATAAATTCTAACCAAAACAAACAAGCGAAAAGCCCATATTCGAATATTTATTTATAAGCTAAACTAGCCTCCTTTCAAAAAGAAATCTTCTTCCAAATTTTTTTTCTTCGATTGATCTTCTTCGGGTCAATGGAGGCTTCCCTTAGTATCTATAGGAATATAGTGACTAAATTGAATAATTCAACCAATTTTGATGTTGATTTTACCGAAATTTGTTTGTCCTCAAGTTTCATTTTCTCTTTAATTGTCTGTTTCGGGGTGGTGTGAACTTTTTCCACCCACCCAATATATGAAGCAAAGGAGGATTTTCATATGGATTTCTTGGTGGGTTTTGGCCTGATTTTGTGTGCGTTTTAGCTGGGGTTTTCTTGATTTTTGGCTGGATTTTTCTTATTGTTTTCGGGTGGAAGATGATGTGGGTTTTGGGTGGATTTTTTATGGAGAGTTGGTTGGATGTTGAAGTAAAGGTATGACCGGGTGTTTTGGTTTTGATTAAAAAAAAATAAGGCAGGTGGGTTATATATAGGTTTTTACTGTCCATTCCCTATTTCAATTTGCTTATGGAATGATCCATCATCCACATTTGTTATTTTAGTTGGGATATGAACAGAAGAGAGGTTTAAAACATAAGAAAGTCGGATAAAGAGTAGTGTAGCTGGCTCACTCATCGTGAGAATTGTGAATTCTTCTCCACCACCAAATCTCTTTGCTTTATTATATACATATATGTGTCCTTGACAATTCAAAAGTGTTGAATTGTTCCCATAGTTCCACACGCCATCTTTGTGGTAGTATTGGTTTTTGTGTACATATATATATATATATTTGAATTTAGAGTCTGGGCACACCAAATCCCTTTGCTTTATTATATACATATATGTATGGCCTTGACAATTCAAAAGTGTTGAGTTGTTCCCATAGCTCCACACGCCACCTTTGTGGAAGTATTGGCTTTTGCGTATATATATATATATATATATTTGAATTTAGAGTTAGGAACCACTAAAACATTAATGGGCTTTTATTTATATATATAATATATAAGAGGTTTTTTGTCAATCGGGTCACATGATTGGCCTTGATAATTAATCTCTTGGCTGGGTTGACCTTGATAATTAATCACTTGGCCGAGTCGACCTTGATAAAAGTCCTTGGCTGGTAGACCATAGTAAAATTCCTTGGCCGGGTCAACCATGTGGTCTAATTGTTGGCCATGTCGTATGGCTTTTAGACCAAGAAGTAAAAGTGGTGGCCACTAATGGTCTAATGACACTCAATCAAATTGAGGTTGGGCTTTAGTGTTACTAAATCTAGTTCTTCGACCCGACCCAAAGCTTGAAAGAAAATATGAAAACGTGCCGGGTTCTAGTCGATCCTTAACCAACCTTGATCTTCAAATGGTTGAAAGTGGGTAACAAATAAAGCCAAGATTATGCCAACCTAGAATCTTCTAAAGAGAGAAGGTTTCGATTAAATCTCGGTCAAATCATTTTGGTATCAATCCACCGTGACTCAAGTCATTTTAACGAGGCAAGTTTTTTTCCAATCCGACTTGGAAAGATTTGGGTGGTCTCAATTTGGAAAGATTTGGGTGGTCTCAACTTGGAAGGATTTCGGGTGGATCAAACTTGGAAAGTTTGAGTGGCTCAACTTGGAAGGTTTTTCCCATCAGAAACGTGGAGGCCTAGTGTAACGACCCGTCTCGAATTAGCGGGATTAATAAAGGATTAATGACGGATTACAGAGACTAATCGGAGATTAGAAGAGGATTAGCTGACGTTAAAGGCAAAATGACGATTTTGCCCCTAAAATGGGCAAAACGTTGACTTTTCGTTCGGAAGGCCAAATGAACTTTGGCCGATAACTGTGACGTAGTTCGGGACGTCACGAGTTCTTAGACACGTGGCATGTTTGATTCCGACATCCGATGAAGAAGTTGTGAAGATCAGAAGTTCGGGGGTATTTTGGTAATTTGGTTGAATAGGGGCCAACGGTTGACTTTTGATCTGGGAGGTCAGATGGCCGAGGGTCGAGGGCCATTACATAGATCAGGACGATAAGAATCCGTAAACAGGCGGCACGCCGAATTCGGACGTTCGATGGCGAAGTTACGGTTCACGGAAGTTCGAACGTACTATTGCACGTTTTACGAGACGGGAACTATTTGTCATTTAGTAGGCCCTAGATCATTCCCAAACCTAATGGATGAATGACAGGTGTCATTCATCCATTCCCCATCATTTTTCCTTCATGCATATCCCTTCCCTTTTCCTTCATCGATCATTCTTCCATCCACCAAACTCAAACCCGATCACCCTTCCACCCCAAATCCAAATCCTTCAACCTTATGATCATTTGTAAGACCCAAGAGAGTGAGAGGAGGACTGAGGAAAGTGGTGGCCGGCCAGGAACAGCACCGCCATGGACGGCGGAGGAGGAAACCGTGCAAAGGTATCCGTTTAACCGATTTTCTCCATTTTTCGATTTCAATCATTATGAATATTTTTAATTGATTGTATTGAGCTTATTGGGTTAGTAGGAGTGTGTTAGGATTCTTTTGAGGAAGGTTGGAGGTTGAGGAACCCCTGGGGAGGTTCTAGGAAAATCGAACCGTGAGGGACAATCGGGTTTAAGGATTTTTAGTCGATTTTTGGTTGATTTAATTGCGTATTCAAGTCCCTAGCATCAAATTAGGAAGGATGGAATTGATTATGAGAAAAACGGACGAAGATTGGATCGGATATGAAGCTGGACCAGTCACGCCGGTCCAAGTTGCAGAGGAAACCGGGCCGACTGGTTCGGACCGACCTAACCGAGGACGAAGACGACGGTAGCCCGGCGCGTGTGGCCCACGCGCAGGGCAATCCTAAGGTACGTGACATCACGTGGCAGGGAATCTAGGGAAGGTTCCAACATGTCAAATCATCTATTCGATGTATCAAACATTTTGGGACTAGTTTCGTGTCGATCGGACATCGTCTCGATATAGTTCGGGCTGTCCGAAGGTTTCAGTGCGCGTTTGAAAATAGTTAAAAATCCCGAAAAGTTAGGGGGCTTTAGTGAGGGGTTAATTAAGTAGTTAGTAAACCTATAAAATGATTTGGACAGGTTTGGAAGTCCCGGAGACCACGTTTGTTCTGGGAGAGCCGTATTGCACGCGTATCGAGGCGGCAGAGCGGACGGTCTGTGAGTGGATTTTCTTTCTGAAATCGATACATGCATAAATGTTTTATATATGTTTTAATATGTGTTTTGGGATGCCTTGAGTGCATTTTTGTGTGTGTTTACGTATGGACACGTACTTCGAGGTTTTCGGGTTTTATACGTGCTTATACGCGCTTATGCTTTCGGTTTTCATGAAATAGTTTTGAAAGGGTAAAACCGGGCATGAGACCCATTTGGGTCTGGTTTTGACTCGGGCATGAGACCCTATTGATGACCTACGGGTTTGAGTCGTGGTCGGGATGGGTGCTGTGTGCACGCAGACGGACGACGAGACGCTCGCCTCCGAATTGGGATACGTTCCTTCCGGAGAGGTCACGACGCACGTCTCGTTGTTGAGCAGCCACTGGAGGCTCGACTTCGGAGTGTTGACAGTTTAGAGGATCGATCGGCGATGTGTGCGCCATGGTCTCAAGATGGTCGCGATAGTGATGTGTTCACGGCGATATACCGGGATTGAGAGCGATCCTGGATTGATGGTTGCACGCATCGCTATGATCAGGATCGTGATCGACCCTCAGACATCAGGCTCGAAGCCCCGTTGATTTACGAGTTCGGTCTCGATGCCTAGTTATTGTGGAATCGGGCTAGGGGCCCTATTCAGTCCTATGTTAGGGCGGAAGGCCCAGTTGATTTGTGTTATCGGGCGTGAGTCCCGCTTTATGGTTTTGTATACTGGTATGTATATACCCTACTTACGAGATGATTGATTGGTCTCCTCCAGACGTCGACCTGGAGAGTCACGATCCACAGACCAGAGTGGGTATCCCCATAGGGATCCCGTTCCAAGAGTGAGCATTATGATGTGGTCCTGGACCAGATTCCAGAGAGATGATCGGACTAGGTCCGAAGTTGAGTCACCCAGATGGAGAATTCTTGGGAGAAGATTCGGAGTGTGAAATGACCCGTCCCGAATTCCGGGTTTTAATTAGTAACTAATCATGATTAGCGGGGTTAATCGGTGATTAGTTGGGCGAAAATCGAACGAACAATGCGGAATGACCGTTTTGCCCCTAGTCGTGGGTAAAACGTTGACTTTTTATTCGGAAGGTCAAATGGACTTTTACCAATGACCGTGACGTAGTTTGGGATGTCACGAGTTCAGAGACAGGTGACACGTTTGATTCCGACATTCGTGGTGAAAGTTATGACGTTCGGAGGTCCAAGGGCATTTTCGTAATTGGGATGAAAAGGGGAAAAATGTTGACTTTTTGATCGGGAGGTCCGATGGCCGAGGGCCAAGGACCATTAGGAAGGTCTCGATGCCCTGAGTCCGTAGACAGGCGGCACGCGTCGATCGGAGTCCGAATGACCAAGTTACGAGTCTAGATGCTTGAGCGGCATTTTGGTAATTTGTGATAAGGAGGGTAAAATGGTAATTTTGGGCTACAGCTTTGAACAGCCGTGTATAGGGAACATGATTAGTGCACGGGGGTGGATTGTTTATGTGGTGAATTGATGGGCTGGGGAGTTGTTTAATGGATAATGGAATGTTTATGCCTTGTGTGGGAAGCGGGAAAGTATGGGTGAGTGCATGATTGCTTTTCTCTGCCGTTGGTGTCTCTAAAACGGGAAGAAAACAGAGTGCTTTCCCACGCATGATCAGCCTTTCCAAGGCCAAACTGAGTGCAATTGTGAACGGGAAGGAGATTAAGGGGCTGAGAGAAGTGCTCTGAGATGGAGAGATGGAAAAATGAGAGGAAAATGGTGAGGGGAAGTTCAAAAACCCGAAACTGGTTTTTGATAAATTCAAATTCAAATTTCTGTTTTAGGCTAGTCCAAGCCTGATTGAGGGCCAAATAAGCTTCTTGGAACCGTAATGAGTCGATCCAAATCAAGTGTGGCCATTTTCGAAGCTCGTGCCGGAAAATTCGAGCTTGGAGTCGTGGTGATTGAGGTGAGTTCTTGTGAAATTAATTGTGAAATCATCCTTAGAGTGAGTATATGAAGCTTCCCAACTAATTAATTGAAAGAAACTGTGACTGTGTGATGAATTGGAACATTGAACCCGATTAGGACCCGTGTTCGATTGAGCTGGTTTCAGGCCATGTCGACTTGAATGAGTAAAATAGAACCTTAATTAAGTCCATTACGATGCTATCTAAGAGTTTAATTGAAGGAATTAAGTGGTTATTCGTAGGGATTGAATCGGGTCAAGACACGGGTTGCAGACCCGTTTACCATGGAAACGGGCGAGGAAGGAGATGAACAGTGCTTGACACCGTGGCTGCGCGTGACACTAGCAGGCGCGTGGGTGTCACGCGCAGCCACTCACGGCGGCGCGTGGGCACGAATTCCAAGGTGAGTTCAACATGTCATTTATCCTATACAATGTAAAGAACATTTTAGCGTTGGTTTCGTGTCAATCGGATCCCGTTCCGACATTGTTCGGGATGTCCGAAGGTTTTAAGTCGAGTTTAAAAATAGTTAAAAATTCGGAAAAATTACTGGACTTGAATAGGAGGTTAATGAAGAGGTTAGTAACCCTCTAATGTGATATGAACAGGTTTGGGAGTCCCGGTGTTTATGGCGAGGCCCGGAAAGGCCGATGGCACGCGTATCGAGGCGCATGGTTAAACGGTCAGTGAGTGGACTTTGGTTTTATAAAATTTATGCATGCATAACTATTTTATATGGATTATGATTGTGATTATATGATGTTGATTTGAGTATTGGTGAATTATATGGTTTCACGCATTTCGAGGCGATTTACGTGCTTGCACGTAAATCGAGGTTTTTCCGGCTTTACACTAATTTTCCATACTTATGGTTTTGGATATGATTTCATGAAATGGTTTGAAATTGGAATGATAAACTCGGGCATGAGGCCCAATTGTTTTGGAAACCTCGGACTTGGAGTCTGTTTGATCCTGAAATGACCAACTCGATGAGACCCGCTGGGGGTTCTAGGACCAGCCGTGTGGTGTCTCGGGCCCGCCGGGGGCGTTGTGGTTCGGCAGGGATCCTGCAAAACTAGACACCGGTGTGGTGTCGGCCAAAGGGGCTCCGATGCCAAAGTTAGTATCTGAATGCCGAGGGGCAAGTAAACATAGTGCTCTGGGTCGGTTCTGAGTGTCTTACCTTTGTGAAGGGTTTCGGGGTATTTATAGTAGCCATAACTGTGGTAGGTGGGCTACTGTTACGGGAGCAGGTGGTGCTTTGTGGCTGGGAGCCGTCTGACAAGCCCTGGACATCCGGAGGAGGCGCCAGCTGGAGTCCCAACCTACCTCCGTCAGGGAGTTGGTGTGGCAGAGTTGGTTAGGTGACTGTCGCAGCCAGCTGTCGTCTGTTCACTGTCAGGTGCCGAATGGCGGGTCTGCAGTATGGTGCCGATCGATGGGCCGTAGGCCGTGAGGGTGCCGATCAGGCGATCGGTCGGCGGCCTTCCTATCCTGGTGGGACCTGTGCTAAGGTGGTCGGTCGATATGGTATCAACATAAGTCCCCTAAGTCTTTGACTGAGGTGGGGTTCCTCGGTCGAGGACTTGATATGACGGCCGGTACCTGTCGACTGACCAGGGCGGTGCGCCCTGTATCCCTAGTAGCCCCCCAAGTCATGGAGCGAGGAAGTGCACCGTATGTCCAATTTGAAAAGAGGCCCCGTTGCCGAGTTCCGGAAGTGGCCCACCGTAAAGACCGAAAGATCGTGGAAAGGCGACCGTGGGGAATGGCGGGGAGACGTCGGTAGCAGTGTGCTTGCCGACGGAGAGAGGAAGCGTGCCGTCGGGAAAGATGCCGAGAGGAGCCGGTCGTCAGGCGGTATGGATGCATACCGGTTAGCGATGTATTTATGTACGTATGTAGTTGAGAATGTACGATACCGATGGGTATACAGTACAAGGTATTCATAGCCGAAAGGTGGCCGTATCGGCCTGGCAACCGTCAGATCGGAAGCGCGCATCTCGAGGCGGGCCAGGGGCCTATAAAAGGGGCGAAAGCTTTTTGACTTTTTCACTTTTTACTCAGAGCATCTGTGGAATAATTGCAAGTGCCGACTGAATTGGAGACTGCCGATCAAGAAGAAGACGCACGTGCAACCAATTCGACCGAGCAAAACTTTGAAAGGTATAATTCCTGCCGTTCGGCATCTCTGCTCAGCATGTGTTCCGTAGCGTAGGTGCTTAGTTGTAGCTTCTTTTCTTTTGGTAATTTGTAGATGTCAGAGTCAGAGTCAAACAGTGGATCTGGGGTTAGGTCCCCTCAAGCTTTTGGTGGGGAAACACCGTCCAGTTCGGCAACCGACGTGCCGAGCGGGCGTAGTGCGTCAACGTCTACTAGTGGGTCCACTAGCAGCACTTCGTCGTCCAGCAGTGGTGACAGCCTGGATGAGGCTCTCAGGTTGCCGCGGAAGGAGTTGAGGCAGCAGGGCGGATGCAGCACATCGGGTGCCGATCGGCCAAGTGAGAGGAGGACGTCTCCCTGTACTGCCCCCGTCGCCACCGTCGATTCCGAGGCTGAGGGTAGCGGGACGGAGACGAGCTCGCCGATGGAACTAGATGCCGACGGCGTGGTGAAGGTGGAGTATGCCGTGGACTACGAGATGAACACCATTCGGCAGTCCGACCTGGACCGGTTCCGGGAGCTATACAACGTGCCAGCGGAGATTAAGATGACGGTACCCCCCGCACAGCAAAAAGCCGAGCAATCCTCCAGAAGGGTCGACATTATTTTACGTCGATTGCTTTGAACACGGAGTGAGGCTGCCTCTGCACCCGTGGCTCCAGGATATGATGGCGAGGGCGAACCTGGCCCTGGGGCAGCTGAACGCCAACGGCTGGATCATCCTAATCAGCCTGTACACGGCGTTCCGACTGGCGGGACTGCCGAAGCCGACCTGGGGGCAATTGTGCGCCCTGTACCGCTTCAAGAGGCAGACCTACGGGTCGGGGTGGTACCAGATGGAGTGCCTACAGAAGACGGCCCGGGGTACCTTTATCAACGACGTGCTGACGTCGCAGAAGAGCTGGAGACACCAGTTTTGCTGGGTGTCCGGGCCGTGGGAGGGAGACGTCAGTGGGGTCCGCGCGAGGATTCCCAGTTTTTTCCAGTCTGGAGGTTGTTGGTCTACCGTTCGGCTAGTGGTCATAAGGCGGCAATTGTGGCTACCGAGGCGGAGACTGATGGTTTTTGTTGTGTGTGCAGGTCCGTCTAAGGCAACGGTGACAGCAGAGGATTGGGAGGCGTGCAACCTGGTGCGGGAGAAGCTGTCCGACCTGGAACGCAGCCGGTGCGTCCTGAAGTTACCGTCGAACCTGCTTGCCGTGGGTCTCATCTCGCCACCTGGTAAGCAGTAGTGTTGAAGTTATAGTGTGTAGGCATGCCGGGGCACTAACAGTTTGTTTTTCAGTGCACCCCCAAGTTGAACAAGCTGCTCAGAAGAACATGAGTGAGGCGGTGGCGAAGCACGGCGTGGCTGCCGAGGGTAAGGGCAAGGAGCCGGAGGTGCCCCTCCCCCCCCCCCCCCCCCCCACAGCCGCGGAGGCAGAAAACCGTGGTGGTGAAGCCCAAGGGGACTGGCCGAGAGGAGCCCCAGCAAGGGTCGAGCTCTGGCTGTCGACCAGATGGGCTGTCGAAGCCGAGCCGGCCTGAAGCTAGGCAGGGTACGGAGATGAGTCCGGTGCTTGGTCTGAAAAGACCCTTGATCGGCGGGCTGGACTAAGCCCGGGTGCGCCGGAGGAAGCTAATGGAGGCTCGGCAGAGGCAGTCTCCCCCGGCAGCTGGGGTGTCGGAGAGCGAGAGCGCCGACCGGCGTCGGAGGAGGGAGGCGGTGCTGAGGGCTCCGGAGGTGCCGAAGGGGCAGGAGAAGGAGAAGGAGAAGGGGTCCCGGAGGGAGATGCCGCCGCCGGCGAGGGAGAAGGCGGTTGTCAGCGCCCCTAGCGTGGCGTCCTTGTTTGCCGAACCCCTGGAGACGGGCGAGGTGGTGCGGTCTACCAAGGCCGGCGATGGCTGGGTGCCGGTGACACACCACGTGCACAAGACGTTGGTGCCAGTTGCCAATGCCTTCGTGCTGGGGTCGCAGGTAACTCCTGCGGAGATAGAGGAGATCGGCACTGGCTCGCATCCCGGTCGGTTTGCTGCCGTCCTGGCCGAGCAAGCCCACGTAAGATCGATCGCCCAGTATTGTTTTCGTTTGTTTGTTTATTTATTTGTTGTTGTTTTGTTTTTTTTCTAAGTGGCATTATCTCGGCAGTGCTTCGGGCAGACATATGTGGCCCTGCAGAAGGTTGCGCGGCATATGTAGAGGCTAGAGGCCGAGCAGGGCGCCGCGCGGCAGAGGGAGGAAAAGCTGCTTGCCCGGGAGAGGGAGGGCCATGCCGCGCGGAAGCGAGTTGTGGAGTTGGAGGGGGAGCTCAAGCGGGAGAAGGCCCGTGCGGAGGCGGCAGAGAAGGGGATAGAGGACCGTGAAGAGACGGTGCATGCTTTCTCCCAGTAGCTGAACGAGCAGGAAAGAGCCATGGGTGAGCTGCAGGGGGAGGTGGACCGGCTTCGTGTCCTGCTATCGGCCGATCGGCAGAAGACCCTGGAGGACTTCATGGCGGACCCGGTGTATGCGAATCATCTCGACCTGGCGCTTGCCGAAGTGGAAGATGATTGCATACAACGGGTGTTGTACTTCAATCCAGGGGTCCCCCTCAACTTCCCGTGGCTGGATGAGCCCCCCGTGCTGAGCAAGACTTTCTCCCTGGACGGTCAACCGTCGAATGCCGAGGGCGAGCGGCCGGCTGGTGCGGAGAAGGCTGCAGAGGCGTCCACTGCCGACCAGGCTGAGGCGGCAGACGAGGAGGTGGTGGTAGTTTGAGGCCGAGGGCCGTGTAGCTTGCTTTTTGTATGCTCGTTTTTGTTTCCTTTATTTTTATAGTCCGGGGAATGCCCCGTGTAGCATGTAGCTCGGTAGTGAAATCAATGAAGGTTGGACTTTATCTATCACTTTGCATCGTGCGATGGCACTTCGTTTTTTTTTTTGAATGAGAACTGCCGATAGGCGAGTACTTGGCGATTGTGCGCATATGTGTAGGCATGCCGATCCACGGAGTTGTAGATTAGATAAGGACCGAAAAGTCATGATCATAAACCCAACCGTAATGGACATAACCACCGAAATAAGATCGTAATAGCGAAAGCTAATTGAACTTGACTGTGTGGACCAAGTAAGCTTGTGTCGGTAGGTAAAGTAGGTGCCGTGTGGGTCACCGGGAGTGCCGATCGGCAATAGGGGATAGGCTACTTGTAGTTGAGGACTAGACGAACACTTAGATAAATGAAAGAACATTTCGCCGGAAAGGCAAGTTCGACTGGAGATAGCCAAGTCGAATTACATTAAAGTGTAAAGCAATGTACATGGGGGGTGTTTTTAATTATAAAACAACTTGAGATAATCCACATGCCACGGGTGTGTAAGCGACCGTCCATCCGTAGTCTGGAGCTCATAAGTGCCTGGACGACAAATTCGAGTGACCAGGTAGGGGCCCTCCCACGTGGGCCCGAGGGTCCCATCAGCACGCTCCTTAGTGGCCAGGCTAACCTTGCGAAGGACCCAGTCACCGACCTGGAAACTGCGTCTGTGAACGCGAGAGTTGTAGTAGTGAGCGATTCGCTGTTTGTGCGCCATGTTACGGAGATTGGCTTGTTCACGGCTTTCCTCAATGAAGTTGAGATTTTGTGTGAGGAGTTCCGCATTCTCTTGTGGATCATAGGATAGTACTCGGTAAGAGGTTTCCCCAATTTCCACTGGAACGACAGCTTCAGTATCGTGCGGACTGGCGTTGGATGCGTCGGGCCTCGTTGCGGTTGGGCGGGAGTTTGGCCATGGTGAGGTACCGGACAATGGGGTCCATCCAAGAAGCTTCCTGTGTTGCGACCAGGACTGGTTGCTCGCTTGTGCTCGGGGATGCCAAAAATTCGACGGGAACACGGCGACCTATCTTGTCGTCGATGGAGGAGGCCAGGCGGGCTAGGGCATCGGCGTGGCTGTTTTCCGACCATGGTATTTGAATGACCTCGTAGCCGCGGAAGTGGCGGAGTAGGGACCGCACTTTTGCCAAGTATCGGGTCATGGAGGCGTCTTTGGCATCATAGAGGCTGTTGATTTGTCGGACGACGAGCTGGGAGTCGCTGTAAACCTACAGCTGTTGTGCTTGGAGGTCGGTGGCCAACCGGAGGCCAGCAAGAAGGGCTTCGTACTCGGCTTCGTTGTTGGAAGCCTGGAACCCAAAACGCAACGCGTACTCCAGCCGTTCCTGAGTAGGTGTGCTGAGTACGAGGCCGGCGCCAGAGCCAGTATGGCAGGAGGATCCGTCCACATAGAGAGTCCAAATTGGTCGGGCGGGGTCCAAGGTGGACGGGGTTGGCGACTCGCAGATAGGAGCGGCGGGTGCCGCAATATTGGGATCCGGAGTGTCGGGCATGTGCTGCGTTGTGCTGTATGTGAATTCGGAAAGGAAGTCAGCGATGACCTGTCCTTTGACAGCTGGTCTTGGGGCGAATGTGATATCGAACTCACTAAGCTCCATTGCCCATTTGACGAGTCGCCCCGAAGCGTCTGGCTTTTGGAGCACCTGGCGAAGGGGTTTGTTAGTAAGGACTAACATGGGATGTGCCTGAAAGTATGGGCGGAGGAGCCGGGCCGTTACAATGAGGGCAAAGGCCAACTTCTCCAGGTCGTTGTACCGGGGTCTCGGCGTCCTGGAACGCCTTGCTGACATAGTATACTGGGAACTCCGCGCCGTCCCGACTGGTGACGAGGACGGAGTTGACAGCAGATGTGGAGACAGAAAGATAGACGGTGAGCCGTTCCCTAGTGGTAGGTCGGGTAAGTAGGGGCGCGGTGCTCATGTAGGTTTTGAGAGCTTCAAAGGCAGCGTCGCACGTTGCGTCCCAGTTGATGTGCCGGCCCTGGGTCTTCATGACCTTGAAGAATGGTAAACACTTGTCCGTCGCCCGGGAGATGAACCGGGTGAGGGCGGCGATCCGGCCAGTAAGGCTTTGGGCTTCCTTGAGTGTGCGCGGGGGCTTCATGTCCAGGATGGCCTTGGTTTTTTCGGGATTACCCTCGATTCCCCGTTGGCTGATCATGTAACCGAGGAATTTTCCAGAACGGACACCGAAGACGCATTTGGCAGGGTTGAGCCGCATCTTGTATTGCTTCAGAGCCTGGAACATCCTGTGGAGGTTAGGCACGTGCTGGTCGGCCGTCCAGCCCTTGACGAGCATATCATCTACGTACACCTCCATGGTCTTGCCAATCTGATCCGCGAACATGAAGTTGACAAGCCGTTGGTAGGTGGCACCGGCGTTCTTGAGCCCGAAGGGCATAACATTGTAGCAGTAGACTCCCAGATTAGTGCGGAAACTGGTGTGGATCTGGTCGTCGGGGTGCATCCGGATTTGGTTGTAGCCAGAGTACGCATCCATGAAGCTGAGGAGTTCGTGGCCAGCTTTGTTAAGATCCGTGAAGTCGATGCATATCCGCTAGGATCCGGAGGGTTTCTTGACGAGTACGACGTTTGCGACCCACGTGGCTTAAATGGCCTTGCGCACGAAGTGAATGGTGCTGAGCCGAACGATCTCTTCTTGCATGGCTAGCTGTCGTTCTGTGTCATAAGTCCGCTGCTTCTGGGTGACCGGTTTGAAGGAGGGGCTGATGTTAAGCCTGTGGCAGATGACATCCGTGGAGATGCCAGGCATGTCGGCGTAGGACCAAGCAAAGACTTCGCCGTTGTCCCAGAGGAATTGGATGAGTTGTGTCCTGATTTCGGGAGCGAGTGTGCTTCCAATTTTCACTTGCCACTCGGGGTTATGCGGGCAAAGGGTGATTAGCTCTGTATCCTCCACGGGTTGCGGCTGCGAGACGGCGGAGAGGTCGTGCGGGTCCTCTGGGGGACCCGAACGTATTTGCTTAAGGAGCTCGGAGTCGACAGGGTCGGCCTCGTAAGCAGCCTCGGCGACGGCCATGGTCTCCCGCTTGTCGCATGGGTTGAGCTTTGTCAGGGCGGTCTGATAGTAGGAGTGGGCGGATTGTTGATTACCGCGGACTTGGCCAGTGCCCATGACGGTCGGAAACTTCATGAGAAGGGCCCGAGTGGAGATGACGGCGCTGAGCTGGTTGAGGAGTCCCCTCCCCAAAATGACGTTATAAGCAGTGGGGCAATCGACTACCAGGAAGGTGGTGATGGCTGTTGCGATCTTAGGCGCTCTCCCCAGGGAGATAGGCAGGGAGATGGTGCCAAGGGGCATGACAGAATCGCCTGAGAAGCTGAGTAGCGGGGAACCAGCATGGGTGAGGCTTGTGGAGTTGATGCCCAACTGGTTGAAAGTGTCCATGAAGAGGACGTTCACAGAGCTACCAGTGTCCACCAGGATCCGCCCAACATCGAAATTGGCGATCTGAGCGCGGATGATCAACGGGTCATCGTGGGGAAAGATAACTCCCCGCTCTTCTTCCTCGGAGAAAGTGATGGGCGTCCATCCTGCCCGGGCGACCTTGGCCGCGCGTCCATCCATGATGTTGAATATTTGGTGGTTGGATGTCGTGGCGCGCAAGAAGTTCTTCTTGGCTCGATTGGAGGTGCAGGAGGAAGAGATGGTGGGGCCCTCGCTGATCGTGTTGATCTGTGGCAGTCCCGGTCCGGGGCGTGCGTGTTGGAGGAACTGGTTGATCTTCCCCTCCCTTACGAGTGCTTCCACAATGTCGCGGAAGGCCACGCACTCGTCGATGGTATGACCATTGAACTTTTGGTACTGGCAGTACAAGTTGGATTGGATGCCCGGGCGGGGGTCGGGCGGTCGTGCCCTTGGCTTGGGGATTGTGTCCTCGATGCTCATCAAGACGTTCTCGAGGGAGATGTTCAGGATTGAATAGGTTTCGTACTTTGAGGTGGGCCCCGTATGGGGTTTGCCTGCTTGGTGGTGGCCTGATCCCTGCCCCTTGTTGTGGTATTTGTCCCTCCCACGATGGTCATTGTTATACGTCCCCTTCCGCTTACCGGAGTGTGAGTCAGATCGGTGATCCGTATGCGCGTTATTGGTCGGCGGAGGTGACCGTGCATGCCGGTTGTTGGGAGGCGGAGGGCGCACGCTATTCACGTCAGGTCGCGATGCGACCTGGGGAGAGTTGAAGTGCTACGCCTTGGCGTGTATTGCCGCTTGCCGCATGAGCTCATTGTAATCGTCCCAACCCTGGGTGAAGGCATGGTACTTGAAGGTGGACTCCCGCAGCCCGTTGCGGAAAGCGCGGTAGGCGGCCTTGTTGTCCGTCTCGTGGCACTTGGAGTATTCCAGGCTGAAACAAGCGGCGTACTGGCGTAGGGGCTCGCTATCTCCCTGTCGGAGGGTTCCCAAGTCCTCGGTTGTGAGCAGTCGATCCGTCTGGATCATGAACTGGTTCAAGAAGATCGTGTGTAGGCGGTCGAATGAGTCGATAGACTGTGGTTCCAGGCGATAGAACCAATTGAGCGCGGCCCCGGTGAGGGTGGAGCTGAAAATTAGGCACTGCGCCTCGTCGGAGATCTTTCTGAAGGCGAGCGCTGAGTTGTAGTTATTGATATGAGTGTCTGGGTCGCCTTGTCCGTCATACAAGGCAATCTTCAAGGGTTTGACCTCCGTTTCATGGCGGTACCGCATGATGCGGTCCGTGAAGGGACCAATGTTGGCCCGGGGTCGGGGTAGTGTCCCAGCTTTGGGTCTGGCGGCCTCCAGTTCCCGCACGCGCTGGAGGAGTTCCTGAACCACCTCGTTTGATTGGTCGGGTCGATCTGCCCTACTCGGGCGGTCGTCGATAGTATGGTTTGCGCTGCCGCCTCTGGGCTTCGTGGGTTGCACCGGTCGCCGCCCGGACGAGGCCGTGGTTGAGCTGGCGTTGTCTTCTGGCTGGTGCCTGCCGATCGGCGCGGAAGGACTGCCTGGGGGCTGGATGGAGAGCCGCGGAGGCTGTGTGGGTCGGCGTGCCGACCCGGACCTTGACCGGGCGCCTTGGGATAGGACGGGTAGAGGTGGTTGTACCTGGATGCGGGGGTCGTGGGTAGGGTAAGTCAGACGGTTGGCCGGGGTCTGCGCCTGTCTCCTGTCGAGCAGCTCGCGGGCGTCACGGTAGATCTGTGTTCCCGAGGGGCCAGGCATGTCGGTCTGGTGGAAGAGTAGGCGACCGGATGCCTCCGGTCGGCAGGCGTCACCGATCTCGGCTCGGCCGGCATCAAACTCCGGCCGACGAGACGCAGCGGCTAAGGCCCGTTTGGTTGCCTCCCGCTGCTCCTCCAGTTCCTCGTGTGTAGACTGCAAGATGGCCAGGGTGCTTCCATGCTGTTCCCCCCACACGTGATTCCTGCACTCGATGGCAGCGTTGCTCTTCCTGAGTTCGGCAACCTCCGACCGGAGGGTCCTCAGCATCTCGAGCACGTCATCGGAAGGTAGGCCGGCTCGGATTCGGCCGCGATCTCCCTGGGGGGTGTTGTTGAGCTCACCGTCATCCCGTTCGGCAGACATTGTTCGTCAGCGGAGGGTCGAGCAGGGGTATGTGAGTTAGTGGGTGTTTACTATCTTTCCCACAGACGGCGCCAATTGTTTGATCCTGAAATGACCAACTCGATGAGACCCGCTGGGGGTTCTAGGACCAGCCGTGTGGTGTCTCGGGACCGCCGGGGGCGTTGTGGTTCGGCAGGGATTCTGCAAAACTAGACACCGGTGTGGTGTCGGCCAAAGGGGCTCCGATGCCAAAGTTAGTATCTGAATGCCGAGGGGCAAGTAAACACAGTGCTCTGGGTCGGTTCTGAGTGTCTTACCTTTGTGAAGGGTTTCGGGGTATTTATAGTAGCCATAACTGTGGTAGGTGGGCTACTGTTAGGGGAGCAGGTGGTGCTTTGTGGCTGGGAGCCGTCTGACAAGCCCTAGACATCCGGAGGAGGCGCCAGCTGGAGTCCCAACCTGCCTCCGTCGGGGAGTTGGTGTGGCAGAGTTGGTTAGGTGACTGTCGCAGCCAGCTGTCGTCTGTTCACTGTCAGGTGCCGAATGGCGGGTCTGCAGTATGATGCCGATCGGCGGGCCGTAGGCCGTGAGGGTGCCGATCAGGCGATCGGTCGGCGGCCTTCCTGTCCTGGTGGGACCTGTGCTAGGGTGGTCGGTCGATATGATATCAACAGAGTCCAATTGAGTTACGTAATCAGACTGGGGGCCCAATCACTTATGAAATTGGGCCAGGGGCCCAGTTATTTACGAAATCGGGCTAAGACCCATTTGAGTCATATAATCGGGCCCACCCACCCTCATGCGTGCCCACACGCCGTCACGCGCCGCCGCGAGTGGCTGTGCGTGAAACCCACGCGCCTTGCTACAGTACCTTCGTCCTCGCCTGGATTACTGATAAACGGATCCCCGCGACCCGCGAACGGACCCGACTGGTTTCCTATCAATTCATCCTCAATTCTTTCAATTGAACATTCAAACAGTTTCGGTTTAAGCCTAATTAGAGTTCTGTAAACTCAATTACCTGATTACTTACCTCAATCCTTCAAATCAAAGCTGAACTTTCGAAGAACACTAGGGCACTGTTCATCCTTCGAAATTCATCAATGTCAACTGATTTCTTCCAATTGATCCACCCAGTAGCTTCAGTGGACCATGAGAAACTGTTTCCCCACTTCAATTTCATCGTTTGATCACTCCAAGATCACGACTCAACTTCGAATTTTGGTTACTGTTACCAGGTCCGTCCAGAGCCAATTGGGCATTGATTTTCTTCGTTCTTTCGATGATTCTGATCGTGTAAATCCCAGAAAGCTCAAAGTGGGCTCAATTTTGATCCTCAAAACCCATCTCTCAGCATTCGAATTTCCCTCCAATTTCCAGAATTTGGTTTTCTCTGGTTTTTCTCTCTAACACTCAACCCTCAGTTCAGCAGAATGAAGCTCACTCAAAATCCCACTCAATTAATTGAACCGTGCCACCCAACAGCTCGCGGGAATCCTTTTTGGCTTCTGTGAATTTGTTTCCCGCAACGGTCCCTAATTCGATTAAAAATGGTGCCCATGCTTGATATATGATTCAACCCATGTTCCACTGCCTTAAAGGCATTAAACAATTCCCCCCTTTCGAGTTCACTACAAGTTTAAACAATTGGGTTGCTCAGAACCACCAAGTACGGCATGCAGACACTATTTCCCATGGCTGCAAACAGTAACCAACCTGTAAAATGACCAAAATGCCCTCATGTTCAAAATTACCAAAATGCACATCACGCATCCAGACCCGTAAGTTGGTCATTCGAACTCCGATTGACGCGTGCCGCCTGTCTACGGACTCAGGGCATCGAGACCTTCCTAACGGTCCTCGGTCCTCGGCCATCGGACCTCCCGGTCAAAAGGCAACATTTTCCCCTATTTTGTCCAAATTACGAAAGTGCCCTTGAACTTCCGAACATCAAAACTTTCACCTCGAACGTCGGAATCGAACGTGCCACCTGTCCATGAACTCGTGACGTCCCAAACTACGTCACGATCTTTGGTCAAAGTCCATTTGATCGTCCGAATAAAAAGTCAACGTTTTACCCACGACTAGGGGCAAAACGGTCATTCCGCATCGTTCGTCCGATTTCGCCCAACTAATCACCGATTAACCCCACTAATCATGATTAGTTACTAATCTAATCCCGGAATTCGGAATGGGTCGTTACACCAGGGGTCCAGTTGATTTACAAAATCGGGTCGTGTGCCCAATTGGTTTACGAAATCCGGCATGAGGCCCAATTGGTTTATAAATGTGATTTCGGGTCAGGGACCCTAATTGGATTTAAATAAATGGTTTTGGATTTGATAAATCAGATGTTGGATTGGTGATGGTTTTATGGAAATTCTGGGCAGGGCCCTTGAGATGTTGAAATGATTTGATAAACTATCTTCCATAAACCATCTTGATACGAGGATATGTGATGGTCTCCTCCAGGTGTCTGGGACACTGAGGAAGTCACGGTGCATTGCCTACGAGGTCATTGTACGGAGCTACTGGACCGTATAGTGACTCGAGAGCAGGATTGCTATGATTTGACGTCTGGGATGGCAGACATTTGAGATGTCAGAGATATTGACCCGGAGGGACCCCGGGCAGCAAGCGTTGCTTATTATTATACCGTGAGATAGCGTCTGGGACGCTAGGCATCTGGGATGCCCAGGATGGTTTAAACATGTTTTCCTGGAAATGGTATTTACGGTTATGGTTTTGGGCGATGGCCCACTTGGAATTTGAAATTGGTATTCTGGATGTCGGATTTAAATAATATATGTTTGGTTTTCGGAATTCATGGTTTTGGGTAGAGACACACATGATTTGGTTTTACGGTTTCTGGGCTAAGGCCCTAACGGTTGTTTCGTCCACTCACAGCCTTTATTGTTTTTAATGCCCTTCAGGTTGATCACGGATGCGACTGCAGCAGAGACTGGACATTGTATGCCTTCTCCATCAATCCTTGTGCACTCTGGACGCCCGTCGGGGCGGCGGCTTTTGGTTATCCCTTGTCTGACACTTCGTGTCAGACGGGAGCATGACACATCCCATGGTAATCCCGGGGGGATTGGGATTGGTCGTGTCAATGTGGTGTCAGAGCAGGTTTACTCTTCGTGTACGTATAGGTCGAGGGTGTGATGTCTCTTGGGGCTGCAGTTCGTTATCAACCTGGTAGATAGTTTTTGGGTTTGAATGGTGGGTAGAGTGTGATTGGCCCGATACGCCGTGCGTTAATGTGATTCGACCCAAGTGGGGTTGTTTGTGATGAACTGGTATTATGGGACCGCCGGTTTCGTCATGTGATATTAGATTGTTGTGCTGCTGGGCGTAGCTGGGTTCAGGGAACCCTATTTGAACAGTGATTTAAAAATGTGAACCCTAGTGGTGATCGCTAGTGTGAGGGATGTTGGTACATCGGAGTTAGCCGATGACCTTCGTGGTGGAACCCGCGTTGAGTGATGGTAGGATTGGAACCGACGTCTATACGATGTCAAGATCGCGGTGTCGGTCAGGCTGTGGATTATATTACAGAGAGCAGTTGGGTTCGGTGGAACCATTGGGTGTGATTGTGGAGCCCTAAATCATGATGGGATTCGATCCACGGGTACGGTTATAGGATGAAATATGGTATTCCCAGTTGGACCGAATGATAGTGTGACGTGTGGATACAGATCTCGGTAGCGATGATTGTTGGACGGTAGTCTTGTGGAGATGACTGGTTATCGAGAGTACTTGGTGTGGTTGTAGTAGTCGAGAATCAGGGGACGTTCAGGGAACGTTCGTTTTTCTGATATGAATTGTCAGTATGGTGGTACCCATAGTTGTGGAGTACAAGTAGTGATGCGGGATCGTCGCTCGGCATGAGCGGAGATCCAGGGTTATCAACCTTACACACTGTGTGCTAGTGTGGATGTTTGGATGCATGTGTGCTGATACAAGTGTTGATGATAGTGCATTGGTGCTGGTACTAGCGCTGGTGCTGGTGTCAGTGATTGTGATGAGCCACGAGTTGGGATGTGACTCTATTATGATGGACATATGTTCGGTATTTGAGATTCAGTAGTGGTTGAGTCATGGACTGGATAGGATCCAGTGGAGATTGTGAGGTGTTGGGATAAGTCCCAACAGTGATGAGGTGATAAGAGATGAGTGGATAAGAAGGTATGATTGAGACAGGAGGAATCTTGGGATGACGTTCCCTATGTCATGAGAATTAGTGGATTTGGGGAGTTGTTGTCAACTCCGAGATTGGTGTGATTGTATGTTTCTACTAACCCCAGAAAGTACAAGGAAATTGCTGAAATTGGAAAAGACGGGGAAAATCATTAGTGGTACGGATGTGGGATTTTGTGACTGTGAAAAACATGGAAACTCGGGGGTTGAACCGTAAATGTTGAGATGTGAGACGAAGGTAGTATTGTATGCACATCCAAAAAGTGTTGAGTAATTCGGAAGCGGAATCGGTGTATGTGCATAAATAGTTATTAACGGACATGAGGTCTGAGTATTGGTTTGATTGCGGACACGTGGTTGTCCAAGTGAGTTGAGGATGTGGGAAGTCCAGTGGTTGGACTTGACACCTCGTTAGGGGCATGTCTATTCCCAACACGGTTGGAACTTTGGTTTCAAGGAGATTTGTGATTGGGGGATGAGAGGAGTGCTCGTTTCCGCATTGGTGATAGGTATTCTGAAGTCATTGGGGTTGACTTCTTACCTTCTGCCCTGGAAGACGTTGATTGTGGTTACCAGTACGTTGAGCGTGTATTGGTTGGTGGGCCCATGTGTGTTTTGAGGTCATCAGGAGGAGTTGCGTATTTCGAAGTTAGGTAAACGAGATTTCTCATTTTCTGCTGGGTGGCAGACGATGCTGGTTTACATGGCGTGGTGAGTGCAGCGAGTCTTATTTGCATCCACGTAGGATGAGTTTTGGCGCCATCGTTTTTGGATCATCCTTTGTTTTTCCTAGGTAGGATGACGAGGATCGATACGAGGTAATCAGTGAGAACCCACAGTCTCAGTGTGTCTCGTCGTTGACTGATCTGTTTAGATGTGGGAGTTGGTTGTCGAACGTGGTAACAGTATGCAGATTAGTTGAGGGTGTAAGACCCTATGGTTTGGAGTCTGGTAGTTAACTGTGTGGATCCTAGGTGGAGCAGGATCGTGACGTTTATAGTCGGGGACGCAGTGTCGAATCTGGGTCGTGATCTGATGATCCAGATTGGGAGGGGGGGGAGAGTTTATCACCCTTACTTTGGTACGTGAGTCGTAAATGACGGGACTGGACTTCTTTTCAAAGCGAATCCCGTATGGTATATTACTCGTGTGAGTTGGTTTCCGACGTGGTCGGATTTCGTCAACCTTAGACGTGAGGATGTTGGGCTGGCTTCCTATGAAGTCAATCGAATGTTTTGAGCAGGTAACCGATAGGTTCGGTTTTGGTATGTCTTGGTAGACGTGAACGAGATTTCGGGTTTTGGAATCGAATTTCTGGGTGACGATTTAGGATTCGATTTTGGAACTTGAAAGTGGATTTCCAGATTTGGGTGCGGAATGATTATTCCGAATGCTAGCTTACAGAATAATTATTTCAGATTCGGATTTGGAAATGGATTAAAAATATGATGTCTGGGTTTGGATTCTGGATTTCTTGCGAAATTGCGGATTTGGATTTGGAACTGAAGGATGGGTGGAGTTTCGATTTGTCCAATGCGGGTTTCGACAAATGGACTCCATTATTCGAAACGTGTTTGGCTATGACCTAGGTGGTTGTAGTCTGGTCGTTGGATAGATGTGTGTACCTTGTACATGGTTCGAGGTACGATACTTTGCAGACTTGTGGTGCCTGGTGATGGTATACGGGTTATACCCGAGGTATGTCGGTGAGCGTGTTGGTAGTCGGATTGGTTCCGATACCATTGGATTAGCTGAGGTCGTGAACATGACCCCGGATACTGTGCAGTGGGCCATAGTGGTTCTGACGGTTCAGTTTCACACAGGTAGAGTGAGGTATTGATTGTTGTATACCCGGGATGAGTAAATTGGTGGTTAGTGTAACCACAAGTGGGTAAGTGTCAGTTTTCGACTGACAACGGTCAAGTGGTGTCAGATTGTCGGGAGGTGTCAACGTGGATTGTTGAGTGAGGTTTGATGACTCCCAGTGGGAGTAGATACCAGGATAGATTGGTGATTGAGAAAGGAATCGTCGGGTTGTTACGTCAACGAAATGGTAAATTTTACGTGTGGTGTCAATTCGACACGTGTGGTTCTGTCATTCGACGGGGTCGAATGTAGTCGATACGACGTGAATACTAGTGGTACGTGTGGGTGCAGACGAGTTTTTTTTAATTCTGATTAGTTGGTGTACGGGCGTACACGTATTGCGAGGTCAATTTCACTTTCCACGGGGTGTTTGTGGAATCAGGACAGTTGGAATTTCGAGAACGAAACTAATTAAAGAGGGAAGAACGGTTGAGATTAGATCAGTTGAAATTTCGAGGACAAAATTTATTAGGGAGGGAAGGTTTTAACAACCCGTCCCAAATTCCGGGTTTTAATTAGTAACTAATCATGATTAGCGGAGTTAATCGGTGATTAGTTGGGCGAAAATCGAACGAACGATTCGGAATGACCGTTTTGCCCCTAGTCGTGGGTAAAACGTTGACTTTTTATTCGGACGGTCAAATGGACTTTGACCAATGGCCGTGACGTAGTTTGGGACGTCACGAGTTCAGAGACAGGTGGCACGTTTGATTCCGACGTTCGTGGTGAAAGTTATGACGTTCGGAGGTCCAAGGGCATTTTCGTAATTGGGACGAAAAGGGAAAAAATGTTGACTTTTTGATCGGGAGTTCCGATGGCCGAGGGCCAAGGACCGTTACGAAGGTCTCGATGCCCTGAGTCCGTAGACAGGCGGCACGCGTCGATCAGAGTCCGAATGAACAAGTTACGGGTCTAGATGCTTGAGGGGCATTTTGGTAATTTGTGATAAGGAGGGTAAAATGGTAATTTTGGGCTACAGCTTTGAACAGCCGTGTATGGGGAACATGATCAGTGCACGGGGGTGGATTGTTTATGTGGTGAATTGATGGGCTGAGGAGTTGTTTAATGGATAATGGAATGTTTATGCCTTGTGTGGGAAGCGGGAGAGTATGGGTGAGTGCACGGCTGCTTTTCTCTGTGGTTGGTGTCTCTAAAACGGGAAGAAAACAGAGGGCTTTCCCACGCATGATCAGCCTTTCCAAGGACAAACTGAGTGCAATTGTGAACGGGAAGGAGATTAAGGGGTTGAGAGAAGTGCTCTGAGATGGAGAGATGGAAAAATGAGAGGAAAATGGTGAGGGGAAGTTCAAAAACCCGAAACTGGTTTTTCATAAATTCAAATTCGAATATCGATTTTAGGCCAACCCGAAACTGTGTGATGAATTGGAACATTGAACCCGATTAGGACCCGTGTTCGATTGAGCTAGTTTCAGGCCATGTCGACTTGAATGAGTAAAACAGAACCTTAATTAAGTCCATTACGATGCTATCTGAGAGTTTAATTGAAGGAATTAAGTGGTTATTCGCAGGGATTGAATCGGGTCAAGACACGGGTTGCAGACCCGTTTACTAGGGAAACGGGCGAGGAAGGAGATGAACAGCGCTTGGCACTGTAGCAGGCGCGTGGGTGTTACGCGCAGCCACTCACGACGGCGAGTGACGACACGTGGGCACGAATTCCAAGGTGAGGTCAACATGTCTTTTATCCTATACAATGTAACGAACATTTTAGCGTTGGTTTCGTGTCAATCGGATCCCGTTCCGACATTGTTCGGGATGTCTGAAGGTTTTAAGTCGAGTTTAAAAATAGTTAAAAATTCAGGAAAGTTACGGGACTTGAATAGGAGGTTAATAAAGAGGTTAGTAACACTATAATGTGATATGAACAGGTTTGGGAGTCCATGTGTTTGTGGCGAGGCATGGGAAGGCCGATGACAAGCGTATCGAGGCGCATGGTTAAACGGTATGTGAGTGGACTTTGGTTTTATAACATTTATGCATGCATAACTATTTTATATGGATTATGATTGTGATTATATGATGTTGATTTGAGTATTGGTGAATTATATTGTTTCACGCATTTCGAGGCGATTTACGTGCTTGCACGTAAATCGAGGTTTTTCCGGTTTTACACTAATTTTCCATACTTATGGTTTTGGATGTGATTTCATGAAATGGTTTGAAATTGGAATGATAAACTTGGGCATGAGGCCCAATTGTTTTGGAAACCTCGGACTTGGAGTCCAAGTGAGTTACGTAATCGGGACAGGGGCCCAATCGCTTATGAAATTGGGCCAAGGGCCCAGTTATTTACGAAATCGGGCCCAGTTATAATACCCATTTGAGTGATATAATCGGGCCAGGGGCCCAGTTGATTTACGAAATCGGGCCGTGGGCCCAGTTGGTTTACAAAATTGGGTATGAGGCCTAATTGGTTTATAAATGTGATTTCGGGTTAGGGACCCTAATTGGATTTAAATAAATGGTTTTGGATTTAATAAATCAGATGTTGGATTGGTGATGGTTTTATGGAAATTCCGGGCAGGGCCCTTGAGATGTTGAAATGATTTGATAAACTATCTTCCATAAACCATCTTGATACGAGGATATGTGATGGTCTCTTCCAGGTGTCTGGGACACTGGGGAAGTCACGGTGCATTGCCTGCGAGGGGTCATTGTACGGAGCTACAGGACCGTATAGTGACTCAGGAGCAGGATTGCTATGATTTGACGTCTGGGACGTCAGACATCTGGGATGTCAGAGATATTGACCCGGAGAGACCCCGGGTAGCACGCGTTGCTTATTATTATACCGTGACATATGACGTCTGGGACGTCGAGCGTCTGGGACGCTGGGCATCTGGGATGCCCAGGATGGTTTAAACATGTTTTCCTGGAAATGGTATTTACGGTTATGGTTTTGGGCGATGGCCCACTTGGAATTTGAAATTGGTATTATGGATGTCGGATTTAAATAATATATGTTTGGTTTTCGGCATTCATGGTTTTGGGTAGAGACACACATGATTTGGTTTTACGGTTTCTGGGCTAAGGCCCTAACGGTTGTTTTTAGTAAATAGTTTACTTGCTGGTTTTCAATGCATGCATACGTTTTAATGAAGGGCATAAATATCTTTGTGAAAATGTGTTTTATGAACTTGTTTATTTTGATCCACTCACAACCTTTATTGTTTTTAATGCCCTTCAGGTTGATTACGGATGCGACTGCAGTAGAGACGGAGACATTGCATGCCTTCTCCATCGATCCTTGCGCACTCTGGACGCCCTTCGGGGCGGCGACTTTTTGTTATCCCTTGTCTGACACTTCGTGTCAGACGGGAGCATGTCCCACGATATTCCCGGGGGGATTGGGATGGGTCGTGTCAGAGTGAGACCCCGAGTAGTATGCATACTTATATATAGAGAGACATTGTGACTATATCGGGGATGTGTTCCCTATGGGCTGTCTGCCCCGAGTGGCATCTTCTCCGGAAGTGCCTAGGATGGGTTAAATATGTATATATGTATATGTGTATGAGATTTCACTGAGATGGCGTTGAGCTGAGACCCCCACGTATTGGTTTTGGGCTGAGACCCTTATGAGATGGTTTTGGGACGAGTTCCCACGTGTTTTGGTTTGGGCGGAGGTCCCATGTATTGATTGACGGATTTCGGGCCAAGGCCCAAATGGTTTTATGGTTCATAACGGTTTATGGGGACCGGGCATGAACCCTAGAAATGGTTTTCCAATGCATGTATATTTTTTTTATTGAAAGGCATAAAGGTCTTTAAGTGAAAATGTTTTTATAACATATTTGTTTTGTCCACTCACAGTTTTTTTATTTTGAATGCCCTTCAGGTTGATCGCGGATGCGGCTGTAGCAAAGACGAGACATCGCATTCCTCCTCCAGATCCTGACGCCTTCTGATAGCCCCAGTTTGGCAAAGGATAGAAATATCCCTGGTCTGACACTTTGTGTCAGACGGGAGCAAGCATGTCCCACAGTAATCTCGAGGGATTTGGGGCGGGTCCTGTCATGTTGGTATCAGAGCAGGTTGCCTCATTTGCTACTTATAGTACTCTGATACCAGTTGGTATCAGAGCAGAGTGTACACACAGGTCGAGGATGTGATGTCTCTATAGTCGTAACAGCCCGTCATCAACTTGATAGTTAGGGTATTAGTATGAGGATTCGGTAGAGTCTACCCTTGTTCGTGCACGTTTGACACGGGGTTCGATGGATTAGGATTCGATTGGCACAAGATGTCGTATTCTGTGAGAGGTTGAATCCCGAGTGGGATTAATGTTCGTGCGACTTTAACGGATTAGAGTGGTAATGTACTACAGATAGGATCCAGTAGACACAGTGTAACGACCCGAGAGTTGGAACTGTCGAGGCGCTATAACAGAAAGGAAACAGAGCATAGTGAAATCCGTGGAGGTCGGACGTTGGGATCGTCCACGATAGAACCGCAAGGATCGAAATTGCGATGCCCGGAGCAGTCAGACGTGTGAGGACTTTCGTTGAGGCTAGTTGGAATAGGACCGTTGATCCTATGTGGCATGAGAGACCACGTTTAAAGGTGTCGAATCCTGGAGGGATGCTGACTAGCAAGAGATGCCAGAGTAGTTATGGTGTGACACAATAGGATACAATTGCTACGTCTAGGCGTTGTGCATTGTTAGGCACGGAGTATGGCCAAGTTCTTGTGGAGGCCAACGACTGAGAGTCGTAGAGTTACGAGAGGATGAGATCCTCACAATGTGGTTACTGGTTGTTCGGGTACCAGTATTGGAGTATGACAACTCTTTGGAGTCGAGAGCGAGGGATCCGGTCGACGAGTACACTGTGAGATGAGATTTCGGATTCTGAGGTGGACCGATCGGTGAACGTTGTGTGTTGAGCAGTTAGTACCGGTGGTGAGTGGACCGCGTAGTTTTGGAGTCTCGATAGCATAGTGTTTCTGTGTTCGGTCTGCACGAGGTTGTGACAGACGCCGCTATCGATGGATGTAGTCGGGTCATATCAAGTTGGATAGGCTCAGGTTGCCGTGACAAGGATACGAGGATGCGTGAGCGACGTACAGTACGAGCAGTGGTTTGGGGAGCTAGCTCGGTCACGACTGAGTGCGATTATAGAAGAAGATGAGCTTTGGGTGTTGTCCAATGTGCCACGCTACCTTTGTGAGGTAACTGAGATCTGTGGCGATCGCTCGGTACGGAAAGAGTGTTAGGATTGGTTGAGTTTCACTCCGTGTGGCAGTGATGCGATGACGTTAGCGAGAGGAGGCGACGAGCTGCGAGCTGAGGGTAGCTCAGTCGTGATGTGCTCATGGTAAGGTTCTATCATTACGCGAAGAGAGGGATTCGCCGGATAATATAGATTTGTCTTGGCAATGGTGTGGAGATGGTTTGGTTGACCATACCTCCTGAGTTTCATGTACGCTGTTTGAGGAGAATTTGATACTGAGAAATATAATAGGTCACTACAGTAGTTATCGACAATTGTCGTTGGTCGGAAAGATTGGACGAAGCGAGTATTTCCACGGAGACGAACTGGGTGGAACCCAGTAGTGCTTGAACTGGTGGGGATACCGTCCCAATAGTGACTGAGATGAGTGGGAATTGTCAGAAACGTGTTAAGGGCCGTTTATGCACATCCAACAACAGTATATAAGGGACATACACGATTTAACCAATATAAACGGTCATAAACGGATACGCGAATGGGATTGTTTGGGGACGTGCTGATGAGGTCCGAATCAGTTGAGGGCCTAGTTGTGACCGATTTGGTAGACGTGCCCTAGCGTAGTAGTCGTGAAAGTTCGATGGGAACTGAGCGGGATAGAGAGGATTCCAAGTGGCTCGGTGCGGGATATACGCTATACCTGCTTTGGTGACAGGTACCCTAGATCATTGCGAATGTAGGGTACGAGTGTTAGGTGCTAGATTTGGATCCCAAAAGGATTGGTAAGTGCGAATTAGGTTACCGACGTGAACGGCAAGGGGAGAAACCGAAAGGAATCACTGGAAGTGTTTAGTCCTGAAGGAAGGATTAAGCATTACAGTAATTATCATAGAATACTCTTAGTCGGGAAGAAGGACTTTTAGCTCAGGAAAAGAAACAGCTGGAAGCACGCTCATTTCCAACATGGTTGCAACTACTCTCGACTTAGAGGCCGATGAAGGAGACTTCTCGTTTTCTGCTCTTTAGCAGATAATGATGAGTACCAGAGGATGACATAAGATGGACTTTCATGTCATCATCTTCAACTTTCCTCATGTGGATTGATGAGGAAGGAGACGACAGTGATGTCAAATTGGATTGACTTGGAGATCAGATGATTCTTGGTGTCCTATCCTGTGATGTGACAGGTGAGTACCCAAGACTAGACAAATCGAGTAACGTAAGGATGGTCGAGATGACGAAAGTGATTGTGACGACCGTGAGGTGTTTAGAACGAGGTCTGGTCGTCATTGGAATGATTTGCCTTACTGATTATGCTAAGCTAGGAGTAGAGCATAACTTTTAAGGATCCCTTAGCATAGTCGGTGCGATGACAGAGTTTAGTGATAAGACAGATTTTGGAAATGGGAATATGGGTGAGATGAGGACGATACGTAGGTATCAATCAGGAATAGATGAATATCAGATGCCTTGAGATGGAATTGAGAATAGAGATTGTGCTGGATTGAGGCTGGCTCGTGATGCACGATTGAACATCAGACCGATAAGTACTATGATCGGATGTGTTCCGAAATAGTGGTGTATTGATTAGACGTCGAATGTTGTATGCTTGAGCAAAGTTGACAGAGAGGGTTCGGATAGTGGGTGGGCCATGAGCTCGTGGGCCGCATGCCGGTGGAACCCTAGTGCCTGTTTGTGTTTTCTGCTGAAACAAGTATTCAATTGGAGTTCCGTGTACACCCGGATGGGTGAGACATCGATTATGGATCGACATGATGAATAGTATGATGGTTATGACTCGAGGTGAGTCTAGATGTCAGCGGAGATCCCTGAGTGACGTGAGATACGATACGGTACGAGGACTCGAGAGCGAGTCAAGATCAGAGTGTGCAGTGGGAGCACAGTGGAGCCGAGCGCTACCGATTAGAGACAAATACGCTCATGGACTTAATGACAGTGATAGAGGTTGAGTATTGCTCTGTGGGAGCAGTGAGGATAGTTGTCGGATCGAATGCTGATTAGGACATCAGTTCCGATTTTCGGATGAGAAGAACCATCAGACTGAAAAGTCGACGTGATGACTCTCGAGAGCCAAGGATCGGAACACAGCTAATGAGAGTTACGTTGGAGCGTTGGGGGCTCCGGTGATTGTGCGTACCTACGAGTACAGCATAGTGACGGACATGTACTTGTACGTGAGAGCGGCCGTGTGCGGTGACACGATTGAATTTCCACAGTTGGTTGCAGAAATCGCGTCAATTTGAATTTCGAGGACGAAATTCTTGAAGGATGGAAGATTGTAACGACCCATCCCGAATTAGCGGGATTAATTAATAATTAATGGTGGATTAGAGAGACTAATCAGGGATTAGACGAGGATTAGCGGACATTCAAGACGAAATTACGATTTTGCCCCTAGAATGGGCAAAACATTGACTTTTCGTTCGGAAGGCCAAATGGACTTTGGCCGATAACTGTGATGTAGTTCGGGACGTCACGAGTTCTTAGACATGTGGCACGTTTGATTCCGACATCCGAGGAAGAAGTTGTGACGATCGGAAGTTCTGGGGTATTTTGGTAATTTGGTTGAATAGGGGCCAACGGTTGACTTTTGATTCGGGAGGTCAGATGGCCGAGGGCCGAGGACCATTACGTAGATCAGGACGATAAGAATCCGTAGACAGGCGGCACGCCGAATTCGGACGTTCGATGGCGAAGTTACGGTTCACGGAAATTCGAACGTACTATTGCACGTTTTAAGAGACTAGAACTATTTGGCATTTAGTGGGCCCCAGATCTTTCCCAGGCCCAATGGATGAATTACATGCATTCCCCATCATTTTTCCTTCATGCATATCCCTTCCCTTTTCCTTCATCGATCATTCTTCCATCCACCAAACTCAAACCCGATCACCTTTCCACCCCAAATCCAAATCCTTCAACCTTATGATCATTTGTGAGACCCAAGAGAGTGAGAGGAGGACTGAGGAAAGTGGTGGCCGGCCAAGAACAGCACCGCCGTGGACGGCGGAGGAGGAAACCGTGCAAAGGTATCCGTTTAACCGATTTTCTCCATTTTTCGATTTCAATCATTATGAATGTTTTTAATTGATTTTATTGAGCTTATTGGGTTAGTAGGAGTGTGTTAGGATGCTTTTGAGGAAGGTTGGAGGTAGGAACCCCTGGGGAGGTTCTAGGAAAATCAAACCATGAGGGACAATCGGGTTTAAGGATTTTTAGTTTTTGGTTGATTTAATTGCGTATTCAAGTCCCTAGGATCAAATTAGGAAGGATGGAATTAATTAGGAGAAAAATGGACGAAGATTGGATCGGATATAAAGCTGGACCAGTCACGCCGGTCCAAGTTGCAGAGGAAATCAGGCCGACTGGTTCGGACCGACCTAACCGAGGAGGAAGACGACTGTAGCCCGGCCCGTGAGGCCCACACGCAGGGCAATCCCAAGGTGCATGATGGCACGTGGCAGGGAATCTAGGGAAGGTTCCAACATGTCAAATCATCTATTCGATGTAACGAACATTTTGGGACTAGTTTCGAGTCGATCTGACATCGTCTCGATATAGTTCGGGTTGTCCGAAGGTTTCGGTGCGCGTTTGAAAATAGTTAAAAATCCTGAAAAGCTAGGGGGCTTTAGTGAGGGGTTAATTAAGTAGTTAGTAACCCTATAAAGTGATTTGGACAAGTTTGGAAGTCTCGGAGACGACGTTTTTCCTGGGAGAACCGTATTACACGCGTATCGAGACGGCATCGCGGACGGTCTATGAGTGGACTTTCTTTCTGAAATCGATGCATGCATAAATGTTTTATATATGTTTTAATATGTGTTTTGGGATGCCTTGAATGCATTTTTGTGTGTGTTTATGTATGGGCACGTACTTCGAGGTTTTCGAGTTTTATACGTGCTTATACGCGCTTATGCTTTCGGTTTTCATGAAATGGTTTTGAAAGGGTAAAACTGGGCATTAGATCCATTTGGATTTGGTTTTGACTCGAGCATGAGACCCTATTGATGACCTACGGGTCTGAGTCGTGGTCGCGACGGGTGTTGTGTGCACGACGACAGACGACGAGACGCTCTCCTCCGGATTGGGATACGTTCCTTCCGGAGAGGTCACGACGCACGTCCCGTTGTTGAACATGCACTGGAGGCTGGACTTAGGAGTGTTGACGGTTTAGAGGATCTATCAGTGACGTGTGCGCCATGGTCTCGAGATGGTCGCGGCAGTGATGTGTTCACGGCGACATAACAGGATTGAGAACGGTCCTGGATTGATGGTTGCACGTATCGTTATGATTGGAATCGTGAATGACCCTCATATATCGGGCTCGATGTCCCGTTGATTTACGAGTTCGGGATCGACGCTCAGTTATTGTGGAATCAGGTTAGAGGCCCTGTTCAGTCCTATGTTCGGGCGGAAGGCCCAATTGATTTGTGTTATCGGGTGTGAGTCCCGCTTTATGGTTTTGTATACTGGTATGTATATACCCTCCTTATGAGATGATTGATTGGTCTCCTTCAGACGTCGACCTGGAGAGTCACGATCTACATACCAGAGTGGGTATCCCCATAGCGATCCCGTTCCAGGAGTGGGCGTTATGTTGTGGTCCCGGATGAGATTCCGGAGAGATGATCGGACTAGGCCCGAAGTTGAGCCTCCCAGATGGAGAATTCCTAGGAGAAGACTCGGAGTGAGACCCCGAGTAGTATGCATATTTATATATATAGAGACATCGTGACTATATCGGGGATGTGTTCCCTAAGGGCTTTGTGCCCCGAGTTGGCATCTTCTCCGGAAGTGCCTAGGATGGGTTATATATGTATATATGTATATGTGTATGAGATTTCACTGAGATGACGTTAGGCTGAGACCCACGCGTATTGGTTTTGGGCTGAGACCCTTATGAGATGGTTTTGGGACGAGTTCCCACGTGTTTTGGTTTGGATGGAGGTCCCATGTATTGATTGACGGATTTCGGGCCAAGGCCCAAATGGTTTTATGGTTCATGACGGTTTATGGGGACCGGGCATGAACCCTAGAAATGGTTTTCGAATGCATGCATATATTTTTATTGAAGGGCATAAAGGTATTTTATGAAAATGTTTTATAAAATATTTGTTTTGTCCACTCACAGTTTTTGTATTTTAAATGTCCTTCAGGTTGATCGCGGATGCGGCTGTAGTAGAGACGAGACATCACATTCCTCCTCCGGATCCTTACGCCCTCAGATAGCCCCAGTTTGGCAAAGGACGGAAATATCCCTGGTCTGACACTTCGTGTCAGACGAAAGCAAGCATGTCTCACGCTAATCTCGAGGGATTTGGGACGGGTCCTGTCACCTAGCATGGCCAATTGATGGGTTGATCAAACCCTATAAATAGCTAGGGTGAAGTGAAGAAAATTACATCAACATCAACACACAAACTTACTTTTATCTTGCACCTCTTCAACTCTTAGACCTACCAGTGAGTGAGCCAGCTACACTCATTCTTTTTATCCCACTTTCTTGTTTTTTAAACCTCTCTTCTGCTCGTATCCCAACTAAAATAACAAGCATGGATGATGGACCATTCCATACGAAAATTGAAATAGCGAATGGACAGTAAAAACCTATAACCCACCTGCTTTTTTTTAATCAAAACCAAAACACCAAGCCACACCTTTACTTCAACATCCAGCCAACTCTCCATAAAAAAATACACCCAAAACCCACATCATCTTCCACCCAAAAACAATAAGCAAAATCCAGCCAAAAATCAAGATATCCTAGCCAAAACCCACACAAAATCAGGCTGAAACCCACCAAGAAATCCAGCCGAAAATGCTCCTTTGCTTCATATATTGGGTGGGTGGAAAAAGTTCACACCACCACCAAACATTGTCATAATGTCAATCACAATTACTAGTTTTCAATGTCTTGGTGAGTCAAGTTTTCGATGAAATTTTTGTCTTCAATATCTGATCTGTCTTCATAGTGTTTGACTCATGATGTGATCTAGTGGGTTTTAATCGAGTCATCGTGGTCCTCCGTTGGTGATGGTAGTGTCAATCACTGTTGATTGAAACATTATCATAGATTGATGGACGATATTATCATCATCTTCGAAACTCCGCGAATGCGTCAATAATGGAAGTGATAGACAACGACGACGGTGAAAGTATATTATTGGTTGCTATTGTTAGGTTATTTTTTTTTCTTTTTAGTTCTGGTGGTTTTTATTTTGGGTGGCTATGTCAGATTTTCCCTTTCGTGGGATTACAAAAATTAATTATTCGGGCAATAATGACCTTAATAATGCTTAAAAAATTCAAATTATATTATTTTGGGTGTTATTTCTTCTAGATCGTTCCGACAAATATCAAATTTAATCATTGAAAGTATTTACCATATTTGTTGTCAAATTATTAGATTCTAACTTGTCTTTTTTTAAATATATATATATATATATATATTAATTCTATCAATGAAATTTGGTATATTCTTTAAAAAAAAAAGTTATTTGAAAGCTTCTTTTTCCTTTTCAAGCTAAATGGTTCTTATTACATATTGAATTTATCGTGTTCAAAGTGGCGCCCTATGCGGCAGCTATAGGCCGTTGAGTGATTCCTCGGCGCTCTTGGGCGGCTGTTCGCACGGCGATACCTGGGCGTCCTTGGGCAGCTTAGGTGGCTGGGCGACAAAGAGGTGTGCGGATGGAAATTTTTCTAAATTAAAAAGAAAAAATTCCTTCCTTAATTTTGACAATAAAAATTCAGATTGAAATTCAAATAACAACCCGATTCTATTAAAATTTTACCCAACCTAATTGGAGTATCATAACATTACACCAAATCACTTAGAAAAGCAAAATTAAACCCTACCATTGTGAACACAAACTCAAAGCCGAATTTAGAGGCTCGCACTCGAACTCGAAGTCTACTGGCGTCGCCTCTAATCAGACTCTCCTCCACTCTGCCGTGACAACTCTTCTCAACTCAGACTCTCTTCTTTCAGTTTCTATCTTGAGTCTTGCCGTCTTCGTCTTCACTCTTCAGTCTTCGACTCTTATGCATGTCTCAGCCACTTTCTCTTCTCTGTCTCTCACTCTGTGACTTGTGACTGGTATGGAATCTATGAGGCTGGAGACGGAGCCGACAATGCTGGCGATGGTCTCTGAGATTTGTGGAAAATTGGATATAAAAAATCAAAGATAAAAATTTGAGTCGTGAGAAATAAGATAAGTCATAAAGATAAGCACAAATAGTTCAAATAGTCAAAGTAGATTAGCATAAATAGAGTTAGTGCCTACGGGCCTATGTTTCAAAGTCTAGCCTGTATTACATGAGACTAGAGTTGGATACCATATGAGAGTTGGGCTTCTTTTTTAAAAATTTATTATTATTTTTTGATAACAGTGAGATATTTTAGAATTCGATAAGGACAACCAAGGGTAGCAAAACAAAGATGTATATGAGTCTAACTCTATAAATCTAATTTAGTGAGTATTGGAAATGTACGGAGAAGAAGAGTTAGCTTTTAGAGGTTTAAGTTGTTCATATAACATGTATATGTTATTTATGAAACTTCAATATATTTATGTTTTGAATAATTTTTTTATTTTAAAATTTTAGTAGTATTCATTATATGATTTATATCTTTTATTTATTGGATTTTTTTTCTTAAAAAAAATTGTCTACGAGCTCGTCTAAGCCCCACTTAACCGCTTAGGCGTTAGGCCCTAGTCTCCCACCTTGGGAGCGTCTAGTCCTGTTTTGAATATTAGAATTTAGTCTTATACTTCTTATTACTTCTTTTTTATTATTATAGAGGGGAATTTTCGGAAATTATCTATACAATATGTCTTTGAAGTTTGAATTTGACACCAATTGTCTACAAGTTAACACTAGAATAAACTGAACTAGACCCACTTGACTTCTTATTACTTATTGGATGTATCCCAATAAAATTTTGATAAAATCACATAAAATACCTTTCGTTTTGTATAATTTTCATTCCTTAATGAATATCGTATCTCCCTAAAGAATAAAAAGCTAATTGATCAAGTCCAATTTGATGAACATATTTTTAATGAATTTTAGCTAATTCAAGCCGAAGTTTAGTCTAATCTTGTGCTCACATTTGCACCCGAAATTAGTTTGACATCGAATCTTCCTCTATATATTTCACTTTCATTTAGACTTTAGAGAAAACGAAAAAAAAACAAGAGAATGGAAATACTACTTATTTTTATAAAAAGAAAATTGTTAATTGCCTTTCTTTGAATTGATGGACAGTATTCTCCTTCATACGTAAGTTAAAACTAACTCTCGAGCTGCGTAGAACCCTGATACTTGCGGAGTTCTCCCTAATATTGACTATTCTATTCACAAGGCTTGAATTCGAGACCTTGTTTGCCGAGAACAAGTTCCTTTCCATTTTAACCAACCATTGGTACAAAAACCAAGTTCCTTTCCATTTTAACCAACCATTGGTACAAAAACTTTTTTGACTTAGCACAACCTTAATTTCAACTTTCCCCACAATTTCTTGGATCAACTTTTCTATGTTCTCCAGCTGCAGTTGGTTTGAAAATTTGAATTTTCATCCCACTCAAGTTTTGACTACCTAGTGTCGTCTTCAAGCTCCTCCATAAAATCACCATTACTTAATGGAACTATTATGCGGATAAGACCTAATTAATTTCACATGGTCATGATAATATGCTTACATAATTTACATCGTTAGCTTGGGAAGTATTAATGTTTTAGTATGAATTAGTTTTGGTTTAAAATTTGAACTTGTTTTTCTTACCAACTGTAATTTATATATTTAAGATGATTGTCTAGGTTAAGCTTATAAATTGTATCCCTTTAAATCCCTTTAGAATCCTTGGGATGTAGAAAAAAAAAAAATTATATTAATTGGTTGGTCTCTAATATGCTCGCATTCTATGTGGGCTGGGTGTGCGGGGGCTTAGTTTCTCTTTGCACCCATATACCACAAATATGAAGATGATAAGATTTTCTTTCCATTTTTTCGACCAGATGGCTATCAACAAAGGGATTTTGGTCCTTCTTCCATCAAGTGCGTAGGTATGCTACCATTAAGTTACAAATTGGCTTGAATGAAATGTTAAAAGAAGGGTGCGCCCTTAGATTTGACTTTTGACTAAGTGATTGTTCGGACAAATAAGGAACCTAATCTTGATTTAGGTTTTTTCACTATCTCGAGGTCAAAGATGAACAACCAAGTAAGATCAAGTTTATAAAAACAAAAATTAAATAAGAAAGTGACAAGAATTGACCGTGAATATAATAAAATGTAAATAAATTGCAAGGTATGTATTTTAAATTAAATAATAGGGCGAGAAAATAATGTTCTAGAATTTAAGTGCAATAAAAAATAACAACATATATTAAAGTGCATAAAGTGAACAATTTAAAGGAAAGTGCGTAATTTAAAGTGCATAAATAAAATATATAGAAAAGTATGAAGGCAGCAACAAAAATAAATGAAAACATTGAGTTAAAGTGTGAATTATATCCTCTTCTTTAAGACTAATTTGTCTCTCTTTCTTTCTACAAAAAGGAGCTTATAAAAATTGTTATAAGGATACAATAGACTCAACTCACTTGATATTATTCTTGTGGAACCCAAAATCACCGGAAGAATTTGGAGCTGCTACGTGGCACATAATTTCCAAAATATTCAATTTTCCTCATGTTATGATATCAACGACTCACAAATACCCGCACGTTAAATAATGTATTTCCAGCTAAATATATTATTCGATCAGGTTAAATTCTCAATAATATTAATTATATTATTCTTAATAATGGATAATTAATATTAATATTAAATTGCTATAATTATTATCATAATGAGCAATTATTAAAATTATTAAATAATATATTTTATTAAAAAAATATTATTTATTAATTACAAATTCAACCGACCAATCAGAACGTTCCGTGACTCCCAAAATTTCCATATAAATAGCATAGCTCATTCAATTTTCAAAGGAAGTCGATTCTTCGCTTCAAAGTATTTCTTTTTCCTCTCTCAAAGCTAACTTAAGCATCAAAGTGTTCTTGGTCGAACAACCCCTCTGGTAATCGATTGAGGCAACGATAGCTAATTGTTGCTATTTGTAGGAATTGTGAAGACTTTTCGCAGCGAGTACGATTTCTGCTTCAACAATTGGTGCTTTCATTGATAGGCGATTGAGAAATACACAAGGGGAACTCTCACGATCGTTCACCGTTCTTCAACGTTGTTCATCGTTCTTCAGACTTTGTTCATCGTTCATCATACTTCGTTTGTCGTTCATCGACAATGTTCGAAATTCTTGAATGTTGTTCATCTTTCTTCAGCTATGTTCATCATTCATTGTACATCGTTCGTCGTTTATCGATTATGTTCGAAGTTCTTGAATGCTGTTCATCGTTCATCAGAACTTTCCTTTCAATCCTCATGATTCAGCATGGTTAGGGTGCAACAATCTATTCGATCACTTGAAGGTAGCGTTTCAAACTTTGCAGCTAAAAATGGGAATAGAGCATGCACTATGTCCCCAGAAGAGTATCCAAAGCCTTCGCCCCTACGACGCATCCAAGCCTTCGCCCCTGCGAAGCATCCATGTCAGGACTCGTCCCAAATCCCCTGGGATTAACGTGGGACGCACCTGATCCCGTCTGACACAAAGTGTCAGACCAGGGAAATTTCCGTCTCTAGCCCTCACTGGCCACCAGAGTACGCCAGGATCGTAGGAGGAGAGGTGTGATGTCTCATCTCTCCTACAGCCCGCATCCGCATCAACCTGAAGGGCATTAAAACATCAAAAGTCGTGAGTGGACAAAATAAAATTTTAATAAAACATTTTCACTTTAAGACATTTATGCCCTTCATTAAAAGCATATGCATGCATTCAAAAACAGTTTATCAAAACGTCCATAAAACCATTTGAAAACATTCTCAAAACCTTTCAAGGGTTCATACTAGGTTCCCATAAACCGTCATGACCCATTAAAAAACCTTTCAAGTGTTCATGCCGGTTCCCATAAACCGTCATGAACCATAAATCCATTTGGGTCCCTGGCCCGAAATCACAAAAACCCGTAAATCCATACATGTGGGAACTCAGCCCAAATCAACATACGTGGGACTCAGCCCAATACCATTTTCAGTCATGTCCATAAGGGAGATTGGTTTGGGTTTGGGGTGGAAGGGAGATCGGGTTTGGGTTTAGTTGAAACAAAGAAAATGATCGATGAAGAGGAATGGAAGATGCATGAATGAAAAAGTGTTGGCCAGTGGATGGGTGACACTTGTCACTCATCCATTGGGCAGCACAGAAATATCTGGGCCCCACTTAATTCCAAAAGTCCCTCGTCTCATAAAACGCGCAATAGTACTTTCGAACTTCCGTGAACCGTAACTTCTCCGTCGAACGTCCGAATTCGACGTGCCACCTGTCTACGGATTTGTATCATCCTGATCTACGTAACGATCATCGGCCCTCATCCATTGGACCTCTCGGGTCAAAAGTCAACTATTTGCTCTTATTCGACCAAATTACCAAAATGCCCTCGAACTTCCAATCGTCCTAACTTCTTCCACGAATGTCGGAATTTAGCATGCCACCTGTCTATGAACTCGTGACATCCCGGACTACGTTACAGTCATCGGCCAAAGTCCATTTGACCGCCTGAACGAAAAATCAACGATTTGCCCATTCAAGGGGAAAAATCTTCATTTCGCACGAACGTCCGCTAACCCTCTTCTAATCCTCGATTAGTCTCGTTAATCGATCATTAATTCTTAATTAATTCCAATAATTTGGGACGGGTAGTCACAATCTTCCCCCCTTAAAGAATTTCGTCCTCGAAATTCAAATGGACCCGATTCCACAACCAATTGTGGAATCCAACCATGTCCATCGTTGCACCTACACACAAGGATACTCGTGTAACAGTACACGTCTGACACACACCTCGTACATGACGGTACGCACCGTCACTGGAGCCTCCAAAGCTCCACGTTATTTTCAGGAACTACGCGTCTACTCGTACGTCTCACTCGAGACAGAATATCGACACTCGTCGATCTCGCCTCTTACTCACTTGACAGGTCAGCAATACCAAATTGACATCCAAATGGTTTTTCAGTCTGCCACTATGACACAATCCATTCTACAGTCGTCAGGCTGAAAATGATCCCCACTAAGGGCTAACACATCCAAGCTGGCATCCTGGCCAGCATCTGATCAGACAACACTCTATAGATCCTGCCATCACAATGGAATGAATCCCATCTCATAGGTCATTCTCGAACCTATGCCCATACTGACTCTCGATACTCGTACGAATCAACTCTCTCAAATTCCTATACTCAAAACTGACTCGAAGAAGATTCTCATAAATCCATACAAATTGAAACTCTTCAGATACCAATCAATCTGTAACTATCATAGGTCACAACCATCGTGACCAGCCGACAACTTCCAGCTCCACTGCGCTTCGCTGCTCTACTCTGATCTCGACTCGTCTTCGAGTCCTCGTATCGTATCTCGCATTACTTAGCGATCTCCGCCGACATCTAGAATCACCTCGAGTCTCCACCTGTCACTATCGGATCTAATACAATCGCCACTCATGTCCATCTAGGACTCTATCCAATTTACAACATACTCATACTCTCGTGCACTCTCAACCCGACGTATCGATTGACCGTGGTCAATCCCGTCATCCAACGTTCACAACACACCGGTACACCCACATCACACCACATCGGGGTGTCACCAGACCTACTCAAGGACTAAAATCCGGCAACATCCAACCACATACTACTGTCTGCACTCCAACCATGGTTCGGACCCCAACCGTCCGTCACCAGGCGAATATCAATCCATCACCTCGGACACTCACTTGTCACATCTTGTAACCCTCGTCTAATCCTCGATTAGTCTCGATAATCCATCATTAATTCTTAATTAATCCCGATAATTCGGGACGGGTCGTCACAATCCAAGTCTTCGCCCCCACCATGCATCCAAAGCCTTCGCTCATGCAAAAAAGCCAAAGTCCTTCCCCTTACGAGGCATCAAAGTCTTTTCCCCTGTGAAGCACCAAAGCCTTCGCCCCCACAAAGGGCCAAATTCTTCACCCCCATGATGAATCCAAAGCCTTCGCTCATGCTAAGTAGCCAAAGCCTTCGTCCCTGCGAAGTATCCAAGTCTTTGCCTCCGGGAAGCATCTAAAGCCTTCGCTCCTATTACGCATCCAAAGCCTTCACCCCCTACGAAGTATCCAAGCCTTTGCTCATGCCATGAAGCCAAAGATTTCGCCTCTGCTAAGCGTGACAGGATCGCCCTCGGAAGGGGCATCGATAACCGTGCCCGGTCCTGCTCCCGTCTGGCAAGCCGACTTAAATACCCAAGTTACCCTCAGTACGTGCCAGACCAGGGATAGCCACATGTGCTTACTCATGCCTCCGCCCCTCGTACAGCCTCAAACAACGCGCCACGACCTGGAGGGTCAATAAAAACCAAAAGGTGTGAGTGGACAAAAATTAAATCAGTTTAGCAAAACAGTTACAACAAACGTTTTTACCCTCCGCGTAAAAACGAATGCATGCATACAGAAATCATTTCGCAATCGGTTAAGATTTTCCACACAAGAAAACTATGTATCAAATTTCAACATAAGGAAAAACTCGTATGAACCTCAAAATCATTATTCTTTCTCAACCATCGGGTCTTAGCCCGCAATCATAAACACCGGGCCTCAGCCCAAAAAAAACCACGAATCAAAACCAAATGCACAACATGATCCAAAACCAACAACCATATACCGGGCCACTGCCCAACTCAACCGAAACATCAGAAATCATCAGTAAATCACAAGTAAATCATTATGCTGGATATCAAGTGCGCCCGAGTCTTTAAACTCAAAACCATGCGCAGAAACAGGCCTTCCCGGGATATCAACGAGTCTTTAAACTCAGAACATAATCAATAGGCCTCGGGGGTATCACAGTAACCGAGTCTTTAAACTCACGAGTCTTTAAACTCATTAAGGGCCCTCCCCCGTCATCAATTAATCGAGTCTTTAAACTCAAAACGTGCTCCAGCAATAGCACCGGGTCTTTAAACCCAAAATAGTTTTCAGCGGGTCTTTAAACCCCAAAACATTTATCAATCACACAACGCGGGATCCATCCCGAAATCACATTTTTCACAACAGGACTCATGGTCCGAGTTTCCACATTCAAATTCCCAAACCTTACTTCACAAAACATGTTCAAATCATCATTAAACACCGGGCATGCACAATCATACGAAATCACTTTATTAAACCCTTTTTCATTCCCGAATTCGAATTCGCAACAATGATTCCGTAAGCCGGCATCTGGAGGCATCATCCCGAACCCAAACCAAGAATCCACTTTAAATTTCCAAAAACCGAAACCTCGTTCGTTAAAATTACTTTTATACCCCGAGCATCAAGCCCGAAATCGCATTTTTCAAAATCCATTTTAATTCCTTGAAATCACTTCATTTCTCCAACCTCATTATCAAAACATCAAAACCACAATCATAATTACCAAAATCACGATCCAAACAAAACATACTCAAAACCCACACTTAAAATCCTCAAAATCACAAGTCTCATTTTAATTCCCCAATTCAAACATCAACAGTGATCAAATCACAATAACTCGAATCGCGTAAAACGTGCAAATCTGCAACGTTCTCGAAAAACGTGTCAAAATCGTAAGTCACACTCGCAATCATAAACAACCTTCTTAAATCATTTTACACCCATTTTATATATAACTTCTTCCATTAAACCATCATTAAGCACACGAGTGACCATAGTCTCGAAATACGTGTAATTTCACATGTATAGTAAAAATACATATAAATACGGGAATCGAATACGTATAAATACGTAAATCGAAATCAATCACAACTTATAATCATAATCATAAAATCATAGAAATAATTTATGCATGCATTAAGTTTAGAAAGCGACGTCCACTCACACACCGTTCAATAAGCTCGTTTTCCCGCGCTGCGCGCATTTCCGTAATTTCTGATATTTTCCAGAAATTTCAAATCTTGCCCGAAAACATACTTTAGTGTCACTAAGGGCATAGATAACAACATACTAATTTCCCATAATTTTCCAGGAATTAATCGTTAATTACAAACGTAACACAAATCTTCGGACCCTCGTAATAACATCGAAACAGTGTCCGATAAATTCGATATCAACGTTAAAATGTTCGTTACAATGTGTAGGACAAAAGTCATTTTGAACTCACCTTGAGAATCGGACCCACGCGCCGTCACGCGCCGCCGCAAGCAGCTGCGCGTGACACCCACGCGCCTGCTACAGTGACGTTGAACAGTTCGCCTTCTTCGCCTGTTTCCTCTGCAAACGGGTCTTGCAAGCCGCGTGACAACCCGGTTAGATAGCTATCAATTCTCAATCAATTCCTTTCCTTTTTGATCCTAACATCTTCTATAACCATTTAATTCCAGTTCTATGTCATCTATTAGCCTCGACACTGACTAAATCGACCCATCCAAACTCGGACCTCAAATCGGGTCGACATTCCAAACTCACTCAACTCAATTTCATTTCCAAATTAACCTAAACAGGAGCTTAAGGGGACCCAATAGAACACTCTAACACGACCAATTGAACATGAACTCACCTGGAAGTTGTCGTCCGCAACACTGCGATTTTCCAGAAACTGGAGCTTGAGTTCTTGGACAAACCGTGATCAACCTTCCTCAATTTTTGTACGGTTGGGTTCGTAATGAACCCAGAAAACTAATCCCAATCACTGTTTGGCTCGACTCACCTCAAAACTCGACCTTTGAATTTCCCTCCATTTTTTCTGGTTTTCTCCCGACTCAGTTCTCTCTCAATTTCCAGTTCTTTCCTCACCCAAAATGACCCTCAGAGCCCCCCAAATGTCCCTAATCTCTCTGTTTTCAAACCGGGCAGCAAACAAGCCGTGGGAATCTCTCTGGCTTCACTGAAATTCTGTTTCCCACAAACAGAACCCAAAGCCATTACAAACCCTCCCGTGCACGGTTCCTTTCTGTCCATACCACGCCTCAAAGCCACTAACACTCCCCAAGGTCACTATCCTGGTTAAACAATCCACTGATCAGACCACTTGGGTTAATTAATTGTTGGATTTCAGACACACACGGCACGGGTACTTCCCTCTGTTTCACGGTTCAAACAGCCCCTCTGCAGGAAATTACCATTTTTCCCTCACTTGGCAATTTACCAAAATGCCCCTCACCGTCCGTGACCCGTAACTTGGTCACCCGATGTCCGTTTTTGGCGTGCCGCCTGTCGTCGTACTCGGGGCATCGAGACCTTCCTAACGGTCCTTGCCCCTCGGCCATCGGACCTCCCGGTCAAAAAGTCAACATTTTCCCTTATTTCGTCCAAATTACGGAAATGCCCCTGGACTTCCGAACGTCATAACTTTCACCACGAACGTCAGAATCGAACGTGCCACCTGTCTAGAACTCGTGACGACCCAAACTACGTCACGGTCATCGGGCAAAGTACATTTGACCGCTCGAATAAAAGTCAACGTTTCACCCGCGACTAGGGGCAAAACGGTCATTTTGCATCGTTCGTCCGATTCCACCCAACTAAACATCGATTAACCCTCATTAGTCATGATTAGTTACTAACCTAATCCCGAATTCTAGGATGGGTCATTACAAAGCGTAAAAGATTTCACCCATACGAAGCTTTAAAGCCTTCGCCCCCGTGAAGCACGAAAGCCTTCGCCCTCGCGAAGCATCCAAACCTTCGCCCTTTCGGAGCATCAAAGCCTTCGCTACTGCGAAGCATCCAAAGCCTTTGTTCCTGCGAAGCATCCATGCCGTCTGGAACGGCCGTTTAGCCAGCAGGAGGTATAAACGGCCTTGGCTATTATGTACCGTACTAAGGCTCCTGGGGTGGACGGGTTACCGGCCTTGTTTTACCAGAAATTTTGGGATGTTATGGGTGATGATATGTCGAGTTTTTATCTTTATGTTCTTAATAGTGGGGTGAGTATCCTAATTTCTCTCATTCTCAAAGTTGGATTGCCTCGTAAGGTAACTGATGTTCGACCTATTTCTTAATGTAAGGTTATTTATAAGATTATTTCCAAAACCATTGTTAGCAGGTTGAAAGGGTGTGATGCCCAAGATTATTTTTGATTTCCAAAGTGCTTTTGTGCCTTCTCGTTTCATTATTGATAATATCTTAGCAGCATTCGAATCTATACATGCGATATGGAGAAAGAGCTCAAGTAAGTTAAAAAAGATGATTTTGATACTTAACATGTGTAAGGCATATGATAGGGTGGAATGTCGGTGAGGCGATGCTTTGTAAATTGGGCTTTGGGGATAGAATTGTCCGTTTTCTTATTAATTGTGTGTCTAGAGTTAGTTATGTAGTGCAGGTTCATGGCCAAGCTGTTGGTCACATTACGCCCACTAAGGGGCTTAGGCAGGGCAAACCCTCTGTCCCACTATTTGGTTCTCATTTGTACAGAAGGATTTTCGGCCCTCCTCTCCCAGGCTCAGCATGCTAAACATATTCATGGCGTGTTAGTGGCCTCAAGAACCCCTTCTATCTCCCACCTATTTTTTGATGATGATAGTTTACTTTTCTATAATGCATGGTTAGGAGAGTGTTAGCAATTGTTGGAGGTTTTGAATGAGTATGAAAGGGTGTCTGGTCAACTGATTAACTTTGTTAAGTCTGCTACCAGTTTTAGTATGGGGACTGATCCTATTATGACGCATTTAATTGCCAATTTGTTAGGTATTAGAACTATGGATTGCCATGAGAAATATATGGGCCTCCCTACTATTACTAGTCGGAATAAGAAGATGATGTTTGGGTAAGTGAGGGATGCACTGCATTGTAGGCTAACTACATGGACTCTAAATTATTGTCTACGACTGGGAAATAGGTTTTGGTCAAAGCAATTGCCTAGGCTCTTCCTACATATTCTATGAGTGTTGTTTGGTTGCCCAAGTCCCTGTTCCAATAATTATCCGCTGAGATTTCTCGTTTTTAGTGGGGAAAGCCTAGAAGGAAGAGTGTCCACTATATGGGTTGGGACAGGTTGTGTCCACCCAAAGGAAATGGTGGGTTGGAATTCAAGAATTTTCAACTCTTTAATTAGGCAATGGTGGAAAAGCAGGCTTGGAGTCTTTTTGAACATCCCAAGACACTTGTGGCCCGAATGATAAAGGCTAGGTACTTTCCTCATTGCGACTTTATGGAGGGTGGGATTGGATCTATGGCCTCATTTGTGTGGCGGTCTATTATTTGGGGACGTGAGGTAATTAAACAGGTTTTGGTTTGTTGGGTGGGAAATGGGGAGTCGGTTGATGTGTTCCGAGATAAGTGGTTCCCACGGCCCAGGACATTTATGCCTATTTTGAACCGAGGCCTAGTGGAGAATGTGAGTGCGTAATCCCTTATTCATCCTTGTGGTGGATGAAATGTGGATCTGTTGGAGAAATCCTTTTGTGGGGAGGATGTGAGAGATATTTGCAGAATCACCCTTCCATCATAGGTTTCTTGTTCTGATCGTCGTTACTGGTTCTACTCTAAGTCTAGGAAATATACTGTGAAGTCTGAATACCATATTTCCTTTCAGTTGAGGATGGTGGATGTGGATGGTCGTTGTGAGTGCTCCTAGACTGGGCAGTGCGAGGTTCTTTGGAAACATTTGTGGAAGATGAGGATCCCGAACAAGCTTAAGAACTTTTGTTGGCGGGCTTGTTTTGAAATCCTGCCCACGGCCTGTAATTTGATTGCCCGGAGAGTAATGATTTATGGTCTATGTCGGAACTGTGGAAAACATATGTATGATGCCTTTCATGCTATTGGGCATGTAAGCATAGTAAAAAACTATGGAGATTTACCGATCTTCTACATGTGGGATTCCCTCATATAGGGGCTTGAGTTGATATTTTTTATTTTGCTTCCTTTCACTTTTCCTCTTCGTAATTAAGTCAATTTGCATTTGTCTGCTTGAGTGTGTGGAATTGGTGGAATAAAGTGGTCCGTGATTTGCAAGCTAAGCTTGTAGAAAAGGTTTATGAGGTAGCTATGGCATCTTTTTCCGGAGTCCAGTGCTTTCCCACAACTTTCTTTGGGGGCTCTGCTGTGGCGTGTGCGTATGTGGATCAAGCTGATAGAGAGGACTTTAAAGCTTAATGTGATATTGCGGTTAGTAGGGACACCTTGTAGCAGGGACTGGGGGGGGGGGGTACTTAGGGATTTAGTTGGCATGTTAATGGCTGGTTCTCTGGGCCAGAGCCTTTGGGTGGACCTATTGTTGCCACGGAGGTTGATGCAATTCTGCATGGCTATCTGCAGGTGCAATGGTAGGGGTTGCAAAATGTAGTTGTGGAGACCGATTGTTTGGAGGCAGTGAGCATCATAAAATCAGATCAACATCTCTGGACACTAGTGGGACTGATAGTGTGGGAGTTACTTTTCTTATTGCAGGTGCTCTGGATTCCTCTGGTGTCTCTTACTTATATGCCTTAAATGGCGAACCTTGTTGCTAACCATCTTGATCAAGAAGGGCGGCGAACTCAGGAACAAACAGGTTGGGGTTTTATGTTTCCCCCTTGGTTAGCAGCATTATTAGCTAGGGATATTAATGAATAGTATTTATTTCACTTTGTTTTGTTTGGGCGAAAGGGGAGGGGGGGGGGGGGGGGACTCTTTTTCCTTCATCGGATTTCTCTCAGGCTAGCTGGATTTTATGATGAGAATTTTAACGAAACCCTATGCACCATCTTGTGGTGCACCTTTTGAGTGTATTCTCTTCCTATTCTTTTTATAAATGAAGCTTATCTTTTGAATAATAAAAAAAATTAATTGTTTTAATTTAACTTTATTTATATAAAAATATGTTATTAAAGTCGTTCCTTGTACCTTATGGAGATCGCCATGAGAGAATCAATGGAGAGCGAGATCGAGTGGCGTCACCAATCGAGAGTTCTGAGAAGCTGATCGAGAGTTTTGAGAAGGCAAGAGTTCTCCGAGGAATTTCAAGGGTGCTACCAGCCCATCAACCGAGTGTGACGCCGACATCGTCAATTTCTGAAATCGAGGCTGCAGTTGGTTGTAGGCTGACATCGACGCCATCATATCCTACGGTTGCAGATCGAGACCAAATTAATCACCTTTGAAGGTTACAAATCGAGACCATCGATGGTGCAAATTTGAGTGGACGGGGAACGGCGAAGGCCGATGGTGCGATGTAACGACCCGTCCCGAATATCGGGATTTAATAATATTTAATTATGATTTACTAATCTGGGATTAGTTGAGTGATTTCGGACGAATTGTGCAAAATGACCGTTTTGCCCCTGGGTGTTGGCAAAACGTTGACTTTTAGTTCGAATGGTCAAACGGACTTTGACCGATGACCGTGACGTAGTTCGGGATGTCACGTGTTCATAGACAGGTGGCACGTTCGATTCCGATGTTCGTGGTAAAAGTTATGACGTACGGAAGTTCAAGGGCATTTTCGTAATTTGAAAGTAATAAGGGGAAATGTTGACTTTTTGATCGGGAGGTCCGATGGCCAAGGACCGATGACCGTTAGGAAGGTCTCGATGCCCTGAGTCCGTAGACAGGCGACACGCATTAATCGGAGTCCGAATGACCGAGTTACGGGTCTGGATGCGTGATGGGCATTTTGGTAATTTTCTGCACAGGGGCAGAATGGTAATTTCACTGAGTGTTTGAACGGTTACTGTAGCACCGTGGAGCGGAACATGGCCAGCGCACGGGTGGTTTGTATATGGAGCAAATTGATGGCCTAAAACTATTGTTTATGGGTTGTATGGATTGTTTAATTGCATTGTGCGATGCCAGGCTGTGTGGGACGGTGGATTTGGCCATTAATCCATGGCTGGTGCACCTGAAAATAGAAGAAAACAGAGGACTGTTTCCCACACTTGTTCAGTCATCCCCAGGCCAAAATTGAGTGGGTTTTAAACGGGAAGAGAGTTTGGAAAGTGAAACACTCTGAGATTGAGAGAGGGAAAAATGAGAAGGTTTTGGTGTGTGGGGTGTTCTGAAAAATCCGAAACTGTGTTAACAAATTAAATTTCCAATTCGAGGTTCTGGGCCAGCCCAGGGCAAATCGATGATTTATTTAGTTCTCTGGGATCATTTCCAGTCGAACCAGATCAAATGGGGTAAGTTTGGAAGCTCCTAGAGCCGTGGACGGACGAGGTGGACGGCCGGAAAACTCAAGCTTAAGTCCTGGTGATTGAGGTAACTTCGTGTCCAATTAATCATACGAATTGGTTCGTATTAATCCTAATAAGCTTACTGGAAAGTTAATTTGATAATGATTGAGGAATTGTGGAGTTACGGTGATCGACCCGTTTTGGGTGATCACGGGTTGTTGACATGATTAATCGATGGTTTGTAATGACCCGTCCCAAATTCCTAGATTAGATTAGTGACTAATCACGATTAGTGAGGTTAATCCGTGATTAGTTGGGTGAAATCGGACGAAAGATGCGAAATGACCGTTTTGCCCCTAGTCGTGGCAAAACGTTGACTTTTCATTCGGGCGGTCAAACGTACTTTGACCGATGACCGTGACGTAGTTCGTGACTTCACGAGTTCATAGACAGGTGGCACGTTCAATTCTGACGTTCGTAGAAGAAGTTATGACGTTTGGAAGTTTAGGGGCATTTTGGTAATTTTGGTTAAATGGGGTCAAATGTTAACTTTTTGACCAGGAGGTCCGATGGCCGAGGGCCGAAGACCGTTACGTAGATAAGGACGATACGAATCCGTAGACAGGCGGCACGTCGAATTCGGACGTTCGACGGCAAAGTTACGGTTCACGGAAGTTCCAAGTTACTATTCACGACGACACGTTTTACGAGGACCATTTGTCTTTAGTGGGCCCAGTTACTTTTCAGCAACCAATGGATGAGTGACACTTGTCACCCATTCACTAGCTACCATTCCACATACATGCATCTCTCATTCCTTCATCATCGATCATTTCCCATTTTCCCAAAACCATTACCCGATCCCATTTTCACATCCAATCCAAACCCTTGACCTTGTAAACCATCGGTGAGAGACCAGGGAGTGAGAGGAGGACCTGTGGAGCTTGATGGCCGGCCAAGGGAGCGCCGCCGTGGACGGCGGAGGAAAGGACCGTGCAAGGTAATCGGTTTAAACCGATTTTCCCCATTTTTGAATTCTAGTTATTATGGACCGTTTTTAATGATTCTAATGAAGTAAATAGGTTGTTAGGAAGCTATTATGACAGTTTTGAGGGAAATTGGACGATGAGAGACCTCTGGGGAGGTTTTGGAAAATTGAACCGTGAGGTTCAAAATTGAACGTGGATTTTTGAGGGTTTTAGGTTGTTTAATTGATTGGGTTAGATAGGAAATGAAGAAATAGGAATTTAGGAATTGAAATGGAGGCAAACGGACCAAAATTGAGGGAGAAGGAGGCCTGGACCGGTTACGCCGGTCCAGTTGCAGGGGATGGACCGGACTGGCCAGCCCGGACCAGCTGTGCGAGGTTGAAGACGGGTACTATAGCTGGCGCGTGAAGCCCACGCGCAGCCACTTCAGGCGGCGCGTGCGGGCGCGTACGTTAGATTTTGGGGATGGTTCCAACATGTGAAATCATCTATTCGATGTAACGAACATTTTGGGACTGGTTTCGTGTCAATCGGACATCGTTTCGTTAGTTTTCGGGCTGTCGGAAGGTTTAGGGTTGGTTTAAAAATAGTTAAAAGTTCGGGAAAATTACAGGTCTTTGATGGGAGGTTAATTAAGTAGTTATTAACCTTCTATTAAAATTTGGACAGGTTTGGGAGTCTCGGTAATGGTGATCGGCTCGGAGAGCCGAATGACACGCAAATCGAGGCGGCAGGTCGGACGGTCTGTGAGTAGACCTTGTTTTCTAAATTGGTGCATGCATAAATGTTTATTATATGTTTTATTACATGTTTGATGATGCCATGGGTACATTTGTATGTGGTTACGTATAAGCACGTATTTTGAGGTTTCGGCCTTATACGGTGCTTATACGGGTCTGTATTCCTTTATTGATTTAAATGAAATGGTTTTGGATTTCTAAATGGATAAACTCGGGTATGAGACCCATTTGGTTTTGTCTCGGGCATATGACACAACTTACGACCTTCGGGTCTAAATCGTGGTCGCGACGTGTTCTATGTGCACGCCGATCAACGATGCGACGCTCGCCTCCGGATTGGGATGTGTTCCTTCCGGAGAGGTCACGATGCACGATTCGTGGTCGGGCAGCCTGGGGAGGCTCGACTTCGGAGTTCTGACGGTTCAAGATAGCGATCGGTGATGAATGCACCATGATCTTGCGATGGTCGCGTCGGTTGATTCGTTCACGGCGACATACCAGGATTGAGGGCGGTCCTGGATGGATGGTTGCATGCATCACTATGATCGGCGTCGTGACTGACCCTTAGATATCGGGCACAGTGCCCAGTTGAGTCATATGTCCGGGTACGAGACCCAGTTGTTTTACACTGATGATTTCGGGTCAGGGACCCTGGATGGATTTCCAAGTTCATGACGGTGTATGGGAACCAGCATGAACTTTGGAAAGGTCATTGTGGTTCATGACGGTTTATAGGAACCGGCATGAACCCTTGTCAGGTCATTATGGTTCATGATGGTTTATAGGAACCGGCATGAACCCTTATTGTGGATGTTATGGATCATGACGGTTCAAGGGAACCGGGCATGAATGTTTATGTTATGTATATATATGTATTCATATACCTTCCTTTACTTCTATTATCTCCTCCGGGGAGGGTCGTTGGCCTGGGTGGACCCCGGAGTAGTCACGGAGCACTGACTGAGTGGAGTCACCCCCCAGTTGGGTTCCTTACTCTTAGGAAGGCTATGATTACTATTACCTCGGGTAGGGTCAGTGGTCTGCGGACATTGATCTTGACTTTGAAAAGACTCGGATTGAGACCTGGGTAGCACGCGCGTAGCTTTGGAAACCGTGACAGGATTGGTTGTGTGAATTATATGTGTATGTGATATAAATATGTGATATGTGATGTGCACAGGTTTTGGGCAGTGGCCCGTGTGTTTGGTATCTTCATGGATTTGGGCAGTGGCCCGTGTATTTGGTTTCTTATGATTTTGGGCTAAGCCCCTAATGAACGGTTTGATAAATGGTTTTCGAATGCATGCATGCTTTTTAGTGAAGGGTACAAATATCTTCTTATGTAAATGTTTTTATAAACTCTTGTTTTATCCACTCACAGTTTTTAATATTTTGACTGCCCTTCAAGTTGACATTGGATGTGGACTGTAGCAGAGACCGAGATATCACATACCTCCTCCGGATCCTTGCGTACTCTGATAGCCCGGGAGGGCAAAGGTCGGAAATATCCCTTGTAATGACCCGTCCCGAATATCGGGATTTAATATTAATTAATTGTGAATTAGAATGACTAATCGGGGATTAGTTGAGTGAAATCGGACGAAACGTGCAAAATGACCGTTTTGCCCCTAGCGTGGGCAAAATGTTGACTTTTAGTTCGGGCGGTCAAATGGACTTTGACCGATGACTGTGACATAGTTCGGGACGTCACGAGTTCAAAGACAGGTGGCACGTTCAATTCCGACATTCGTAGAGAAAGTTATGATGTTCGAAAGTTGAGGGGTATTTTGGTAATTTGGCATATTAGGGGCCAAATGTTGACTTTTTGATCGGGAGGTCCGATGGACGAGGGCCAAGGACTGTTACGTAGGTCTCGTCGATACGAATTCAATGACAGGCGGCATGCCGAAATCGGAGATTCGACGACGAAGTTATGGTCACGGAATCGGGCTCGATTAACCGAACGAACCGGGAATAAAATAATATTTTAATATGAACAGTACCTGGTGACTGAACACACTTGGATGAGTGACACTTGTCACTCATCCCTTAAATTGAGGCCTGAAACCAGGATCCTTGTTTTGGGGAGAACATAATTATTGTGTTTTAGTAATGATTAATTAGTTAAAAATCCATTAAACCTCCATTTTCTCTTCTGTGTTTTCTTAACCCGTGCACCACCAAAATTCAAAATCCTTCCACCCTTAATCTCCTCCCTATCCACTAAACTTGTGAACGGAAATTGGAGAGAATTCAGAGACTAATTGAGTGTGGAAAACACGAGGGATTGAGGGTAACTATCGAACTGGAATTTCGGATTTTGAGTTTTGGGAGGGAAAATCAAATTGGAAGAATTGAGCTGTGATGATCGAATTGGAGATTGGAAATAGCTTCCTGAGGTTTAGACGAGTTGTTTCAAATCAAAAACGAGAGGAATTCATGCCCAATTGGCTCTGAACGGGTTTGGTAACAGTGAGGAACTTCGAGCTTGAGTCACGGAGATCGAGCAGTGGATTGTTGAAATTGAGCTGGGGATTATCTTCCTGAGGATCCCACGATGCTTCTGGAAGGATCAATTGAAGGAAAACGCTGGAGATTGATGAAGCTCCATGGTTGCACAGTGTACGACTATCGAGCTTGTGTCGTGATCATTGAGTGATCAAACGACGAAATTGATGGAGGGGAACTGTCTCTCATGGTCCAGTGATGCTTCTGGATGCATCAATTTGAAGAAACCTGCAGCCATTGAAGGAATTCCATGAACGAACAGTGACCGTGTGTTCTTGGTGTTCATCATCGAATCGTGAGGTTTGGAGTATGTAATCGTGTAATTGTTATTACAGACCTCTAATTAGACTTGTAACGAAGCTATATGAATGTTCAATTGAAGGAATTAATGTCGAATTGACACGATTGGAACCGGGTCTGATCGCGGGCTAAAGGACCCGTTTATCAGACAAACGGGTTAGGCTGGTGACACTGTAGCTGGCGCGTGGGTTTCACGCGCAGCCACTCACGGCAGCGCGTGAGGGCGCATCCGGCCTAGTCTCAAGGTGAGGTCAACATGACTTTTGATCCTCTCAGTGTAACGAACATTTTGACGTTGATTTCGATGAAATCGGATATTGTTTCGATAATGTTCCGCGTATCCGAAGTTTTGTTTTACGTTTAAAATAAGTATTTAAATTCCGGAAAAGTTTGGGGGAAATTATATGAAGTATTTTGAGATGTTAGTAACCCTCTATAATGATTTTGGGCAGGAGTTGTGATTTCCAGAATTTACGGAAAAACGTGCAGCTCGGAAACGAACCATTTTGAACGGTGTGTGTGAGTGGACTTTTGGTTTTCTAACTGTGATGCATGCATATATGGTTTAAAATGCTTATTTATATGATTTTCTATGATTTGACATGATTGATGCTTTGATTCGGTGATTTCTCGATTTTCTCGATTTTATGATTATTATATTATTATATTCAGGCACGATTTTCGAGAAATCATGAAATTGGTTAAAAATGATATTGTGGGCGTGAGAACCTAAGTAAATAATGATTTTGACTCGGAATTGGAGTTACATGTGAATTTGATGAATTTGATAATTTTTGGTATCCTCGTGATTTTGTGATTATTTTAATAAGTCTTTCGGGCACGTTTTACGAGAAACGTGCAAATGATGTTTTGGGCTAAGCCCGGATTGAAAACGATGTTTTGACTCGGGTTATGAGTCAGGAAGTTGAAAATGATATTTGGACTCGGATTATGAGTCAATGATTGATTTTATGGATTTACGTGATCGTGGCAACTCGGGTTTACGGTTGCACAGATTTACGTGAAATTAATATTTTGGGGCTGGGACCCAGTGGAATTGTGCTTCTGATTGGATTTGTATTTCCATGTGATTATATGATGATATTGATGATTTCGGATTCATAAAGTAAATCGGGACTTGGGGCTGAGACCCTGTATTGTAAATGATTTGGTTTTCAATGCAACTGTTTTCACTGGTTTTTGTGATAATGATATGTTGCGGATAATTAGGGCTTTCAGGAGAAAATATGTTTTCCCCCGGAGTGCACCCTGGAGATAACGCTCGCCTTCGGGATGGAAGTGTTTACCCCGAAGAGGTCACGTAGCATGATCTTTGTCTTGCAGCCCAGGGGAGGCTTGACTCAGATCAGATGTGCTGGATTATATGGATCGGTAAGTGATGTGTTCACAAGATCCGGATCGTCGGCTGGTGAGGTTTTTCCCATCGACGGATTGCTGATTGATGAAGTGTTCACAACAGCGGATGCTCGGATTTTGAGCGGTCCTTGAGCCTATTGATATGCACGCGTTGCAGGGATAAACGTGACTCTAAGCAACAGGATATGGAAATAAGCCCGTGGATTATGGAAAATGATTTTGAGGAAACCGTGGTTTAGCGGTTAAAATGATTTAAAGAAATTGTGAACTTTTTGAGATGTTAAACTGATTTGGTGAACATGAGCTTTTGTGGACCATGAGAAAATATGTTTTGATTTTATCGGTCCACTGTTCATACTTGAATGATTTCATACTATTACTCATGTTTTACGATATGCATGCAAGTTTGTGAAAACTGGAGGGTAAGAATGTATTTTGGTAAATGTTTTTATAAGAGGTCATTTTTGTCCACTCACACCTTTTCTGTTTTGTTAACCCTTCAGGTCGTGGCGTGTTGATCGAGGCTATTCCAGAGGTGGAGGTATGTGCGGGCACAAGCGCAAAAATTCCCTTGTCTGGCAGGTACTGAAGGGTAGTTACGGACTTTCAGTTGACTTGTCAGACGGGAGCAGGACCGGGTACGGTTTTTGACGTCCAGTTGGGACGGGTCTAGTCATCCCTTGTCTGACACTCTGTGTCAGACGGGAGTAGGGTCATCCCGCACTAATCCCGCGGGGGGGGGGGGGGGGGGGGGGGGGGATTGGGATGGGTCCTGTCATGGTTGGTGTTGATCATTGACACAGAACTGAAATTGATTGGTTAATTATTGTTTTAGGATCAAGAACGGACGGAATCGAGGTCGAATTGATGGTTACCAGTCATACGGGTAAAGATGGTGACTGTAGCAGTCACTGTAGCAGGCGCGTGGCTTTCACGCGCAGCCACTTACGGCGGCGAGTGACGGCGCGTGGGCACGAATCTCGAGGTGAGGTCAACATGACTTTTGTCCTATGCAATGTAACGAACATTTTGGGATTGGTTTCGTGTCGATCGGACACCATCTCGTTATTGTTCGGGATGTCCGAAGGTTTTAAATCCAGTTTAAAAATACTTAAAAATTCGGGAAAATTACGGGACTTTTATAGGATGTTAATGAAGAGGTTAGTAACCCTCTAACGTGATTTGGACAGGATTGGAAGTCCCGGTGATAGTGGTGTGGCCCAGGAAGGCATATGGCACGCGTATCGAGGTGCTCGGTTAAACGGTCTGTGAGTGGACATTGGTTTTATAAATTCGATGCATGAATAACTGTTTCATGATTGTTATAATTGTGATTAAATGATTTATTTTGGATATCGGTGAATTTATATGGTTTCACGTATTTCGAGGTGATTTACGTGTTTGCACGTAAATCGAGGTTTTCTGGATTTGCACTGATTTCCATAAATGTGGTTGGATATGATTTCATGTAACGGTTACGGATTTGATAAAGTGAAATCGGGCCAGGGGCCCAGTTGATTTATGAATTCAGGCCAAGGGCCCAGTTAACTTATGAAATCGGGCCAGGGGCCCAGTTGGTTTATACATGAGATTTCGGGTCGGGGACCCTAAAATGGAATTCAATAAAATGTATTTGGTACTGCTCTGTATAGATCCATTCATATGATACTGTCTCCTCCGGATGAGGTACCCCGGAGTGGTCACAGACTTCTAGAACGTCCAGCGTCTATGACGCTAAGCATCGGGGATGCTGTACCCGAACGGGGTTTGGGGATTGAACTCGGAATTGAGACCCGAGTGGCACGCGTAGCCTTGTGATTGTGGCCTTATTGGACGTCAGGGACGTCAGACATCGGGGATGTCGGGATTGGAGTGTATAGTGCAGTGGCTAAAATTATGTTTATGGTTTTATTACATGCCTTATGGTTCATATTATATGATATATGATTTTAAATGATGGTGCCTGCATATGTTTTTACTGAGGGGCATAAATGTCTTATAAATGTTTTAAACAGACTTGTTTATTTTCGTCTACTCACATCTTTTGTTTTTAATGCCCTTCAGGTTGATTCCGGATGCGACTGCAGCAGAGACTGGGACATCGCACACCTCCTCCATCGATCCTTACGCACTCTGGAAGCCCGGTTGGGCAGTGGCAACAGGTTATCCCTTGTCTGACACCTCTTGTCAGACGGGAGCATAACACATTCCATGGTAATCCCGGGGGGATTGGGATGGGTCGTGTCATGCGACTTGGAATCGAAGGCGACGCTGGTGCGAAGATAGAGAGGCGATGATACGAAGACAACGAGACGATGGTCAGATTAGATGATTTGAATTTGATTTCTAATTTGGGTTTAATTTTGGATTTCAAAGTCGGATTTTTTGGTGTATTTCTTGTTTCTTCATTTGGGAATTTCAAGCTAGGTCTGAAAAGACTAAAGAGTTAAGACGAAGATAGATAGCAGGATCTTGAGACCTTCACAACGGTCGTCTTGAAATCCACAAAAAATTCCATAATAAAAACTCAACTATTTGACTTTTTAGGGGCAAAATCGTCATTTCAACTTTTCTCGATTTCTAGGGCGTGACAAGATGTGTGAGTGGAGTTTGTTTTTATAAATTACAATGCATGCATAGTTAACTATTTTAATTGCTTAATTGCATATTTATGTTGCAATAATTTGAGTTTGATTTTGTAGTGATTATTTGATGATTTTTTCGGATTTATTGATTGATTTTTGGGCTAAAAATTTATGGTATTTTTGTTAATTTTTTTTTTTGGACTTAGGTCCAGATTTGAATGTGTTTTACTTGGTTTTAAGTCAAGGATTGGTATGAAATGAGTTTGTTTGGTTTGTGAAATTTTTTTTGTGGAAGTTATCCTCGAATGATACTAGTATGTGTCTGGATAGTTGGTTAGTGTAGTTCCCCGACATGACCTGGATAGTGCGCAAGTGTAGTTCCCGAGAATACTATTAAAATATGGATGGTGTTACGTGCAGATCCCAGATGTGTCTGGATGACGCGTTAGTACAATTCTGGGACTTGACTCAAATGGTGCTATGTGCAGTTCGCGAGTTTTCCTATTAGTGGTGTGGTTACTTATGATGACAAGTATTTGAGCATGGAGGGTTGGTTTTGTGTGGATATGATGGTTGTGTGATTTAACCTGTGGATTACATTAATTGCGATTATTCCGAGTTCTCGGACGGCTGATGCTCAAAAGAGTTGATGATTAGTTGTTGATTTGGCTTTTGGTTGGTTATGGATATTTGTGTCTAGATGATTTTATTTGACTTATAACATGGTTTTCAGGAAATATGGGCCATGGGCTTTTTTTTTTTGGGTATTTCATGATTTTATGGTCCCACGATTTATGATTTGTTCGATTTGAAATCTGATTGTTCGTTTGTTTACATTTTATTCTATACATACATGTCTTAAAAAAATGGAGGGTAAATGTTGTTTCTCTCAAAAAATATGTTTGAAAATATTTATCTAATAAGTGGGTTGATTAAGAGGTAGAGGCATGCGTAGTGAATCAATTCAAGTATCCCTTGTCTAACAAGTTTTAAGAGTAGTTGTGGTATTTTGGATTACTTGTCAGACGAGAGTAGGACCAGACAAATTTATCTAAGTGTTTTTGGAAGTAGGTCCTGTTAACTTGGTATCAAAACAAGGTTGGTACTTATTTATGTTTGCCAACGTCATGCCTCCAAGACATAAGCCCCGTGCATAGCCTGAAGAGATGTATATGAATATATGGGGCTCAAATATTGAGAGGGCTCAATAGTTAGGAGCAATTGAGTTTACAGGCGAGTTGAGCCTAGATGAGGTGGTTGAGTAGATTACTCGCCTGGAGAAGATCTTTGAGGTCATGCAATGCCTGTTGGAGGATATAGTGTTGATAGCTACTTTGTTGTTGGGTGGTTATGCATATCAGTGGTGGCGTAGATTGCAGATGACGGGCTAGGATGACAACACGTTTACTTGGGAAATGTTCGGGATAGATTCTTGAATTAGTTTTGCCCCCACTCTTTTTGCAATACGAGAAAGGTTGAGTTCTTGCAATTGTAGCAAGGCAATATGGTAGTGGCTCAGTACAGGTAGAAATCTTTGAGCTTGTCATGTTTTTCCTCAGAGTTTTTTGAAACTGAGGAATACAACTGTAAACAGTTCGAATGTCTGTATAGGGCTGCTATGACGGTGGGATCCTTTGCCACCCTCAGAGAACTGCCAGATGCTGCCATTAGAGTTGAGGAAAGTTTTTTTGCGTGGTAGTAGTCTACGAGTATTGGATCACACCGAGAGCATCGTGATTTTGAATCGATGAGTCAAGGAACCCCGAAGAGAGGTAAATTTAGGCTTGGATTTTTTGGTGGGTTTAAATCAAGTGTAGGTGATGGCGAAGTCGGACATGAATGTATTCGGGATATTGCGTCGAGGCACCTTACCTCAGGCCAATCTAGTAGGATTTCATTCTCGAAAACTGGCAGAAAAATTATTTGATCTATGCAACCCAGCATGGTCACTTTTTTTATTGTGGGGAGCCTAGCCATATTCGTAGGCATTGTTCACATCGATCAGGTGGTGGTACGACATGTCATGGTGCTCCAAGTCAGGGGGCTGTACTGACTCCTAGAATAGCAAAGGGGAGTCGAACATCTACTAGTGGGGCTAGTAGGGTTGGAAGTAGACGAAGTGGTCATGGCCGATCTTCTAGTCCTCGGTGTAACACCCCGGAAATTCGAGGATTTCAATATTGTAATTTATTGTGTGGTTTGACGCTTTTACCCTTGTGATGGGTATGGCCAATTGTTGACTTTTTGATTGATGAATTAAACGGACTTTGACATATGACCGTGACGTAGTTCGGGACGTAACGAGTTCATAGACAGGTGGCACGTCCAATTCGGACGATCAGGGAAAAAGTTATGGCTATCGGAAGTTCAGGGGCATTATCGTAATTTGGACTTCCGGGAGGGGAAAATGTTGAATTTTCTTTTGGTAACTAATTTTCAGTTGACTCAAGGACCGTCAGGTAGGCCTCGACGTCCTGAGTCCGTAGACAGGCGGCACGCAGAAATCGGACTTCGTACGAGGAAGTTATGGTCAGAAACGTGAAATCGGGAGGTTCGTGTCTCGGTTTTCGTGTCGAATATTTTATTCTAAAAATTCTGATTGGAGGACACCTGGTGAGTGACAAGTGCCACTCACCCATTGGCTAGATTGGATCAGATCCACTATGGGATTAAATAGCATTAAAATCCATTTTTGATCTCAGCCATTGATTTGAAGTACCCAGATCTAATCTGAACCATTGATCTCATCCTTGAGATCAAATCTGGACCGTCCATTTCCTTTCCCTCCATTCTTTATATTTCCTACCCGAAATGCACATTCTGTCCATTTTGAACAAACACCCCAGCTCATCACCTATTCTTTGTGTCTGTGTGTTGCTGGACTCACGGGGAAGGAGGGAGGCACGGCGGTGGACGGCGGTAGACGGTGGCGAGGTGAGCCGGTTTCTAAACCCGAAACGGTTTCAAAAACCCAGGATTTGGTAACTTGATTTCCAACGTTTAGTTTTGTGTTAATTTGATCCTATTCGATTCTATGGACTGATAGGGAACTTTAGCACGTGACTTCGTGGTTGGAGGTGACCTGAACGGTGGCTAAACAGCGACGAGAACCCGGGTCTGTTCATCGAGGTAAGTCTTCGATTCAGCCCTTGTTTATTGATTTTAATTAGCTAGAACTGTTTCTGGGATTAAGACGAGTAGTTAGGAACAAACCTGAACAAAAATGATTGAGAAATAGTGGAATGGTGACCGGGTCATGATCGCGGGTCTGATCGACCCGAGTTGCAGAGATACGGGTCAACCCGTCTGAGGACAGAGGTGATGACGTGGCACCCTGTCAGACTGTCAGATGACGTGGACCAACCGTGAGCCGACACGTGTCACATGTCAGTGCACAGTCAGCACTGACATGTCAGTGACGTGGCCCAATCAGGGACTGCCACGTGTCACTAACATGTTAGTGACGTGGACCAGTGCCGTGCTGGCACGTGGCACATGTCAGATCTGACACGTGGCCTGACAGATCAGTGAGGTGGACCAATCGGATGTTGACACGTAGCACCTGTCAGAGTCTGACACGTCAGACCTGACAGCTGTCAGATGACGTCAGCATGACGTCATACTGACGTCAGCAGTGACGTCAACAGGGACTGTTCCTGCGTTGACCGACGCGTTGATTGGCGCGTGTGGGCGCGTGTGAACAGTAATTTTGGTGGGACCACCACCATTCTTTAGGTTTCGACGATCCGGATCCAATGGCGGTGGTTTCGGGTCGATCGGAGATCATTAAGTTGGTCAAAATGAGGTTTATTGCATTGGGAAGCGCGTTCGGGCGGCTTTCCCGGGCCGGTTTCGGCCTAGGCTTTCATGGTTGAATGTTGGGGGTTTAAATTGACCTTTACGAATACTTTGGACTTGACAGGGATTGTACATTTGTACCAGGACGAGGGTATACGTTCGGTTTCTAGCAGGATTGTACAGTGAGTGAGCCCGTTTTCATTAAACCCTTGCATGCTTAAATGTTTTCCGATTTACTTATATGTTCACATGCTGGAATCTATAAATGGTTTTGATGATATTGAGATTTCGGTTATGGCACGTTTCACGGTATTTGGGCATGAGACCCGTTTGATGAAACGTAACGATCGGTTCAGATTTTACCTATGTATACATATATGTTTGCATGTGGATATCAATAAAATGTATTTGGTACTGCACTGTATAGATCCTTCCATATTATATTTTCTCCTCCGGATGAGGTACCCCGGAGAGGTCACGGACGTCTAGAACGTCCAGCGTCTATGACGCTAAGCATCGGGGATGCTGTAACCGAACAGGGTTCGGGGATTGAACTCGGAATTGAGACCCGAGTGGCACACGTAGCCTTGTGATTGTGACCTTATTGGACGTCAGGGACGTCAGACATCGGGGATGTCGGGATTGGAGTGTATAGTGCAGTGGCTAAAATTATGGTTATGGTTTTATTACATGCCTTATGATTCATATTATATTATTTATGATTTTAAATGATGCTGCATGCATGTTTGGAAAACGGAGAGGTAAATTATATGTTTTACTTATCAAATGATTTTATAAACTTGAGTTCGGTCCACTCACCCTTAATGTTTTTGGTAACCCCTCCAGGTCATGATACTGAGGTAGAGGAGGAACCTGAGGCTGAGGCATAGGTTTACTTCTGCGTACCTGAACCCCTGTTGGGTGGTGTACCCGCAGGTTTACTATAGTGTCGTGCTCGCAACTTGTAATTTTGGATTTCATCCCTTGTCTGACATTCGTTTAATTCAGATTTGATGTATGACTTTAATTTGGTTATTTACGCATTTGATGTTTTGAGGTTAAAATTGGTATGAATTACTGGGTGTCAGACGGGAGCAGGGCACGTCCCCTTGTGGTCCCTGTGGGATCGGGGCGGGTCCTGTCACTCGGGCTCGGGTGCTTTCTTTTACACAGTAGGAGGCACCAAAACCGTGGGTGGATGGATCAGATTGTGTGTGTTGCCCCTGGAATCTTTAAGTCTATGAAAGATATTTTGTTGTTATGTAATAAAGTTAATACATGCCTTGTATCCTTAATGGTTGGAGGACTATATTCAAATTTTGGGGACGAAATTCTCTAAGGAGGGTAAATTGTAAGAAATTCGAGAAATGTAATTTCAGAAAGTTTGTTTGTAAATTGACAATTTTTCCCTTGGGGGTCAAATGTTGACTATTATGTACGTCTCAGAGTCTTGAATCCGTAGACCGCTGACATGTTGGAATCAGAGTCTGGATAAGCTTGTTATGGATTTGGAATTACCAGGGGCATTTTAGCAATTTTGGCATTAGGGGTATTTTAGTAATTTTTGCATTTGGGGTATATTGGTAATTTTTAAGGTATACTATTTTTGTTGGTCATGTAGGATAGTGACAAGTGTCCCATCTTTGTTATCTTATTATCTTAGCCATTGGATGCACCAACTTGTGTGGTGTGAATGTGAGGTTATATGTGTGTGTTTAATGGGGTTTTGTTAAAAATAAAATAATTAATAACCACACCCGAGAGCACACAAGGGAAGAAAAGGTAGGCGTACTAGAAAGAGATAACCAGGGAGAGCGAGAAAGAAGAGAAAGAGGAAGGAAACTGACTACGCTCAAACTACGCATTAAATTAAACACGTAATTTGAGTGTTGTGCAATTTAAACTCTTTTTGTGTAGATGTAGTATTGGTAAATAGGGATCGTTCTTAACCGGGGAAATTAGGGAACATTAATAATGTGTTAGTGGGAGATGAATAAAAGAATAATGAATTAAATAATTAAATAATAAAAGAATTAAATAATCAAAGAATTAATAAATTAATGAATAGATGAATGAGAGAATAAAGAAATAAAAGATTCAAAGAATAAAGAATTAAAAGAATAAAAGAATAAAAGAATAAAAAATAAAAGGAATCAAAGAATAAAAGAATTAAAAGAATAAAAGAATAAAAGAATAAAGAATAAAAGGGATCAAAGAATAAAAGAATAAAAGAATAAAGAATAAAAAGGGGGGTTTTGAGAAGATTTGTAATTTAAGCTAAAGACAACACTAACGAAAAATTAAAATGTAAATGTTCGTGCTAATTAGAACTTACAAACCATAGAGTAGTTTCATAGACAAAACCCACACTTTTACGTAAGTAATTTCGAATTAACAATCACATTAATTCTAACATTTTGCTCATAATAAACCAATCACGAAATCCTACCTTCATCATCTCAAATACTTACATACATATTTCAATATTATAAATGCATCAACCATTAATGTGCGTCAAACATCAATATACTTCAAACATTTACAACATGATTTACCTTAAGTTTATAATTAAATGCGCCGACAGCGATCAACATTTAATCTCTTCAATTCTACTCTAAGTGCACCGACAACGGATAAAACACTTAACATCAAATTGAAGTTTAAGCACTAAAACATATGAAGTAAAAGAAATTCAAAAAGTAAAACACATGGAGATTGCATTCTTACTTACAAATGTTAGAAAGAAAATACCAAGAACAATAGTAAAGAAGAAATGAAAATAACATAAAAATAACATAAATTACGAATAAGCATTAAAAGGAAACTAATTAATAAGAAAATCTACAAGAAGTAAAAATGGTCCCCAAAAATGTCTCTCAAAAGAGAGAAACAAAAGAACTAACTAAGAACTAAGAACTAAGAACTAAGAAAGAAATAGAAGAATGAAACTAATTGGGGACTCCCCAAATACATGAAATGACCTCCCTATTTATAGAGGGAGTGTCACAATTGTTTAATTAAAAGTACAAAATTAAAATATAAAAATAGCAATAAAATAGTACATGAAGAAGTGATGGAAATGATGAGTTTGGGTGGGAAAAGATGCTGATTTTGGGGCAAATATGCTGATTTTGGGGAAAAGTGGCTGATTTTGGGGAAAAGTTGCTGATTTTGGGGCAAATATGCTGATTTTGGGAACTATTGGGGGGCTGCTGGATTTTTGGCTTGGGCTGCTGGATTTCAGCAGCTTCCCACCGAATTTCCTTGCGATTTTCGGTGGTTTCTCATATTTCGTCCATAATTTCTTCGTTATAATTCCGATCGGGACGATTCTTTCACCAAAATGCTCCAAATTCCAAGCTTTATTTATTTCTACAAAAATATCACAAAATAAATTAATTTGTCTAATTATTTATTATTTTAATATTAAAAGTCAAGTATAATGGGTATAAAATAATATAAAATAACGCTTATTTGAGGACCTATCAAATACCCCCACACTTAAACTTTGCTAGTCCCTAGCAAATACTAAAATTAAACTACGAACTCAAACAAGTAACCTTTAACTATTTGTCTCAATATTTCATTATTACAATCATGGCATAAAAGATTTTCACTTAAAGCGTTTAAGCATATGGAATTCAAGAGTTAATATTTTGTAACAAAATGCTTCAACAAGTAAGATAATGAGTAAATATGGTGAATTGGATCTCAACATGAATAAAACAAGTATGAATCAACTCACAAAGATATGCACTCATAAATTCACTCAATTTGTGAGGGTTTGTGTTTGCACTCAAAGTATGTGAGAAATACTCACATAATCGAAATGAAGTACTTTTGCACAATCTCAAACAAACACCTCAAGATAAAAACAAAACATACTTGCACAAATGAACCAAAACCATAAGCTTACTCAAGTGATTGACTCCACTAATCAAAATTTTCCATCTTACGGATCATAAGGTCTTTACGAAGGTTGTAATGGGGCTAAGTTTAGAGGCAAGGAAAATATAGGACAAGTGGTGCTCAGTTCGTTCCAAGACTCAATAGACTCCCAAAACGTATCATAGCTTCCCAACCTTAGTGCAATGATGTCAGTAATCCATCCCTTCGAACATAGGCCTAATTCCATCATGTTGGGCCTCATAATCATTCTTTGTGTCGGATTTACAAATGTGAGGGACTTAACTCAAGCATTACATAACCAAACCTTATTACCTTGATCGAGACTCAACTTTTTTTTTTCTTTTTTTTTTCTTTTTTTTTTTCTTTTTTTTTTTGATTTTTTTTATATCAAGGTAATAACATGTGTCAACAATACAACAAAACTTGAGTCGGTAAATCCAAATAATTCACATAAAAGTCTTTTCAACATCATCATTTTCTCCTTACATAATCTTTATATCTTCAACCGAGCTCTTGGAACAAGGGTAAAGGATGTCTATACTAAGCTCAAGTGTTTAGATAATCATGGTGATGAAAGAAAGACTTAATGTGGGCTCGAAAGGGTTAAAACTAAGGGGGTCGCAACTTGTGCGCACAAAATAGGGAACATGGATGTTTGAATTTGTGGTGTTAACCCTAATGCCTTAATCATTTCCAAAATCAGAGAGTTTATTGACTTAAAAGCTTTGAAAATCACATAGAATAAGTTCTAGTACTCTAGAGTTCATTGAAAGCTATGGCAAGCAGTTATGAGGCATATGTATATCAATTTAAACAAAGAACTTATGAATCACTCATCAAAGATGTATATAAAGTTTTAAAGCTCACATAAGGTTCATATGATTCATACTTATCTTATTATGCTCGTTTATATACCAATTTACATGCATTATCTTCAAGTTATAACACTTCATCACAAAATATTAACAAACAAATTCAAGTTGTAGTGATCACCTTTATAGCCATAACATATTCATTTCCGTTCATTTATATCATTGACAAGTTAAATGGCAACTTAAAACTCATAAAAACACTAAGTTAAAAGATTCAAGAAATTTTTTTTTTTTTCATTTTTTTTCATTTTTTTTATATTTTTTATATTTTTTAATTAATTTTTTTTTTCATTTTTTTTTTACTCAAAATTGTAAACCATTCCCCCACACTTAAATTCTACATTGTCCTCAATGTAGGAAAATACGAAGTAATTAAACATAGAATCAAAGTAAGGAAGATGATTTACGAAAATAATAGGAAAACATTAAATAAACAAAATAAAAGAGAGTGAAGGGTAGAAGGATAGCAAATCTGTATTGATGACTCCTTCACATCTCGGGAACACATTGGGTTGCCTCCCAACAAGCGCTTGAAGTTTAACGTCCATCCAGCCTAGACAGAGATGCAAGTTAGTTAGTCAGAGATGTACGTTAGTCAAGAATGCAAGTTAGATATGCAAATTGAAGTTAAAGATGCAATTTGAGTTAAAGATGTAAATTAGAGGAAGAGTGCAATGCAAGTTAAACTACATATGCAAGTTAAGTGAAAATGCAAGTTAAATGAAAGATGAAATGCAAGTTAGAATGAAAGATGCAAGTTAGTTACACTAAAGATGCAATTTAATTTTGTCATGACAAATAATGTAAATTAAGATATAAACAATATTTAAATGTTGGGGGAAGTCAAAGATATATATGGTTCGCATAGCTTCAAAGTTTAGATGGAGACTTATACGTCCGTGCGGCCCAAGTAAATATCTTGGATTAATTCAACTGTTTGGGCAAGTTCAAAAGTGACCAGGTTAGAAAGAATACACATAAGAGGCAGGGCTAATTTCTTACACCCAAAACCCGTTATAAGTACCGTCTCTTGTTCTAGACATCACCCTCGAAAATTTCTTACTCCAGCGGAATTAAGATGACTCAAGTGTTAACAATTACCGTGGGTGAGAGTTAATAGAAGAGTCTTCGCCGATTAAAGATTAAAATTTAAACTTCGAAGCACAAGTGATCTACATATAGACGAGACTAATGCATGAATGCAATAACTATTTACAAGTATGTTTTTATGCACAATTTACAAATATAACATGACAATTACATATGAACAATTTATATAAGTATGAACAATTTATTTACAAGTATGGTTTCATTAACAAGTAATGATATTTACAAAACAAATTCTCATTAACAAACTAATATATGTATAAGATTTATTTAACCATTGAGATTTACACTAACACAAAGTGAAGATAAGAAATTTAAATTTATTATTTTTTTAAAATTTATGTTTTTTTCGGAATTTAAAAAAAAATGAAGATTTTTTTTTTATTACGAATTTTATACTTTTTTTTTATTTACAAAACAATATAAAAATAAAAATAAGGAAAAGTGAATAATTACTATAAGCATTTATGAACATTTAAAAAGAATGAACATTATGTACAAGTATGAACAAAAATAATATAACAAGTAAGAGAATTATAAACAAACATAAATGAAAGTCTATTATGAACAAGTATGTATGTATATTATAAAATATAAAAGTTATGAACAATTTATGAACAAGTATAAAAGGTAACAAGTAACATATATGCAACATTTATTTACAAGTATGAATTAACACTAACATAAAGCTAAGATAAGATTTTTTTTTTTAATTTTTTATTTACTTTGATTTTTTTAAAAAAAATTTAAATTTAAATTTTATCAAGACATAACCAAATAAATAATTACATAAGAATAAAATAAGTAATCAAAAAGTTAATGGAATAAAAAGTTAATGAAATAAAGTTAATGGAATAAAAAGTTAGTGGAATAAAAAGTTAATGGAATAAAATTAATGGAATAAAAAGTTAATGGAATAAAAAGTTAGTGGAATAAAAAGTTAGTGGAATAAAAGGTTAATAGAATAAAGTTAATGGAATAAAAAGTTAGTGGAATAAAAAGTTAATGAATAAATTTAAAGTTAAAGGAATAAAGAAAAAGTTTATGGAATAAAATTAAAGTTAATGGATTAAAGAAAAAGTTAGAAAGTGTAAAGAAAACAAAAAATAAAAGTAAGGAAAAGTGAATATGTACAATATACATTTATGACAAGTATCAATTTTAATATGAACAAGTAAATAGTAAAAGTAAACAAATGAAATTAAATTATGAACAAGTATCAATTTTAATATGAACAAATACAAAAAAAAAAAATTATGAACATTTATGAACAAGTATAAATTAGAAATTAAGAATAAATAAAGTATGAGCATTATAAACAAAAATAATAAGAACAATAATAAGATGGATAAATATAATATTAACAAAAGTAAAATTTATAAACAAGTATAATATGCACAATTTATATACATACACTAACAAATTAAAAATGATTTTCAATTTCCCCGGCAACGGCGCCAAAAATTGACTACGCTCAAACTACGCATTAAATTAAACACGTAATTTGAGTGTTGTGCAATTTAAACCCTTTTTGTGTAGATGTAGTATTGGTAAATAGGGATCGTTCTTAACCGGGGAAATTAGGGAACGTTAATAATGTGTTAGTGGGAGATGAATAAAAGAATAATGAATTAAATAATTAAATAATAAAAGAATTAAATAATCAAAGAATTAATAAATTAATGAATAGATGAATGAGAGAATAAAGAAATAAAAGATTCAAAGAATAAAGAATTAAAAGAATAAAAGAATAAAAGAATAAAAAATAAAAGGAATCAAAGAATAAAAGAATTAAAAGAATAAAAGAATAAAAGAATAAAGAATAAAAGGGATCAAAGAATAAAAGAATAAAAGAATAAAGAATAAAAAGGGGGGTTTTGAGAAGATTTGTAATTTAAGCTAAAGACAACACTAACTAAAAATTAAAATGTAAATGTTCATGCTAATTAGAACTTACAAACCATAGAGTAGTTTCATAGACAAAACCCACACTTTTACGTAAGTAATTTCGAATTAACAATCACATTAATTCTAACATTTTGCTCATAATAAACCAATCACGAAATCCTACCTTCATCATCTCAAATACTTACATACATATTTCAATATTATAAATGCATCAACCATTAATGTGCGTCAAACATCAATATACTTCAAACATTTACAACATGATTTACCTTAAGTTTATAATTAAATGCGCCGACAGCGATCAACATTTAATCTCTTCAATTCTACTCTAAGTGCACCGACAGCGGATAAAACACTTAACATCAAATTGAAGTTTAAGCACTAAAACATATGAAGTAAAAGAAATTCAAAAAGTAAAACACATGGAGATTGCATTCTTACTTACAAATGTTAGAAAGAAAAGACCAAGAACAATAGTAAAGAAGAAATGAAAATAACATAAAAATAACATAAATTACGAATAAGCATTAAAAGGAAACTAATTAATAAGAAAATCTACAAGAAGTAAAAATGGTCCCCAAAAATGTCTCTCAAAAGAGAGAAACAAAAGAACTAACTAAGAACTAAGAACTAAGAACTAAGAAAGAAATGGAAGAATGAAACTAATTGGGGACTCCCCAAATACATGAAATGACCTCCCTATTTATAGAGGGAGTGTCACAATTGTTTAATTAAAAGTACAAAATTAAAATATAAAAATAGCAATAAAATAGTACATGAAGAAGTGATGGAAATGATGAGTTTGGGTAGGAAAAGATGCTGATTTTGGGGCAAATATGCTGATTTTGGGGAAAAGTGGCTGATTTTGGGGAAAAGTTGCTGATTTTGGGGCAAATATGCTGATTTTGGGAACTATTAGGGGGCTGCTGGATTTTTGGCTTGGGCTGCTGGAATCCAGCAGCTTCCCACCGAATTTCCTTGCGATTTTCGGTGGTTTCTCATATTTCGTCCATAATTTCTTCGTTATAATTCCGATCGGGACGATTCTTTCACCAAAATGCTCCAAATTCCAAGTTTTATTTATTTCTACAAAAATATCACAAAATAAATTAATTTGTCTAATTATTTATTATTTTAATATTAAAAGTCAAGTATAATGTGTATAAAATAATATAAAATAACGCTTATTTGAGGACCTATCAGAAACCAGAGAAGAAAGAAGGAAGAAGGAGGAATAACCCGAAAATCTGGAAAAAATAAATGAAAACCCTTACTTGACCCAAACCTTTTGAGGCAGTTAAGCTTCGAACCAAGGTACCTAATGTCTTGATCAAGTTCCTACGCCTCTAGTGGACCAGAAACTTGAAAGTTTTGTATGCAGGCAGGATTGGGAATGAAGGTCTAACAGTTGCCAAAAGTTCGAAGGATCGGGTTGAGGTTGAAGGTGAGTTTTTTTTTTAGTTTTAAGAACATAAAACTTTTTATGGGATTTTGTAGATGGAATTAGACGTTTAAAGGATAGAAAACGGATGAGAAATGGGTGATTTTGGACCTGGTCGAAGTCGCCCGGGTTGGGTCCAATGTGTAGGCCCATAGGTCGACCTGCTAGAAGTTGGGGCGCGTGGTGGTGTGTGGGGGTGCATGCCACGCTATCTTGAGGTGCGGTCAACATAATTTTATATGCTTTTTAGTTGTTCAGACATTGTCTCAGGGTAGAATTGGATGTCGTAAGTGTTATGTTTTTAGTTTAAATTCATATTTTAATCGCGAGAATTAGGGATTGTAATGTGGGGTTACATGAGTCTTTTGTAACCTAGGAGTATGATTTTTTTTACAAGCGACACACTCCCGAAACCAGAAAGGAACGCCCAGTTCGAGATTGCACTGCAAGGAAGGTGTGTGAGTAGACTTTATTTTATGATGCATGCATAGTTAACTATTTTAATTGCTTATTTGCGTGATTTATGTTGTAACGATTTGAGTATGATTTCGAAGTGATTATTTGATGATTTTTTTTTTCGGATTTATTGATTAATTTTTGGACATGGATATTACGGTATTATGTGAAAACTGTGTTTTGAGCTTAAGTCTGAATTTGAATGTATATTGACTTGATTTTAAGTTAAGGATTGGTGTTAAATGAGTTTGCTTGGTTTCTAAATTGTTTTCAACAAAATTTATCCTCATATGGTGCTAGTATGTATCTGGATGGTGCATTAGTGCATTTTCCGAACATGACCCGGATGGTGCATGAGTACAGTTCCCAAGAATACTATTACAGTCTAGATGGTCCTACTTACAATTCCCGAGTTTGCCTACCGGTAGTGCGATTACTTATGATGACTGGTATTTGAGCATTGAGGATTGGTTGTGTCTGGATATGATGCATGTGTGATTTAATTCGTGGATTATGTTCGCTATAGTTATGACGAGTTCCCGGGAGGCTGGTGCTCGGAAGAGTTGATGATTTCTCAGGAGGCTGGTGCTCGGAAGAGTTGATGATTGGTTGTTGATTTGACTTCTGATTGGTTATCGATATTTGTGTCCAAGTGGTTTTATATGACTTATAACATGGTTTTTGGGAAATGTGGGCCACATACTGTTTTGCTGGTATTTCATGAATGGTTTATGATTTGATCGATTCGAAATCTGATTGTTCATTTGTTTGCATTTTATTCTATGCATGCATGTCATAGAAAAATGGAGGGTAAATGTTATTTTCCTTGAAAAACATGTTTTTAGAATATTTATTTTTTTCCACAATTTTTTCACGGTTTTAGTGACCCTCCAAGCCGTTGCACGAATGTCGGGGCTGATGGAGAGTTAGAGGCATGCGTAGCGTATTAGTTCGAGTATCCTTGTCTCACATGTTTTAAGGGTAGTTTTGATATTTTGAATTGCTTGTCAGACATGAGTAGGAGCATACATGTTTATCAAAGTATTTTTGGAAGTGGGTCCAGTCATGTGCATCCATGTATGCTCCTCCTTCGCGACGACTTTATTTCGGTACCGTGTCAGCATGCTTGCATCGATCACGATTGCGGTCCCCCATGATCCAGCAAGTGGATTCTAATTGGATTTTGAGTTCTAGTTAAATTGGGCCTTTATTTTGGTAGATCCCCACTCTGGTCCAGTGTTGTTTCTTACGGGTGTAAACCGCCCCGGGGGATGCATGCTTATCCATCAACCGCCCTGGGGGATGCATGCTTATCCATAAACCGTTTCAGATGGGACTCATAAGTAAGTCAAACATGGATGCAATGGAGCTGCAGGCACAAATACAAACCTAATTTATTATCTTCATCTGTTTATATGTGTGTGTGTGGGGCAAGGGAGATTGGACAGGATCGAATCAAGATTGCAAGGATATGAAATTCCGGGCTGGCCCTATCTATATTGTCTCCACTAAAACCAATGATGGATACTAATTATTCCTTCACAGAGTTGCTTATGTGATTAGAAAAGTAGAGGATAAACTCATTCTTTGTGCGGTTAAGATATTAATGATACATGATATGGAGAAATTATTATAGTTTGATAGGGTAATTTATCATCTTGTAATTTGCATCAAAAAATTATATACGTATTTTAAAGTATTTTATTTTATTATTATGTAGTTTATATTAAATAATAGAATTATACGTGTATTTTAAAATATTTTATTTTACTATATTATATATTTTTTTAAAACGTTACATTAGTTTTGCGTTAATGTGGAGAGTATAAGTCCCACTGATTAACTATTTTTTAATTCAGTTGAAACGTGTAATTATCAATTTACATCAAATAGTTGCATTTAAAAATAATAGTCACAAACCAATTAAAATATTTTCTCAAATCTCTCACACTTTAACATTTTTAAATGCATTTTAAAACCAAAATTCTTTCAATTTCGAATAAATATAATTAATTAGTAGGATCCACATACTTCACATTAGCACTTAATGAAAGAGAAAACATAATACATGATGGAAGGTTCAGGGTGTAATATTTTTAAAAGTATATGATAGTAAAGTGAAATATTTTAAAGTACAAATGTAATTATGTTATTTGGTGTAAATCACATAATAATAAAGTAAAATATTTTAAAGTGTATAGGTAATTTTATTATATAATGTAAATTACAAGATAATAAAATATAATTTTCCCTATTAATATATCATAGGTAAAAAGATATCTCCCCCAACAAAACAAAAAAAAAACCTTTAAAAGAGTATATATAAATTTAATCTGGCTATCTTAATTGATATCTAGAAATACCACCACGTACGTATCTTATATAAGATGGGCAAAACCTCTGGGAATTAAAAGATCTACCATATCGCTGTTGATCAGAGATAAAGCTCCAATGGCTCTCATCGCTCCTCTACTCTTATGGCTTCCATTTCTCCTACTTCTCCCTTTACTTCTTTTACTCAAAAACAAAAACAAACATGTCCGTCGCAGCCCACAAAAACACCTGCCACCAAGCCCTCCCAAACTTCCTCTCATAGGAAACTTACACCAACTTCGTCCCTCGCCACACCAATCTCTATGGAAACTCTCCAAACAATATGGACCCGTCATGCTCGTTCATTTCGGCCGCATCCCGGCCATCATAATCTCATCTGCCGAAGCCGCCAAAGAGGTCTTAAAAACCAATGACATCCACTGTTGCAGCCGCCCCACCTCCTCCGGCTCCCGGAGACTCACATACAACTATCTAGACATGGCCTTTACGCCCTACGGTGGTTACTGGCGAGAAATTCGAAAAATATGCGTGCTTGAGCTTTTCAGCGTCAAGAGGGTCATGTCATATCGTTCAATCCGGGAAGAGGAAGTGGCAAAAATGGTCAATTCAATCTCCGCCACCACCTTGTCCTCCGGCGGCGCTACGGTTGATCTTACTGAGAAGCTATTTGCCCTCACGGCTAGCATAATTTTTCGGATTGTTTATGGGACAAGTTTCCATGGGAGTGACTTTGAACATGCAAAATTTCATGAGTTGCTTCATGACATAGAGACCATGCTTGGAGGCATGTCCGGGGCTGAATATTTTCCCGACTGTGTAGGTTGGATTATAGACAGAATCACCGGCGTACATAAAGAGTTTGATCGGATCTCCAAAGAGTTAGATGGGTTTTTTCAGAGCGTGATCGATGATCATCTTAGGCCCGGAAGGACATCAAAACAAGAACATGAAGACATAGTCGATGTCATGCTTAAAATAGTGAGGGACCAAACTGGGTTTGGAGCTGCCCATCTTGGCCACAATAACATCAAAGCAGTCCTTTTGGTAAGCCTTCAATGGTTCAAAGTTATTTTCTGTGCTCTTTTAAAAAAAAAAGTTTTACTAATTCTGTTTGCGGATCAGAATCTATTTTTAGGCGGGATCGATACCAGTGCAATCACAATGGTGTGGGCGATGGCAGAGCTGGCAAGGAACCCTCGACTGATGAAGAAAGCACAAGAAGAAGTTAGAAGATGCATTGGAAGCAACGGAAAGGTGACCGAGACTGATACAGATGAGCTTCATTACCTGAAGATGGTCATCAAAGAGACCCTGAGGCTTCACCCTCCAGCTCCTCTGAATCTTCCCAGAGAAACCATGTCCGATTTTGAGATCCTAGGCTACGATGTTGAGCAAAAGACACTGCTGCTTGTTAACTGCTGGGCAATCGGACGAGACCCCGAGTTTTGGAAGGAGCCGTTGGAGTTCATCCCAGAAAGGTTTGATGGGAGCTGTGTTGATTTTAAAGGGCAGCATTTTGAGTACTTGCCGTTTGGAGCTGGTCGGAGAGTTTGTCCTGGGATACACATGGCAACCACAACGATAGAGCTTGGACTTGCGAATCTTCTCTACTCGTTCGATTGGAAGTTGCCGGAGGGGATGACGAAGGAGGATATCGACCTGGAAGAAACAACTGGCTCCTCCCTCACCACCTCTAAGAAAACTACTCTCAATCTTGTCCCGGTAACATTTTTTCAAAATAAAGAAAACTAAGGAGCTTTCTAGTTCGACCTTTACACACATATAATGAAATAAAAGTTGTCGTGTTTGTTCTCAAAGTGCTTGCATATTGCAACTCAATTGATTCTCTTTTGACATAAGTAAAAGAACAGAATTCAAACTTTCAACAATAATTTCGATTACTCACAGTGAGAAAATTAGAGAAACCTGCCATGAAGAAGCATGAACACGAAGCTACCTTGGCCAAGAAAGACCAAGAAGATTTTAACTTAATTCTTGCCTCAAAAAGGACTCCCCATCCTGCAAGGATTTCTATTTGCGAATCAAACTCCAACTAGGCATAGGAATGCAAGTACAAAATTCAAGGGGATTCCTATACAGAATGTCCTCCTAAATATAGAGGATTCAAGCCCTTATTTATAGAAGCCTTAAGTCCACAACACAGGGTTCCTCTCTTCAGCTTAATTTTAAGCCTAGCCACAAAACATAGTTTTTACTTTGACAAAGAAAGTTTCGTTTTACTCTGTAATTGGAAGGAGACTTGAGCATGGAGCTTGGAGAGAAGCAGACTTGTTTATCTTCCATACCTGTGTTCACTCTTCCTTCTTTACCTTTTTGCTTTAAATTCATTGTAATCTTTAATACAATTCAAAACTATGTATTTTAATTCAATAATGTGTGAGTAGTTCTCTTATGATTAGGGTTGCTTGAAGCCTTAGCTGTGATGTATGATTAGTTAGATTTTGGCTTTTGGTTTTGATTGCTATGCATGCTGAATTAGTTTAGATTATTGCTTTAACTAGTAATATTTTGCGCCTATAAGATTAGCTACCTTGTATGCATAAATTATGAATAGAATTGCTTGACAGGCCACTATATCGTCTTGTAATTCGTAGCATCAAGAAACTGAGGTTAAGAAAAAAATCTTCTAATAGGAACTCATGACAACCTAGGAATGCACATCTTTCTCCTAGGCTAGTATAGTGTCATTAAATCCTCTTAGCACTTCAGGGATCATCTTAAACTGCAGGTAAAAGAATTTTTAGGCAAACATCATGTTAGGGCATACCAATTAAGAGAGAATAAAGCCGTGTCGTGAACCAACATTAGGTCCTTTACGTGGGCATCTCATTCAGAACATGCATAGTAAGCAGACCAAGAAAATATAGTTAATGGTCATAATCAATTAGGGTGGATAGTAAGCCTTGATTCGCCTTAGCTAGAAATTAAATCAATCATCTTCATTCTCAACGTTATTTTTTTTTTCATATGATTTGCATCTTTAAATTTTGTCCCCCCCCTTTTGTGTGTTAGTGTGTAAGTTGCTACTGCATCAGTGATGATCAGGGTGCATTGCACCAGATCTTAAGCCCTACTTCAATCAATGAAATATGTCCTAGACTCTAGGGAGTGTATGAGTGCCAACTAGGGAGGTTGTTATAACAGAATTGAGTGAAGGGTGAGTGACTTAGTGAGCAAGAAACTAGAGAAAACCGTGTAGGATGATGCCATGTGGATCCTAACGGATTGTGTGTGTAAAAAGAGTGAGAATACAATTGTAATCAACTAAGAAACTAATGAGAAGTATATGTGTCTCTCTCTAGACGGTGAGAGCACCAAGATCACTCCGAAAACTCACTGGTGCATTTTTAGAAGCACCTGGTGTGCATTTTGCATTCTCTATATAACTGTTTCTTCATTGTGATCGATCCTTCCATTTTCTCAAGCCTAAGCTTAAACAATCAATCAATACCTAAATCTACATCAAAGAACCTAAATCTATCCTAACCAATCGTTTGCAGCTAAGAGTGTAAGAGAGAAGATACTTACCTCACTAGAAAACCATCGCAGAATTGCATTAAGCAAACAGAAATCCCCTGCATCTTTCTCTGCGATTCTTGAAGTGACCTGAAATCAACATGGTATTAGAGCATTCTCGTTCATGATCAGAGTGCTGGGGCGTGATCGGAGATTGTGCTGCTGAATTCAAATTGCTGCTGAAACTACAATGGCTAGTGTTGGAACAAATGAGCTACGAGCTCCTATCTTTGATGGTAACAACTACGAGTTTTGGAGCATCAAGATGAGAACCTTGCTTCGAGCTCATGATCTATGGGAGCTAGTCAACAGGGGCTTCAACATAGATCCAGAAGGTGCTAAGGGAGCAATGGTGGTGCCTACTCGAGCTGATCTGATCAGAGATGCCAGGGCACTAGGTTTTATCCAAAACTCAGTTGTTGACTCCATTTTCTCTAGGATTGCAAATGAAGAAAGTTCCAAGGCTGCTTGGGATCTACTGAAGAGGGAATTTTGTGGAGATCAAAAGGTTAGATCAGTTAAACTTCAAGGATTAAGGGGAGATTTTGAATATATGAGAATGAATGATGATGAATCACTAAGTGCATACCTATCTAGATTATACATGATTGTGGATCAATTGAGGACTTATGGAGAAGAGATAAAAGAAGCTAGGATGGGACAGAAAATCCTCATCAGTTTAATCAAACCCTATGATCTAATCATGTCAATTCTAGAAGAAACTAAAGATGTAGATGAGGTTAATGTACAAGAGCTGATTGCTTCTATCAAAGCCTATGATCAACGGCTAGAACTCCACTCTGAAAACACGGTGGAGAAAGCCTTCTCTAGCATGCATATAGGAGCTTCCTCCAGTTCAAACAAGCCTAAACCTTTTTCCAAAGGTGGAACTAAACCTTGGATCAGAAAATCTGATCAAAAAGCTAGAAATGGACATGGTGGACTGCCTAGAGAAGAAAAAAGAAGTGGGAGTGACTCTAAACCTACTTGCAGTGTCTACAGTAGGAAGCATTTTGGGAATTGCTGGTTCAAAACCAGGAAATGCTTCAAGTGCAACAAAATGGGACATTATGCCAAGGATTGCAGGAGCAAGGAGAGTTTGAATCTTGCACAACATGTAGAGGAAGATGGGACACTGTTATATGCCTGTTATTCTGTCACAACCACAAAGAACGCAGACACCTGGTACCTTGACAGTGGCTGAACTAACCACATGACTTCAGATGAGTCTATTTTGATAAACCTAGATAGAACTCTGAAGTGCAGAGTTAAGATGGGCACAGAGGAGTTAGTTGAAGCCACGGGTAAGGGTCCTTTGGTTATCAAGACTGATAATGGTGATAAGATGATTAAAGAGGTAATGTTGGTACCTGGTTTGGATGAGAACTTGTTAAGTGTGGGACAAATGGTGGAACACGGCTACAATCTTGTGTTTGAAGGAAGGAACGCCACTATTTATGATCAGGGTCAGGAGATAGCATGTGTTGCAATGATAGGAAACAGATGTTTTCCACTGTCTTTCCAGCAGATTATACCAGTGGCAAAGCTTGCTGTTGAAGAAGGTGATACATGCCTATGGCACAGAAGGTTTGGGCATCTAAACCATGCAAGTTTGACTGCTTTAGTCAAAGATGATATGTTAATTGGCTTGCCTAGTCTATTTAAGAAGGAGGACTGTTGTGAAGGTTGCATACTAGGAAAACAGCATGTTGAAAGTTTTGACAAGAGTGGGCCTAGAGGTCAACCAGGTTACTTGAGTTAGTGCACACTGATGTCTATGGACCTATGCAGACTGAGACTTAAAGAGGAAACAAGTATTTCCTGACTTTCATAGATGACTACTCAAGGATGTGTTGGGTTTATTTTCTCAGGAATAAATCAGGGGTTTTCAACATCTTTAAGAAGTTCAAAACCATGGTTGAACTCCATACTGATTACAAGATAAAAAAGATAAGAAGTGATAGAGGGGGTGAGAACATGTCTCAAGAGTTCCTGGATTTCTGTGAGGAGAAGGGAATACAAAGATAGTTCACTGTCTTATACAGTCCACAACAAAATGGTGTGGCTGAAAGGAAGAACAGAACAATTGATGAAATGTCCAAAGCAATGCTTCATGACAAGCAAATGCCCTATGAATTCTAGGCAGAAGCTGTAAACACAGCTGTTTATTTGCTCAACAGGTGCCCTACTAAAGCTATTAGGAAGAAAACACCATTTGAGGTGTATAGTGGAAGGAAACCTAGTGTGAATCATCTAAGAATTTTTAGTTCAATTTGTTATTTTCACACCCCTAATCAGCTGAGGCAGAAGCTGGATTCATTAGCCTCAAAAGGAGTCTTCATGGGATATGGCAGTTGTGAGAAAGGCTATAGGGTTTACTGCCTAGAAAAAAGGAAGATGATGATTTCTAGGACAGTGAATTTCAAGGAGAAAGCCACATAGGACTGGAAGACAAGCATGGAGTTCAGTGTACCACTCAACTCTAAAGAAGAAACTGCTGTTGTTTTACCAGTCACTGATCAAATAGGAGCAGGTCAGGGATAGGACACTCAAAACAACCAGGGTGATGAGAGTGATACAGAGGCTAGTAATACTCCTGTCAAGCTGAGAGGTTTGAATGAGATATATGCACGGTGCCATGTAGCAATTGTTGAACCTGAAGGTTATCAGGATGCAGTCAAGGACTTGGCATGGCAGAAAACAATGGAAGCAGAAATGGAGATGATTGAAAAGAATGGCACTTGTAAATTGGTGGAAAGACCAACAGAAAAACCAGTGATTGGTGTCAAATGGGTTTATAAACCCAAATTCAATCTAGATGGTTCAATTTAGAAGTTCAAGGCTAGGTTGGTTGCTAAGGGATATGCCCAGAAACCAGGGATTGATTTCAATGAGACTTTTGCACCTGTTGCAAGGTTAGATACTATTAAAACCCTGATTGCCTTAGCTGCACAAAAGGAGTGGAAGCTGTTTCAGCTTCATGTGAAGTCACCTTTTCGAAATGGGGTGCTTGAGGAAGAGGTTTATGTTGATCAGCCTGAAGGGTTTGAAAGACAAGGACAGGAGGACAAGGTTTACAAGTTGGAAAAGGCACTATATGGATTAAAACAGGCTCCAAGGGCGTGGTATTGTGAGATCAATTCCTATTTACTAGCTTGTGGATTTCAAAGATGTTTAAGTGAGGCTATATTGTACCTAAAGGTCAAGCAAGATGAAGGAACTTTGATAGTGTCTATCTATGTAGATGTCATCATCTATACAGGCGACAGTGAGCCTATGATGCAGGATTTCAAGGAGGAAATGATGGGGAGATATGAAATGACAGATCTGGGTATGTTGCATCATTTCTTGGGTATGAGAATTCTGCAATCTAAGTCTGGGATCTATATCCCTCAGAGGAAATATGCCTCTACACTACTGGAAAAGTTTGGTTTGAAAGGGTGCAAAACTGTAAGTATTCCCCTAGCAGCTAATGAAAGGTTATAGAAAGAAGATGGCAGTGAGCTTGCTGATGAACAACTTTACAGACAATTGGTAGGTAGCCCGTTGTATTTAACTGCAACAAGACCTGATATAATATATGCATCTAGCCTACTATCTAGACTCATGCATAACCCTACCAAGAAACATCTTGGTACATCCAAAAGAGTACTGAGATACATACAAGGGACACTGGATTATGGGCTGAAATACAGAAAAGGTCAAGATGCAACCCTAATTGGTTTTTGTGATAGTTATTGGGGAAGTTCAGAGGAGGAAAACAAGAGTACCTCAGGGTATGCATTCACATTTGGCAGTCGCATATTTTCTTGGGCTTTTGTCAAGCAGAGCAGTGTAGCCTTATCTACTGCAGAAGCAGAATATGTATCTGCTGCAAAAGATACAACTCAGGCTATTTGGCTGAGATTTGTTTTACAGGATTTTGGAGAAGAACAACTAAGTCCTATAGCCCTAATGTGTGACAATATGTCAGCAATAGCTATGGCTAAAAACCCTGTTTTCCATTAGAGAACTAAAGACATCAACAGGAAATACCATTACATTAAAGAAACAATCCAAAATGGTGACATTCTATTGCACTACTGTAAGTCTGAGGAACAGCTGGCTTACATCTTCACCAAGGCACTTCCTAAGGTCAAGTTTAACTGTCTAAGATCATTGCTCAGGGTTAAATCAGTTAGCAGCTTAGAAGGGAGTGTTGGTGTGTAAGCTGCTACTGCAGCAGTGATGATCAGGGTGCATTGCACCTGATCTAAAGTCGTAATTCAATCAATGACATCTATCCTAGACTCTAGTTAGTGTGTGAGTGTCAGCTAGGCAGGTTGTTATAACAGAATTGAGTGAAGGGTGAGTGACTTAGTGAGCAAGAAACTAGAGAAAACTGTGTAGGATGATGCCATGTGGATCCTAACGAATTGTGTGTGTAAAAAGAGTGAGAATACAATTACAATCAACAAAAAACTAATGAGAAGTATATGTGTCTCTCTCTAGATGGTGAGAGCACCAAGATCACTCAGAAAACTCACTAGTGCATTTTTACAAGCACCTGGTGTGCATTTTGCATTCTCTGCATAACTGTTTCTTCATTGTGATCGATCCTTCCATTTTCTCGAGCCTAAGCCTAAACAATCAATCAAAACCTAAATCTACATCACAAGAACCTAAATCTATCCTAACCAACCATTTGCAGCTAAGAGTGTAAGAGAGAAGATACTTGCCTCACTAGAAAATCATCGCAGAATTGCATTGAGCAAACAACAATCCCTTGCATGTTCCCCTGCGATTCTTGAAGTGACTTGAAACCAACATTGTGTACGTACTTAATTGGATAAAACGTTGATACATAGACCTTGTGGGATTGATCCTTGCTAAATTGCTAAACCATCTTCTTATTTGTATACATGTAAGTTTTAAATGCTAAATTTAGAGTCCATAATTGTGTGCTTTAATTTCACCAACACCAAGCCACTAGCGCGTGGCGGCACGTGGGATCAACATTGGGTTCTAGCAAACATGTGTTTTCAGGATTTTGATGTTCCAACCCTTTTGGCGCAGGTTTTAAGTCAATTGGAGTTTGTGTTGATTTCAGAAGGTTCAATGGCATAGATGATCGATTGCTTCCAGGAGTAAGGAAATGCAGGAAATGAAAAACTGCAACCAGGTAACCTTCTAGCTTTTACTTGTAGCTGAAAACGATTGGTTTAGGATAGATTAGGATTGTGTTTGTTTGTGCTAGGATCAAGATTTGATTAGAATTGGAAATCGATTACAATGAAGAAAAACAGTGCAGATAAACACTAGGTGTTTGTTAAAATGCACAAGAGAGATTTCTGAGTAATCTTTTAGTGCTTCCTATGATTTTTTAGAAAGTCACTGATTGTTAATTGATTATAGTGAATGAATTACACTTCACATACATTCTCTTTTACATATCACACGACTAGGATTAATGACATCACTCCTCACACACTTTACGTGACTTTTTTGCTCCCTAAGGCGCACACACACACACACACACACACACACACACACACACACACACACACACACACACACACACACACACACACACACACACACACACACCTCACACTCACGGTTGTAAGAACCTCGCAGCTGTCACTTTCTCATTTCTTCTCGAATCCATACAGGTGTCCATGTACTTAATAGGGTTTTAGATGAACTGCAATGCAGCTTGATCACTGCCCCCTGTAGTGGCAGCTTACGCTTCAACACTCCCTCCTAAGCTACTCACTGGTTTAACACCAAGTAGTGACCTTAGATAGTTAAACCTGACCTTCAGAATAGCCTTAGTGAAGATGTCAGCCAATTGTTCTTCTAACTTACAGAAATGCAACTGAATCTCACCATTCTGAATTGTATCCCTTATGTAGTAAAACTTTCTAATGATTTGTTTGGTTCTTTGGTGTAAGAAAAGGTTCTTAGCCACAATTATTGCTGACATATTATCACACATTAGAGTAGTAGGCTCTAAATGTTCTTCCCCAAACTTCTGTAGGACAAATCGGAGGCAAATTGCTTGTGTTGTGGCCTCAGCAGCACTAACATATTCTGCTTCAGCAGTTGACAGGGCAACACTGATTTGCTTAACTGAAGCCCAAGAGAATACCCCACTTCCAAATGTGAAAGCATATCCTGATGTGCTTTTACTGTCCTATGCAGAACCATCCCAATCATTGTCACAGAAACCTATTAGAGTAGCTGATTGTCTGTAACGCCCCGGACGTTCTGGAAATGTAATATTATAAAATATTGAATAAAATGACGTTTTTACCCTTGTGATTCGTATGGTCAATTTACTGACTTTTTGATTGGGAGGTCGAACGGACGTTGAGCGATGACCGTGACTTAGTTCGGGACGTCACGAGTTCGTAGATAGGTGGCACGTTCGATTCGGACGAACAGGGTGAAAGTTATGATGTTCGGAAGTTCAGGGGCATTATCGTAATTTGGACGTTATATGGGAAAAAGTTGACTTTTTGTTTAACAATTGATATGCATTTGACTCGAAGACCGTTATGTTCGTCTCGACACCCCGAGTACAACGACAGGCGGCACGCTTGGAACGGACGTCGGATGACCGAGTTATGGGTCACGGAAGCTGGAGGGCAATTTGGTAATTTTTGCCCTGAGGGCATTTTAGTCTTTTCACACGGGGTACTGTTCACCACCGTGGAAAAACAGAGGTTGCGGCCGTGGGTTGAGCGTGCAATTGTTTAAGGTTTGGTGGAGGGATCAGACACTTTGTTTATGGAAATTGAGGCATTGGAAGCACCCCATCGTGGCTGTGCAGAGCTTCAGTGCACGGGGAGTTTTAAAAATGGCCGTGGGCTCTGTGTGCGGGAAACAGTTTCCAGAGAGGTTCAGTGGATTCCCACGGGCTGTCTTCCATTCTGAGGGGTTTAGCTGAGTGTCATTGAGTCGGGGAACTCATTTCGATCATTTGGGCAGTCTGAGAGAGAGTTTGAGCGAGGTTCTGAGACGGGGAAGAGAAAAACGCAGAAATGGAGGGAAATTCAAAGGTTGGGTTTTGAGGCGAGTTGAACCAAACTGAGGGTGGAATTAGTCTTCTGGGATCCTTACTAACGCAACCGTGCAAGAATTGAGGAGGATTGATCAAGGTTTGCTCAGGGACTCAAGTTCCAGTTTCTGGAAAAACACAATGTTGAGGACGACGACTTCCAGGTTAGTTTGGGGTTAATTGGTTGGATGTTTTGGTTCGTTTGGGTTCCCTTAAGCTGCTGGTGAAGCTAATTTGATTGTGGCACTGGGTTGGGTGAGTTCTGAGTGACGACCCGTTCGTCTGTTCGAGTCTGGATTGCATCGATTTAGGGACAGTCGAGGTTAATCATCAACACAGACCTAAAATTTATGGATTAGAGAAAATAATAGGATCAAAAACGAGAGGAATTGATTGAGAATTGGGCTTGAACTGGTCGGGTCGAGTCGCGGGTAATAGACCCGTTTATCAGTCTATCCGGGTAGGAACGATGACACTGTAGCATGGCGCGTGGCCTTCACGCGCAGCCACTTTGGGCGGCGCGTGACGGCGCGTGCGATGTCATCTCCGATCACGGTCAACATGGAAATTGTTCCTTTCAGTCCAATTAACATTTTACCTTTAGGACTCGAGTTGTTCGGGAGTCATTCGGGATAATTGCGGGAGTCCGGAAGATTAAGTCTTTAAGTTTATTTTCACCGAAAAATCCGGGGAAATTAGGGAAAAGTTATACGAGCTACTTGAGGATGTTTGTAATCTTTCTTGTACATTTTTACAGGCCCGGACACTTCCGAAGCTACGGAGGAGCACGCGGGATGCGATTGACGCGTCCTAAAACCGTGAGTGGACTTTTTGATTTCCTAAATTGGGCATGCATGACTATTTTGCTTATTTATCTCATGGTTTTACATATGATTTTATGATGGTGATATGTTATATCGGTTTTACGTGTTTTCACATTTTTCGAGATATTTACCGTATTTCACGCATTTCGAGGTTACGATTTTCGCTTATGCATGCATGATGATTTTGATAAAGTACCTGGATATGAATATGCATGTTTCGGATTTATGATGTTTGATCACATTGTGAAGTAATTTCTGGAAATTGCATGTGTTGGAATTTGCATGTGAATTCGGACATGAGTCCTGTTACGATGAGAAATGTTTGGGAATAATGTTGGAAAAAGACTTGTGATGAATCCTGATTTATTATGTGTAAAAACGGTTTTGGGTTTAAAGACCCGGTTAATGGTTGGATCTGGTTTTGGGTTTAAAGACCCGGTATGTTGATGACGGGGGCGGGCCCGAAAATTGGGTTTAAAGACCCGAATTGAGTTTAAAGACTCGTGAGTTTAAAGACTCGGTTATTATGATACCCCCCGAGGCCTATTAATCATGTTTTGAGTTTAAAGACTCGTTGAAATCCCGGGAAGGCCTAATGTTGAGTTTAAAGACTCGGATGGATCCAACGGCATAATTGTGGTTAATGATTCACGTTTTACTTGATTTGTGCAATTAACGTTCAAAATGACGGTTTCTGAAACCTGGAATTATTAAATGGTTTTTACATGAATTATGGTGACCCTTTGTAACGTTTTCCATGTGTTTTGGAAAAAGAGTTTTCAAAAGTGCAATATGCAAAATTTGAATTTTTGGTTATGCATGCGTGTTACAAAACTGGAGGGCGAACCCGATTTCGGAAAAACTGTTTTCCCTATAAAGCTTATGTTTCGGTCCACTCACACTTTTTTGTTTTAAATTCCCTCCAGGTCGTGGTACAAGCGTGGGGGCAAGCGCCGAGGCAGAGGCGGAGGCATAAAGTTTTCCGTTGCAGAGTAGTTAGTTCACAGAGTAGGACTTGTTTCTTTAATTGGTTTTGTATTATTGCTCTGTGAAACTGTGGACTTGACGTCCAGTTGGATGTATTTGTTTAATCTCCCTGGCCTGACAATGGGTGTGTTGTAATTTTAACTAGTTTTCCGGTCTTTCGGGTACGATTGTCAGACGGGAGCAGGATGCTTCCCGATTATCGAGGCGATAATCGGGGTGGGTCCTGTCATTGTCCTTTCTTGTATTCAAGCCCATAATTTAAGGTTCCTTGAATGTTTCTTAACACCCTCTTGGCTGTGCCAAAGTGTTTCTTGGTAGGACTGTGCATGAACCTTGATAGGAGACTAGAGGCATACATGATATCAGGCCTTGTAGCTGTTAGGTACAACAAACTTCCAACAATTTGCCTGTATACTTGTTCATCAGCAACTCCACTGTTGTCTCCCTTCAGTAGTTTCTCATTTTCTGCTAGGGGAATGCTTACTGGTTTACATCCCTTAAGACCAAATTTGTCCAATAGTGTAGATGCATACTTTCTTTGATGTATGTAAATACCAGAGGTAGTTTGTAGAATTCCCATACTTAGGAAGTGATGCAGTAGACCCAGGTCAGTCATCTCATACCTTTCCATCATTTCATTTTTGAATTCTTTCATCATAGCCACACTATCTCTTGTGTAGATGATATTATCCACATAGATTGACACTATCAAAGTCCCTTAATCTTTCTTAACCTTTAAGTAGAGTGTAGCCTCAGTTAAACTTCTCAAGAAACCACAACTGAGTATATATGAGTCGATTTCACCATACCAGGCCTTGGTGCCTTCTTTAGGACATAAAGAGCCTTGTTCAGTTTGTAGACCTTGTCTTCTTGCCCTTTTAACTCAAACCCCTCGGGTTGATCCACATAGACCTCTTCTTCCAAGATCCCATTTAAAAAAGCTGGCTTTACATCCAACTGAAACAACTTCCACTCTCTGTGTGCTGCTAAGGCAATCAGAGTTCTGATGGTATCAAGCCTTTCTACAGGTGCAAAGGTTTAATTGAAGTCAATTCCTGGTTTCTATGTGCATCCTTTAGCAACCAGTCTGGCTTTCAACTTTTGAATTGATCCATCTAGGTTTAACTTAGTCTTGTAGATCCACTTCACACCAACAACAGGTTTCTCAGATGGTATTGGGACTAGATGTAACGACCCGTCCCAAATTCCATGATTAGATTAGTGACTAATCACGATAAATGAGGCTAATCCGTGATTAGTAGAGCGAAATCGGACGAGCGATGCGAAATGACCGTTTTGCCCCTGATGGTGGCAAAACGTTGACTTTTCAATCGGACGGTCAAATGGACTTTGACCGATGACCGTGACGTAGTTCGTGACGTCACGAGTTCATAGACAGGTGGCACGTTCAATTCCGACGTTCGTGGAGGAAGTTATAACGTTTGGAAGTTTAGGGGCATTTTGGTAATTTTGGTTAAATGGGGTCAAATGTTGACTTTTTGACCGGAAGGTCCGATGGCCGAGGGCCAAAGACCGTTAAGTAGATAAGGACGATACGAATCCGTAGACAGGCGGCACGTCGAATTCGGACGTTCGACGGCGAAGTTACGGTTCACGGAAGTTCCCAGTTACTATTCATGACGGCACGTTTTACGAGACAAAAAGTGCAGTTTTGTCTCTAGTGGGCCCAGATATTTATTGGAGGCCCAATGGATGAGTGACACTTGTCACCCATCCACTGGCCAACCTCACCCACTCATGCACCAAACCCTTCCCCGTTCATCCATTTCTCCCATTTTCTTCCCAAACCAACCCGATCACCATTTCTCACCCAAACACCAAACCCTTCCCTTCTAACCATAACTGAGACCAGAGGGTGAGAAAGGAGGACTAAGGACGGCAGCTGGTGGCTGGAACCGCCGTGGGCAGTGGCGGGAACCCAGAACCCGATCGGGTACCCAGTAAGCCCATTTTTCCTTATTTTTCGATGTGAGCATTATGGTTGGTTTTGAATGATTAGGGAATGATTATTAGGATGCTAGGAAGGTTTAAAGGGGGTTTTGGTGGTGGTTGACGGCCGAGAAGCCGTGTAGGCTGATCGGGAAAAATCGAACCGTGAGGTTCAAATTGGACCGGTCGGATTTCGTAGGTTTTAGGTTGTCTAATTAATTAGGATTGATAAGAAATGAAGAAATAGGAATTTAGGAGTTGAAATGGAAGCAAACGGACCGAAAATGAGGGAGAAGGAGACCTGGACCGGTTACGTCGGTCCAAGTTGCAGGAAAAACCGGACCGGCTGGCCCGGACCGGCTATGCGAGGTTGACGGTAGTGACATGGCATGATGACGTGGCACCTGTCAGATTGTCAGGTGACGTGGACCACTCATCAGCCGACACGTGTCACATGTCAGTGCACAGTCAGCACTGACATGTCAGTGACGTGGCCCAATCAGGGGCTGGCACGTGGCATTGACGTGGACCAGTGCCGTGATGACACGTGGCACATGTCAGACTGCCACGTGGCACTGACAGTATAGTGACGTGGACCACTGGGAGCATGACACGTGGCACCTGTCAGAGTCTGACATGTCAGACCTGACAGCTGTCAGATGACGTCATGCTGACGTCAGCGATGACGTCAGTAGGTACTGTAGCAGGCGCGTGAAGCCCACGCGCAGCCACTTCAAGCGGCGCGTGAGGGCGCGTGGCAGGGAATCTGGGGAAGGTTCCAACATACGAAATCTTCTATTCGATGTAACAAACATTTTGGGACTGGTTTCGTGTCGATCGGACACCGTCTCGATATGTTTCGGGGCATCGGAAGGTTTAGGTTCGGATTAAAAATAGTTAAAAATACGGGAAAATTACGGGGCTTTGGTAGGAGGTTAATTAAGTAGTTAGTAACCTTCTATTACAATTTGGACAGGTTTGGGAGTGCCGGTGATGGTGATCGGCTTGGGGAGCTGTATGGCACGCAAATCGAGGCGGCAGCTCGGACGGTCTGTGAGTGGACCTTGTTTTCTAAATTGGTGCATGCATAAATGTTTATTATATGTTTTATTACTTGTTTGATGATGCCATGGGTGCATTTGTATGTGATTACGTATAAGCACGTATTTCGAGGTTTCGACCTTATACGGTGCTTATACGGGTCTGTATTTCTTTATTGACTTAAATGATTTGGTTTTGGATTTCTAAAAGGATAAACTCAGGTATGAGACCCATTTGGTTTTGTCTCGGGCATATGACACTATTTACGACCTTCGGGTCTAAATCGTGGTCGCGACGGGTGCTATGTGCACGGCGATCGACGATACGACGCTCGCCTCCGGATTGGGATGTGTTCCTTCCGGAGAGGTCACGATGCACGATTCGTGGTCGTGCAGCCTGGGGAGGCTCGACTTTGGAGTGCTGACGGTTCAGGATAATGATCGGTGATGAGTGCACCATGATCTTGTGGTGGTCGCGTCGGTTGATTCGTTCACGGCGACATACCAGGATTGAGAGCGGTCCTAGATGGATGGTTGCACGCATCACTATGATCGGAGTCGTGACTAACCCTTAGATATCGGGCACGGTGCCCAGTTGAGTCATATGTTCGGGCACGAGACCCAGTTACTTTATGGTTTATGATTTCGGGTCAGGGACCCTACGTGGATTTCCAAGTTCATGACGGTTTATGGAAACTGGCATGAACTCTGGAAAGGTCATTGTGGTTCATGACGGTTTATGGGAATCGGCATGAACCTTTGTTAGGTTATTTTGGTTCTTGACGGTTTATGGGGACCGGCATGAACCCTGGTTATGTTATTACGGTACATGACGGTTTATGGGAACCGACGTGTTACCTGATTATGGATATTATGGATCATGACGGTTCAGGGGAACCGGTCATGAATGTTTATGTTATGTATATATATGTTCATCTACCTTCCTTTACTTCTATTATCTCCTCCGGGGAGGGTCGTTGGCCTGGGTGGACCCCGGAGTAGTCACGGAGCACCGACTGAGTGGAGTCACCCCCCAGTTGGGTTCCTTACTCTCAGGAAGGCTATGGTTACTATTACCTCGGGTAGGGTCAGTGGTCTGCGGACATTGATCTTGAATTTGAGATGACTCGGATTGAGACCCGGGTAGCACGGGCGTAGCTTTGGATACCGTGACAGGATTGGTTGTGTGACTTATATATATGTATGTGATGTATATATGACATATGATATGTGGTGTGTACAGGTGTGCACAGGTTTTGAGCAGTGGCTCGTGTACTTGGTTTCTTTATGGTTTGGGGCCGAGTCCTTTATGGATTTGGGCAGTGGCCCGTATGGTCGTTTTCATTGTGGTCCTTTCGACCTTGGTTTATATCTGCTCTGGGCTTTAGTTCCCACGTATAATTTCTTTGGTTAAATGGTTTTCCAATGCATGCATGCTTTTTAGTGGAGGGTACAAATGTCTTCTTATTAAATGTTTTTATAAACTCTTGTTTTGTCCACTCACAGTTTTTAATGTTTTGACTGCCCTTCAGGTTGACAACGGATGTGGACTGTAGCAGAGACCGAGATATCACACGCCTCCTCCGGATCCTGGCGTACTCTGATAGCCCGGGAGGGCAAAGGTCGGAAATATCCCTTGTCTGACACTTCGTGTCAGACGGGAGCAGGGTCATCCCGCACAAATCCCGGGGGGATTGGGATGGGTCCTGTCAACGTGGTATCAGAGCGGGGTTGTCTCTATTCGAGCAACCATGTAGCTCTTGGAGTATGTACGCAGGTCGAGGATGTGATATCTCAAGTGGCTACAGTTCGTGATCAACCTGATAGTTGGGGTGCCAGTACGATAGTTAGTAGGATTGGCATGCCTTGGTTCGGCATTTGATGTCGGGGTTGCCATAGTTCTATCGTGGTTGGCAGTGTGGAACCCTACGAAGGGTGAACGTATTCGTACGTTAGCTTTTGGATCATGAGACGGTTAGTTGGGATCGTCTTTCACGATGTCGTAGGATTGGTTCCGACGACTAGTTGGGAATTGTGATCATCGGATGGTCGAATATTGTTGAGTTGGATGATCGGATTTGGTTGAGGGTTGAGTTAGATCGATTTATTGCAGTTGGCAGTTAGCAACCGGATTCGAGGAATCCGAGTTGGATTGACGGTAGGATTAGATTGACGTCTTTACGATGTCGGACCGCGGGGTCGGTCAGATTGTCGATTTTACTACTTTTCGCAGTTGGGTTCAGGGGAACTCTAGGTGTGATCGTGGAACCCTACCGTATGTGTATGGTTCGGAAATGTGAGTTGACGAGTGGTTTGACTTGGACGACTATTCGAATTTGGATTCGTTAGTCGGTCTAGTCATGTCAGCTTGTGTTGGGACTGCACTTCGCAGTCAGGGTTGTACGTATCGGTTAGACCGAGTTGGTTGTCGTGCTACTTCAGTTGTGGGTTGGTGCAACTAAGGTCGTGGGCGACCTGGTAGACGACATTTGGGTTAGTCGGAGTACGACTGGTTAGAGTTCGGTTGGACAAGTTATCAGGGTTGGTACTTGTCGATGGAATCCCTGAGTGGGAGACGAAATGGTTGGTATGAACGGTTGATTCCGTTGGATGCGGGGTCTCGATAGCGGTGCCTGGTAGTTAGGTCTGCACGAGTGTGTGGCAGGCGCTATTACCTAGTGTGGTTATAGTTACGATTATTGGGAATCGGGGACGTTCGGGGGACGTTTCCTTTTCTCGCATGAGCTGTCAGGGTGACTGTACCCAGAGTTGTCGGGTACGAGGGAGGCAGAGTTCTCCTTTTCGAACAGAGGTACGGGGTCGTCGTTCGGTATGAGCGGAGATCCAGGATTGTCTGATTTGCACACTTTGTGCTGATACTGACAGGTGATGATACTGGTACTAGTGCTGGTGCTGGTGCCGGTGAACTTGATGACGATGAGTTACGGATCGGGGTGTGACTCCGTCGTAATGGGCATATGTTCGGTATCTGTGGTTCAGGAGGGGAACTCAGATAGAGTTAAACTGGTTAGGGGACACGTGGTTGATGTCCGGGTATGTTGTTTCCAATCTTGTTGGAACTTCGAAATCGCAAGAGGGTGCGATTGCGGTGATGAATGGAATGCGGGTTTTCCGCATTGGTATTGGGTATGTCGAAGTCGTTTGGGTGACTTCTCAGGTCCTACCATAATTGATGGTGGTAGATGATGTAGATGTTATTGATGTTGTTGGTTGCCACTAGTACACTGATCGTGTATTGGTTGGTGGACCCGGGATTTATTCTGGATCATCAGGAGGAGATGAGTATATCGAAGTTAGGTGACTGAAATTTCTCATTCTCTACTTGGTGGCAGACGATGTCAGGGTACCTGACGTGGTGAGTGCATCGAGTGTTGTTTGCATTCACGTAGGATGGATTATGCGATCATTCTTGATTTTTCCTCGGTGGAATGACAAGGATCGATACGAGGTAATCAGTGAGTATCCACAGTCTCGGCGTGTTTCGTCGTTGACAAATCTGTTTAGATGTGGGAATTGGTTTAGGACGTTGGGTATCGCTATGGATCTGGATCGTGATTTGGATATCTAGATAGGTGGAGAGTTTATCGATCATACTTGGATGTTTGAGTGGGGCATGTTGGGACTGAACTTCTTTTCGAGGTAAATCCCATAAGGCTTACTACTCGCCTGAGTAGTTGTCCGATGAGTAGTTTTCCGACGTGGTCGGATATGGTCAGCCTTAGGGATGTGCGGATATTGTGATTGGCTTCCATATGAAGTCAATCGATGGTATTGGAGTAATCGGTTGAGCAGACAACCGATAGGTTCATGATTGATACGTCTCGGTAGACGAGAACGATATTTCAGGTTTTGGAATCAGATTTCTGGATGACGATTCAGGATTTGATTTTAGAACTTGAAAAAGGATTTCTAGATTTGGGTTTTGGAATCGGATTCTGGGTGACGATTCAGGATTTGATTCTAGAGCTTGACTGTAGATTTTCTTTTATGGATTTGGGTTCGGAATGGTTATTCCTAATGCTAGCTTACGGAATGATGATTTCGGATTCGAATTTGAACATGGATATTGATATGATTTCTGGGTTGGATTCGGGATTTCTTACGAAATTGCGGATTCGGATTCGGATCTAGAAATAGATGATGGGTTGGAGTTTCGATTTGTCTAGTCCGAGATTGGGCAAATGGACTCCATTATTGAAACGTGATTGCCTACAACCTAGGTCGTCATTGTTGTTGTAGTTATAGTTGTAGTCTGATTGATGGGTAGATGTACGTATCCTGTACGCTGTTCGAGGTACGATACTAGGCAGACTTGTCGTGCCTGGTGACGGTATATAGGAGATACCGGTGGTACGTTGGAGAGCGTATTGGTAGTCGGATTGGTTCTGATACCATCGGATTAGTCGAGGTCGTGAACTAGACATTGGATACTATGCGTTGGGTCATAGTGTTTCTGATGGGTCTAGTTACACAGAGGTCGAGTGAAATGCTTGTGGTTAGTGTAACCACGAGTGTGTGTCATATCAGTTTGCGACTGACGACTGTCAAGTACTGACAGTTTGTTGGAGGTGTCAGCGTGGATCGTTGAGTGCAGGTTGGTGACTCCTAGTGGGAGCAGACGTCAAGATAGGTTGGAGATTGAGGAAGGAACCGTAGAGTTGTTATGTCAACAAAATGGTAGATCTGACAAGTGGTGTCAGTTCGGAGCGTACGACTTCTGTCATTCGACGTGGTCGAATGTAGTCGATACGACGTGAGTGTTAGTCGTACGTCTGGTTGCGGACGGTTATCGTTCTGGTTAGTGGGTGTACGAGTGTACACAAGTTTCGAGGTCGATTCTACTTTCCACGGGGTGGATGTGGAATCAAGATAATTGGAGTTTCGAGAATGAAACTAATTAAGGAGGGAAGAACGGTTGGGTTTAGGTCGGTTGAAATTTCGAGGACGAAATTAATTAAGGAGGGAAGGTTGTAATGACCCGTCCCAAATTCCATGATTAGATTAGTGACTAATCACGATTAGTGAGGCTAATCCGTGATTAGTAGAGCGAAATCGGACGAGCGATGCGAAATGACCGTTATGCCCCTGATGGTGGCAAAACGTTGACTTTTCAATCGGGTGGTCAAATGGACTTTGACCGATGACCGTGACATAGTTTGTGACGTCACGAGTTCATAGACAGGTGACACGTTCAATTCCGACGTTCGTGGAGGAAGTTATGACGTTCAAAAGTTTAGGGGCATTTTGGTAATTTTGGTTAAATGGGGGTCAAATGTTGACTTTTTGACCGGAAGGTCCGATGGCCGAGGGCCAAAGACCGTTAAGTAGATAAGGACGATACGAATCCGTAGACAGGCGGCACGTCGAATTCGGACGTTCGACGGCGAAGTTACGGTTCACGGAAGTTCCCAGTTACTATTCACGACGGCACGTTTTACGAGACAAAAAGTGCAGTTTTGTCTCTAGTGGGCCCAGATATTTATTGGAGGCCCAATGGATGAGTGACACTTGTCACCCATCCACTGGCCAACCTCACCCACTCATGCACCAAACCCTTCCCCGTTCATCCATTTCTCCCATTTTCTTCCCAAACCAACCCGATCACCATTTCTCACCCAAACACCAAACCCTTCCCTTCTAACCATAACTGAGACCAGAGGGTGAGAGAGGAGGACTAAGGACGGCAGCTGGTGGCTGGAACCGCCGTGGGCGGTGGCGGGAACCCAGAACCCGATCGGGTACCCGGTAAGCCCATTTTTCCTTATTTTTCGATGTGAGCATTATGGTTGGTTTTGAATGATTAGGGAATGATTAGGGAATGATTATTAGGATGCTAGGAAGATTTTAAGGGGGTTTTGGTGGTGGTTGACGGCCGAGCAGCCGTGTAGGCTGATCGGGAAAAATCGAACCGTGAGGTTCAAATTGGACCGGTCGGATTTCGTAGGTTTTAGGTTGTTTAGTTAATTAGGATTGATAGGAAATGAAGAAATAGGAATTTAGGAGTTGGAATGGAAGCAAACGGACCGAAAATGAGGGAGAAGGAGACCTGGACCGGTTACGCAGGTCCAAGTTGCAAGAAAAACCGGACCGGCTGGCCCGGACCGGCTGTGCGAGGTTGACGGTGGTGACATGGCATGATGACATGGCACCTGTCAGATTGTCAGGTGACGTGGACCACTCATCAGCTAACACGTGTCACATGTCAGTGCACAGTCAGCACTGACATGTCAGTGACGTGGCCCAATCAGGGGCTGCCACGTGGCATTGACGTGGACCAGTGTCGTGATGACACGTGGCACATGTCAGACTGCCACGTGGCACTGACAGTATAGTGACGTGGACCAATGGGAGCATGACACGTGGCACCTCTCAGAGTCTGACATGTCAGACCTGATAGCTGTCAGATGACGTCATGCTGTCGTCAGCGATGACGTCAGCAGGTACTGTAGCAGGCGCGTGAAGCTCACGCGCAGCCACTTCAGGCGGCGCGTGAGGGCGCGTGGCAGGGAATCTGGGGAAGGTTCCAACATACGAAATCTTCTATTCGATGTAACGAACATTTTGGGACAGGTTTCGTGTCGATCGGACACCGTCTCGATATGTTTCGGGGCATCGGAAGGTTTAGGTTCGGGATTAAAAATAGTTAAAAATACGGGAAAATTACGGGGCTTTGGTAGGAGGTTAATTAAGTAGTTAGTAACCTTCTATTACGATTTGGACAGGTTTGGGAGTCCCGATGACGGTGATCGGCTCGGGGAGCCGTATGGCACGCAAATCGAGGCGGCATCTCGGACGGTCTGTGAGTGGACCTTGTTTTCTAAATTGGTGCATGCATAAATGTTTATTATATGTTTTATTACTTGTTTGATGATGCCATGGGTGCATTTGTATGTGGTTACGTATAAGCACGTATTTCGAGGTTTCGACCTTATACGGTGCTTATACGGGTCTGTATTTCTTTATTGACTTAAATGATTTGGTTTTGGATTTCTAAAAGGATAAACTCGGGTATGAGACCCATTTGGTTTTGTCTCGGGCATATGACACTATTTACGACCTTCGGGTCTAAATCGTGGTCGCGACGGGTGCTATGTGCACGGCGATCGACGATATGACGCTCGCCTCCGGATTGGGATGTGTTCCTTCCGGAGAGGTCACGATGCACGATTCGTGGTCGGGCAGCCTGGGGAGGCTCGACTTCGGAGTGCTGACGGTTCAGGATAACGATCGGTGATGAGTGCACCATGATCTTGTGGTGGTCGCGTCGGTTGATTCGTTCACGGCGACATACCAGGATTGAGAGCGGTCCTGGATGGATGGTTGCACGCATCACTATGATCGGAGTCGTGACTGACCCTTAGATATTGGGCACGGTGCCCAGTTGAGTCATATGTTCGGGCACGAGACCCAGTTACTTTATGGTTTATGATTTCGGGTCAGGGACCCTACGTGGATTTCCAAGTTCATGACGGTTTATGGGAACTGGCATGAACTCTGGAAAGGTCATTGTGGTTCATGACGGTTTATGGGAATCGGCATGAACCTTTGTCAGGTTATTCTGGTTCTTTACGGTTTATGGGGACCGGCATGAACCCTGGTTATGTTATTACGGTACATGGCGGTTTATGGGAACCGACATGTTACCTGATTATGGATATTATGGATCATGACGGTTCAGGGGAACCGGTCATGAATGTTTATGTTATGTATATATATATGTTCATCTACCTTCCTTTACTTCTATTATCTCCTCCGGGGAGGGTCGTTGGCCTGGGTGGACCCCGGAGTAGTCACGGAGCACCGACTGAGTGGAGTCACCCCCCAGTTGGGTTCCTTACTCTCAGGAAGGCTATGGTTACTATTACCTCGGGTAGGGTCAGTGGTCTGCGGACATTGATCTTGACTTTGAGATGACTCGGATTGAGACCCGGGTAGCACGCGCGTAGCTTTGGATACCGTGACAGGATTGGTTGTGTGACTTATATATATGTATGTGATGTATATATGACATATGATATGTGGTGTGTACAGGTGTGCACAGGGTTTGAGCAGTGGCTCGTGTACTTGGTTTCTTTATGGTTTGGGGCCGAGTCCTTTATGGATTTGGGCAGTGGCCCGTATGGTCGTTTTCATTGTGGTCCTTTCGACCTTGGTTTATATCTGCTTTGGGCTTAGTTTCCACGTATGATTTCTTTGGTTAAATGGTTTTCCAATGCATGCATGCTTTTTAGTGGAGGGTACAAATGTCTTCTTATTAAATGTTTTTATAAACTCTTGTTTTGTCCACTCACAGTTTTTAATGTTTTGACTGCCCTTCAGGTTGACAACGGATGTGGACTGTAGCAGAGACCGAGATATCACATGCCTCCTCCGGATCCTGGCGTACTCTGACAGCCCGGGAGGGCAAAGGTCAGAAATATCCCTTGTCTGACACTTCGTGTCAGACGGGAGCAGGGTCATCCCGCACTAATCCCGGGGGGATTGGGATGGGTCCTGTCACTAGACTCCAAGGTTCATTCTTTTCTATCATCTCTATCTTAGCTTCCATGGCTTTCTGCCATGCTTTATCCTTGACTGCCTCCACATAGCTTCCAGGTTCTAATATAGCCACACTGCATCTAGCATAGATATCACTTAAACTTCTTATTTTGACAGGAGTGTTGCTAGGTTTAGAATTAGACTGAGTCTTAGGATTCACCTGATTATCCTGCACTTCTTGATCTACTTCTGAGTGATCACTGTTTTTAGTAGTGACTTCAGTGGCAACTTCAGGAGCCAATTGAACACTAAACTCCATCTTTGCTTCCCAGTTCCACATTGTATTTTCACTGAATGTCACTGTCCTAGATACAACAATCTTCTTGGTTTCAAGATAGTAGATTCTATACCCCTTTTAACAGCTTCCATATCCCAAAAATATCCTTAAGTGCTTCACACTTGGTTTTCTTTCACTGTACACCTCAAAAGGGTGTTTTCTTCTTGACAGCCTGAGTAGGACATCTGTTGAGCAGATAAACAGCTGTGTTTATAGCTTCTGCCCAGAATTCATAGGGCATCTTTTTATCATGTAGCATAGCCTTAGAAATTTCCACAATCGCCCTGTTTTTCCTCTCTGTAACTCCATTTTGTTGTGGGGAATAGGCAACAGTAAGTTGCCTCTGGATCCCCAGTTCTTCACAGTAGTTCAGGAACTCATGTGAGGTGTATTCACCACCCCTGTCACTTCTAACTTTGACTATCTTGCAACCTGTTTGAATTTCAATCATGGCTTTGAATTTCTTAAAGGCATTGAACACTCCTGATTTGTGTCTGAGGAAATAAACCCAGCACATTCTAGAGTAATCATCAATGAATGTTAGGAAGAACTTGTTTCCACTATGAGTTTCTGTTTACATAGGACCACAAACATCAGTGTGGAATAGTTCCAGCAACTTAGTTGACCTTCAACCTTTATCTCTACCAAAAGTTTCAACATGTTGCTTTCCCATAATAAAACCTTCACACACTTCCTCTTTCTTAGATAATCCAGGCAATCCAATTACCATATCTTCATTGACTAAGGAAGTCAGACTAGACTGATTTAGGTGTCCAAACCGTCTGTGCCATAGCCAGGTACTACCTTCCTCAACTGCAATCTTTGCCACATGAAGGATTTCTTGGAAGGATAATGGGAAACACCTGTTCCCAGTCATGGAAACACAGGCTATCTCTTGTCCCTAATCATAGATTGTAGCTTTTCTGCCTTTAAACACTAGATTGTATCCATGCTCTACCATCTGTCCTACACTCAGTAGGTTCTCATCAAGGCCAGGTACAAGCATTACTTCCTTGATCATTTTTTCACCATTTTGAGTCTTAATGACTAGAGTGCCTTTGCCCTTGGCCTCAACCAAATCTCTTGTTCCCATCTTTACCCTGCACTTCAAATTTCTTTCAAGATTTATCAGAGATGATTCATTTGAAGTCATGTGGTTACTACAGCCACTGTCTAGGTACCAGGTATCTGTATTCCTTGAGGTTGTAACTGAGTGACATGCATAGAACAAAGTCCCATCATCTTCTGCATGTTAAGCAACATCGACAATCTCCCTGATTCTGCAATCCTTTGCATAGTGGCCCATCTTGTTACACTTTGAGCATTTCTTGGTTTTAAACCAGCAGTTGCCATAGTGTTTCTTTGAACAGACTTTGTAGGTAGGTTTAGAATCATTCTCAGGTCTGCTTTCGTTTCTTTGTTGTCCAGTGTTCCCTTGTTTAGTGTAGAACTCAGGTTTCTAGTTCTAATTCTTGGTTCCTCATCTAGAAAACTTCTTAGGCTTATTTGAATTTTAAGGGGTTCCAGTATACATGCTGGAGAATGCCTTTTCTAGTTAGTTTTCAGAGTGAATTTCTAGTCCCTGATCATAAGCCTTGATTGATGCAATTAATTCTTGTACATTTACTTCAACTAGATCCTTAGTTTCTTCTAGGATTGTAACAATAGGATCATACGGTTTAGTTGGACTAATGAGGATTTTCTGCCCTATTCTTGATTCTTTTATAACCTCACAATATGACCTCATTTGATCAACAAAAATATATAATCTAGACAAGTAAGCACTTGGAGTCTCATCATCTTTCATCCTTATGTACTCAAAGTCTCTTCTCAAACCTTGCAATTTAGCATATCTCACCTTTTGATCTCCTCGAAATTCTCTTTTCAACAAATCCCAAGAAAATTTTGAGCTTTCCTCATTTGTTATTCTGGAGTAAATTGTGTCCACCACATATGTTTGTATGAAACCTAATGCTCTGGCATCTCTGATGTAGTCTGCATATGTTGGTACAACCACATCACCATCTGCACCTTCTGGATCCGTGTTCAAACTTTTGTCCACAAATTCCCATAGGTCTTGAGCTCTGAGTAAGGTCTTCACCTTGATACTCCAGAATTCGTAATTGCTTCCATTAAATATAGGAGCCCGCAGCTCACTACCTTCTGTTCCACCCATTGCAGGTACATAAAAAACTTCACAGAACACGCCCCAGTACTCAGATAATGAACCAGATTGCTCTGATACCATGTTGATTTCAGAAGGTTCAATGGCAAAGATGATCGATTGCTTCCAGGAGTAAGGAAATGCAGGAAATGCAAAAATGCACCAAATAACCTTCTAGCTTTTACTTGTAGCTGAGTACGATTGGTTTAGGATAGATTATGATTGTGTTTGTTTGTGCTAGGATCAGGATTTGATTAGAATTGGAAATTGATTACAATTAAGAAAAACAGTGCAGATGAATACTAGGTGTTTGTTAAAATGCACAAGAGAGATTTCTGAGTAGTCTTTCAGTGCTTCCTCTGATTTTTTAGAAAGTCACTGATTGTTAATTGATTCTAGTGAATGAATTACACTTCACATACATTCACTTTTACATATCATACGGCTAGGATTGATGACATCGCTCCTCACACACTTTACATGACTTTCATGCTCCCTAAGGCACACACACACACACATACCTCACAATCACGGTTGTAACAACCTCACAAGTGTCACTCTCTCATTTCTTCTAGAATCCATACAGGTGTCCATGTACTTAATAGGGTTTTAGATCAACTACAATGCATCTTGATCGATGCCCCTTGCAGTGGCAGATTACACTTCAACAGTTTGTTTAGAGGCTGTTTCGGTTGTTTAAAGTTACTTGGTATGCGTCTAGGGTGCGTCTATATTCTTGAGGTTTTGGTGGTAAGGTTTTTGGTTAATAATTATCATTTATTAATGTTTTTTTATAGCTTGGCGGCTTTGAGGGCCACAGAGGACCAAATACCTTGGAATTGGACTTGTTTGGACCTCTGAGTGGATTTGTTTTCCCAAATTTATAAGGGATGCCTATTGTCACGTTTGGAATAAATCATTATGAAGTAGGAATTTCAGAAATATAGATTAAATATTCTAATGATTTTTTTAGGTTGTGGATTTTAATAACTATTTTGAAATGAATTTGGACGTTAGGGCCAAACATGTGGTATTAGGCATTAGGTCAAATTTATGGGTTATAGGCTCCGGCCCAGGGTTATATATTTGGTTTAGGACTATGTATTTGATGGTTTTGGGATTTATCGGCACTTGACATTTCGTGGAGTAGTTTCTTGGCCCACGGTGGTGTGTGCCTAGGATTATGCATGGCACGTTCTAGATTGGTTTTTGGCGGTTTTAAGGCCATTGGAGTCCATTTAGAGCCACGTTTAGACAATGCCATGTTGTAATGGATGACTACGGGCAATTTTATAGCTCGGGGTCTATGTAGCTTGGTTATGGTTGTGTTAAAGGGTTTCTTGGGACTAAGGCTTCCTTGATGGGTACCTTGAGGTAATGTGAGCAGAATGGGTTTTCGGGACAGCAAAGCATGTGTTTTCTATGTATTTGTTGTTATATTGTGAAGTGTGAGATGTGCGAATCAAGGGATATCACTAGGAAACTTAGAATCTTAGGATCAAGGTTTAAATGCATTTATTGAATTTCCCGTCATTAGGCATCTTCCAAATTGAGAGTGATTTTCGATTTATTTGATTTATTATTTGACATGGATAATGATTCTAGAGATAGGTATTAGGCCTTGGTCCAAGGCTAGATAGTTAAGGGCATAGAAACAGGGAAGATTTTGGGGATTCAGACTGGAATTGTAGTTTAGGTTTGACCCGACGAAATGATACGAGTTAGGACATACTGGTTTCCATCTTAGACTCAATGTAGTATGAGCTTTAAAGTTCGGGATAATAGCTACAGCCGGGTTATTGGATTAAGGTTTGGGATGAGCCAGGATACTCAATTATGGCTCAGTAAGACCAGGTTATTAGGTTACGACTTAAGATATAGTCCCCATATGTGGGCCAACCATTGAGGTATATAGGGACTACTGCGTAAGTTCAATGGAATAGAAGCTTAACTAGATTATCATCTATGGGAAGGACTCCGTTAGCTAGTTGAAGGGTTGTGTTAGCATGCAATATGCGGTTGAGGATAGGATACCGAGGGTTTAACTGTTGAGATAAATTGACATAATTTACCACAACTATCTAGGGCGTAGTCGGAATGGAAGCTCCTCTTAGAATGTACTCGCTGCTGTGGTCAGGGGGTAGGCAGGCAATGACCTAGATTAATGAATTATGGTTGGTTCACCGAAGTTTGACCGACCGAGAGAATGCTTAGGGACAGTTTCATTCGTATACACTTGACTAATTTCCATTTTAGGAAGTTTAGTCGACTTACAATCGGATTTTCATATGGTGCCTTACTAGTAGTAAAGGGTATTTTTGAGGGGTGAGTTAGTTGTTAGTGATCGTTAGATGGGAGTAGGGCTTTTTATGAGTTTCGAGAGGAAATTCAGGAAGCTTGTAGGTCCATAACTTCCTTATTTAGATTCTAATTTTTGTGTGGTGCTTGTCTACAAACTTGAAAGTTTAAGACACGTACAACATTAAAAAAAATAATATAATTCCAAAAATGCCTCTAAGAAAAGAAATGACTTTAAAAACCCCTCTAAAATCAAGGGTAAAATCGTTAATTTCAAATTAAATTCTTTATTTAGTTCAATTTCTTGTCCGAGTCATTACAATTTTTCCGCCTTAAAAAAAATTCTTCCTCGAAATGTACTCAACCCATGTTAGAGAATCAATCTCTTGCAACCCCTTGAGTCTTCTTGAATCCCTACTGACTCGATTAAACCACTAGTACGATTCCAATTGAAACTCTTCCAACTCATTGGAAGAGTTTCATTTGGCACAACAAATCAGAACATTAAATCCCAAGCGCCTTACATATTTCACCGTTCTCGTGCACCCAAATGCTCAGTAATATATGTTCCGCAGAAAGTTAACCTGGATGTTTAAGTGAAATAATTATTCTCCAATCCTCAAAAACGATCCAGAGCCAAAACTCCATGCACAGAGCAATCCAACTAGGGAGGGAATCTACACTTGGAACCACTGTTGAAGACACCACAAAGTGATACTATAACTCAAGAGATTCAACTCGGGGACTACTCTCCAGCCATCCGAAGATACCTCAAAGATAGGCAGACTCATGAACACATGAGAGAAATACCTCAAATTCAAGTGGTGAAATGACTTAAAAAGCCACGAAGTCATGTGTCAAAATATACATGCATGACCAAAGATACCTCAAAATTATGTGTTTACATGTCCGAATATACCTCTTAGTCATGTGTCAAAATGTACACATGTGGCTGAATATGCCTAGAAGTCATGCGGTCACATCTCCAAATATACCTCAAAGTCATGTGCATGGAATGGACATGCATGATTGAATATACATCAAAGTCATGCAGTCACATGATCGAATATACCTCAAAGTTATGTCTCTAGAATGTACACACGTAACCACCTTGAAGTCTTGTGGTCACTTGATCGAAAGACCTCGAAGTCATGTGTCCGAAATGTCTCAATGAATAAATGACCGAAAATACCTCAAAGTCACATATCAAAAATGAACACTCGTGATCGAAGTTGCCTCAAAGTCATGCGGTCGGAAAACGCCATAAAATCCAGGTGGCAAATATAGTGAAAACGGTAATCCAATCTGAAATGCAATTTTAAATCCTTTTTACCTGGCCCGATCGAGCCAAAATCTAAGAAAAAGCAGGCCTAAATCCAAAATCCATTAAAGTCCTAATTCTTAAAACTGAAATATATAAATCATAATTCAGTAGATACAAAACGCATAAAAGCCATCATAACCCCAAAACCTTTAAAATCGAGCTTACACTCAAATTATATGATTCAAAGTCATTTCAAACCCGTGAAATTAGGATACACCCAAAAATCATATTGAAACCATTACTAGGTATCCATAACCAAAGTAATTTAAATAGTTTTTTTTTTATTCTAAAAAGTCATAAAAGAATGAAAATCATCTTAGAGTAATTCTTTTGATTTTCCAATATCCATTTTGAGCTAGAATTTATTCAAAAACACCACATATGCATACATTATGATTTAAAAATCAAAATCTACTCAATTGTAATAGTGGGGTTTAACTCGCCTATAACTGTTGTGGCTCTCAACCTCGGGTCGTCTCTCTAATCTAACCTATAATTGTACCTCTACTCTACAACACTGTAATCATCACCCAACCCAAATTAGCCACGGTTTTCCCGAAATTGGGTGTAATTACAATTTTTTTTACCTCATATACCATTTCTCATTACCCTCAGTAGTAGGCCACTAACGTGGCACAAATCTTGGCTGCATCTTGCTGAATGTAACCACAAATAATCTACACACAAAGTGTGCAGCCTACAGGAAGTTAAACCTAGGGCTCTTATACTAACTTGTTATGACAGGAACCATCCCAAATGGACTTGGATAACCGTGCCCGGTCCTACTCCCATCTGACAAGTCAATTGAAGTTCCAAAAATACCCTCAGTACTTGCTAGACAAGGGATAGTCGCACTGATTCCCACACATGCCTCGATCTCTCGATCAACCCCGATCTTTGTGCCACGACCTAGAGGGTCATAAAAAACTTAAAAGGTGTGAGTGGACAAAAATAACATCGTTTGAAAACACATTTAAAAAGCGAATCATTTTCCCCTCCAGTTATAAAACATTCATGCATAGAGTAAAGTACATGAACAACCAGCTCTCAACCTAAATCACATGAAGACCAACAGGACACAACCACCAACAAAAAACCAGTCACAATCAAACTAGTCACAATGACTGTCAATAACAATACTAGTCGCTAGTACTCAAATATCAATCATAATGATCAAAAAGCACTACTCACAAGTGTATACACACCAATCACAATAGCACAATATCAACACTATTCATAAGTGTACAATCATCACATAAACACATGTCACATCAGCTCTACGCATAAGCAACCAACAAGTCACATTCTCGGGATCATACACATCTGGGCTCAACCCTTGGGATCAAGCACATCTGGGCGAATACCACATCCCCAAGATCAGACGCATCCGAGTGGTACTCTAGGCTCAGTAGCATCCGAGAAGCCAACTTAATGTGAAAACAACTCAGAAAGCCAACCACTAGGCTTTCACAAGTTTCTTGACTCAAAACCAAGACAAACCATTTCTAAACAGGGTCTCAAGCGCAAAATATGCTTTTCAACAAGGTCTCAGCCCAAAATACCATTTTCACGCAAATCCATAAAATCACATCTGAAAATCATTAAGTAAATCCATATAATCATTCTTGACTCATAATCCAAGTCAAAACACCATTTTCAAACCCGGACCTATGCTCAAAGGATCGTTTTTACCATTCTCGTAAAACGTGCCCACAAGACCGATTAAATAATCTATTAAATGACGAAATCATCATATCAAATCATCATGCAATCATTGCAATTCAAATCATGCAATGTATCATTTAAAACATTTAACTATGCATGCATGGCAGTTTATAAAACAAACGTCCATTCACACACCGTCCAAGCTGCCCGATTCCGAACTACGCGCTTTTTCTTAAATTTCAGGAATCACGAATCCTCGAAACCAGTGTCCATACACCCCCACGCACCGCCGCAAGCGGCTACGAGTGAAAGTCACTAGCCTACTACAGTGCCAGGTACTGTTCATCCTCTTCGCTCGAATTCTTGCAAAACGGGTCCTCAATCTAGTCGAATTCAACATCAACATTTCGAAGGCTTTTCGGGTTTCATTCTACCTTCAACATAGGTAAATTCTCTTCCAATTTTTTATGGTTCGAATCGTTTGAGTCCCAGAAGGTTCAATCTAACCTTAATTACAACAATCGAAGACTAAATCCAACATTAAATTTCTCAATTTTCCAATTTCCAATTTCAGGTTTTTTGGGTTATTTATGGGTTTCTGGTTTAGTACCCCCTCCTCGTTTCCTCTTCCTTTTTCTCTATGGGTTTACTTTCAATCTCTCTATCTCTCTGATTCTCTATATCTCTCCGGTATCTTCTTCAGATCATCTTGGATTTTGTTTTTATTTCAAAAGACACACACACTGTAACGCCCCGGAAATTCGAAAAATGTAATACTATTAAATATTGAATAAAATGACGTTTTTTACCCCTGTGTTTGGTGTGGTCAAACTGTTGACTTTTTGATTGGGGGGTCAAACGGACGTTGAGCGATGACCGTGACGTAGTTCGGGACGTCACGAGTTCATAGACAGGTGGCACGTCCGATTCGAACGAACAGGGTGAAAGTTATGACGTTCGGAAGTCCAGGGGCATTATCGTAATTTGGACGACTAGAGGGAAAAAGTTGACTTTTTGTTTGACAATTGATATTCACATGGCTCGAAGACCGTTAGGTTCGTCTCGAAGCCCCGAGTACAACGACAGGCGGCACGCATGAAACGGACATCGGATGACCGAGTTACGGGTCACGGAAGTTGGAGGGCATTTTGGTAATTACTGCACTGAGGGGCATTTTGGTCATTTGCATGGCGTTTACTGTAGCACCACCGTGAAAAACAGAGTACACAGCCATGCCGTGGTGTTTTGTGCGTGTAATTGTTTATGGCTTTAGTGGACTGGTGCGTGGGTTTTGTTTATGTGAATTGAGGTAGTGGGAAGCACACATGGGTGACCTGAACAGAGCTCAGAGTACGGGAGGAGTAAAGAATGACCATGGTTTCTGTGTTTGCGGGAAACCATTTTCAGAGACCTCAGTTGGTCTCCCACGAGTTGCTGGCTGTTTGAATCGATTAACCGTGTATGGGAGTGGAGAGAGGTTTCATTTGGGGTCATTTGTGCATCAGTGTGAGGGCTGAGACTGAGAGAAACCGTGAAGAACCATTTTCGGATTTTTGGGGTGAAAAATTCAAAGGTCTAGTTTTGAGGTGAGTCGAGCCAAACCGTGAGTTGGATTAGCATTCTGAGACCATTACAAACATCCCTGTGCAAGAATTGAGGAGGTTGGATCAAGGATTGCTCAGGAACTCAAGTTCCAGTTCTGAGGAAAACCAGTTTGGAGGGAAAATCGAAGATCAAATTGTGGGGCCTTTTGAGCGAAACCAAGGGCCGTATTAGTCTTCTGGGAGCAAAAGGAAACCGACCACATCGATTTCGAAGGACATCACTCACGAATTGGCCAAGAACTGAGGCCCCTGGTTCTGAGAATTGTCGAGCTTGAGGACGACGACTTCCAGGTGAGTTCTGGTCAAATTGGTTGTGCAATTCTGTTCGTCTAGGTCCGCTTTAGCTACTGGTGAAGTTAATTTGAGAACGGAACCATGTAGGGTGAGTTCCAGAATTCGACCTGTTCGACTGTTCGAGTCTGGGTTTGATCGATTTAGGGACAGTCGAGGTTAGTCATCATACAGACCTAAAATTAGAAGGTTATAGAAGAAGTTAGTTTTGAAAACGGGAGGAATTGATTGAGAATTGAGCTTGAACTGGTCGGGTTGAGTCGCGGGTAATAGACCCGTTTAACAGGCTATTCGGGTGAGGAAGACAACACTGTAGCTGGACGCGTGGCCTTCACGCGCAGCCACTTTGGGCGGTGCATGCAGGCGCGTGTGAGGTTTTTTCCGATCACGGTCAACTGAAGTTTTCTTCCTTTTAATGTTCTTAACATTTTATCTTTAAGGTTCGAGTTGATCGGGAGTCGTTCGGGATAATTTCGGGAGTTCGGAAGTTTAGGTCCTTAAGGTTAATTTCATCGAAAAATCCGGAAAAATTAGGGAAAATCATACGAGCTATTTGAGGATGATTGTAACCCTCCTTGTACGTTTTTACAGGCCCGGACATTTCTGAAACTACTGAGGAGCGCACGGGGCGCGATTGACGCGTCCTAAAACCGTGAGTGGACTTTTGATTTCCAAATTGTGCATGCATGACCATTTCACATATCTTTTTTGTGTTTTCACTTATGATCTTATGTTGATAACTATGCTATTTCGGTTTCACGTGGTTTCACGTTTTTCGAGATAAGTATCGAATTTTACGTGTTTCTAGTTACGATTTTCGCCTATGCATGAATGATGCTTTTGATGAGGAATTTGGATATGATTATGCATGTTACGTATTTATGACGCTTGATTATATTTGAAGTGATTTCGGGAATTTCATGTTTCGGTATTTGCATGTGAATTCGGACATAAGTCCCATTTTGACAATTTATGATTTCGGAATGAATTTTTGGAAAATGGATCATGAGGTATTGTGTTACAAATGGTTTTGGGTTTAAAGACCCGGTCGATTGTTGGATCTGGTTTTGGGTTTAAGGACCCGGTTAATTGATGACGGGGCGGGCCCGGTAAGTTGAGTTTAAAAACTCGTGAGTTTAAAGACTCGGTTATTGTGATACCCCCGAGGCCTATTGATTATGTTTTGAGTTTAAAGACTCGTTGATATCCCGGGAAGGCCTGATATTGAGTTTAAAGACTCGGATGGATCCAACAGTTTAATTGTGATTGTTGATTCACTTTTTACTTGATTTGCGTAGTTGATGTTTCAAATTGACGGTTTATGGGTTATGGTAATCTTATATTATTTTACATGAGTTATGACAGTTTTTCTGAAATGTCTTACACGTGTTTCGGGAAGAAAAGGGTTTTCGAATGTTTAATACGTGTTTTTTTTATATAACTGGTTATGCATGCGTGTTGTAAAACTGGAGGGCGAACCCCGAATTCCTTAAACTGTTTTCTGCAAACCTTTGTTTCGGTCCACTCACATTTTGTTGTTTTAACTACCCTCCAAGTCGTGGTACAAGTTCGGGGGCTAGCGCCGAGGCAGAGGCAGAGGCATAAAGTTTTCCGTTGCGGAGTAGTTAGTTCACATAGTAGGATTTGTTCTTTAACTTGTTTTGTAATATTATGCTCTGTGAAACTGTGGAGTTAACGTCCAGTCGGATGTATTTGTTTAATCTCCCTAGTCTGACAATGGGTGTGATGTAATATTATTTAGTTTTCCGGTCTTTTGGATTCGATTGTCAGACGGAAGCAGGATGCTTCCCGATTATCGAGGCGATAATCGGGGTGGGTACTGTCTCACACACACACACACACACACACACACACACACACACACACACACACACACACACACACACACACACACACACACACACACACACACACACACACACACACACACACACACACACACACACACACACACACACACACACACACACACACACACTACACCATTCAAAACACCCAACACCCACATACACTGCCCACGTGGTGCCATCGACCTGCTGCTTCTTCTGACAGATGTCACCAAATTGCAAAAACGTAGTGACTCAACATGTAACGACCCGTTCTGAAAAATGAGATTAGATTAGTAGTTAATGACAGATTAGTAACGATAATTGCCGATTAGCTGGATGTTTTCGGACGGACGGTGCGAAATGACGATTTTGTCCCTAGAATGGGCAATCATGTTGACTTTTATTCGGGCGGTCAAATGGACTTTGACCAATGACTGTGACATAGTTCGGAACGTCACGAGTTCATAGACAGGTGGTACGTTGTAACAACCCGTACCTTCGGGAAGGGTAAACATGTAATTTTATAAAGTTTTGTATATAAGGACGATTTTGCCCTTGTGAACCGATTCCGACATTCAGGGAAAAAGTTATGACATTCGGGGAAAAAGTTATGACATTCGGAAGTTCAGGGGCAATTTGGTAATTTATCTTAAAAAGGAGGTAATTGTTGACTTTTCAGACGATGTGGAATTATTACGTATTTCTAGGACCATTAGGTAGGTCTCGATGTCCTAAGTATAACGACAGGCGACACATCAAGATCGGACTTCAGATGTTTTGGTTACGGGTCTAGATTAATGAAGGGAAAAATGGTAATTTGGAAATTTAGGGGCACAATGGTCTTTTTGGCACCTTTGGATTTGTGAGCAATCAGTTGAGGACACCTGGCCTGGATGGATTAGATATTTGCACCAGATAATGGGAGATTTGGACACGTGGAGAGGTTCTGGTTGGTTCCAGCCTTTTCTCACATGTTTTATTGATTACAATAAAACAGGGCAGAGTGAAATCGTGCATTTTGGGTTCAGTTATGAGAGCTCAGTGCTGGTGATGGGCGTTTGAGTGAAAACCAGAGAGATTAGAGGGGAAGAGTGAAGATGAATGGAGAAGACAGTGAGGGTACTCGTGCACGATTTGAAGGGGAAAAAAACAGGGGACCTTGAGAGACCATCTTCTCAATTCCTTCCATCTTTCATTTGTTGACCATAAATTGTAAAGAAAAGTGAGAAAATAACGATGAGGATTGGGTTGAAACCACCGCCGAGGGCCGTCGTGCACGGTGGAGGTAAGAACTGTGACCACTGGTTTTAGACCCGATTTTGGTTAGTTTGTTTTAGTGGTTAATAAGCTAATTAATTATTGGGATGAAGTTGTGGAGTTTGCTACAAGTGGATCAAGCATGGTTTTGAGGCTCGCCGTGGCCTGTAGTTGGGAAACCCGAAAAATGGGTGAGCTTTACTTTGAAATGGCAAGTCGCGTTTTATTGGTTTTCTTTGAAATTGGTTAATCAAGGAAGCTTTGTGATGTTGTTAGGGTCTTGTTAGACTTTGATGGAAGGATAGAGATAGCCAGAGCCATGAGAACAGGGAAGGAGAACTTGACGGCTTGAAGGATGATTGGGAAGGTAACCCCTAGGCTTTGTTTCTCACTTTTGGAACCGTGGATCGATTGCTTAGGATAGGACGAAACTAATGGGATTAAAAAGGAATGAAAATGACCTGGAATTGGACAAAAACCGTGTAACAACCTGTACCTTCGGGAAGGGTATAAATGTATATTTTGTAAAGATTTGTATAAAATGACGATTTTGCCCTTATGAATCGTGCGTCAAAAGTTGACTTTTTGATTTACAGGTTGGATGAGTGTTGACCATTGACCGTGATGTAGTTTAGGACGTCACGAGTCCGTAGACAGGTGACAGGTTCGATTTGGACAATCGGAGAAAAAGTTATGATGTGCGAAAGATTGTGGGCGTTGCCGTAATTTCGGTTACTCGAGGAAAATGTTGACTTTTTCTTGAACTTGTGATTTTCACGTAGACCGAGGACCGTTAGATAGGTCTCGACGTCCTGAGTACAACGACAGGCGGCACACTGTCATCGGACGTCGGATGAAATAGTTACCGGTCTGTAAAGTTTGAGGGTAAAACGGTACATTTTAACACAGAGGGGCATTTTAGTCTTTTTCCCCTTAAGCCCAATCAGATAAGGCCACTTGTCTTGAGTGGGATTGGATATTTTGTGCTGAAGACCATGGATAAGTGGACACGTGGGCTTTGCTGGATGGTTCTAGGAGGGTCTCACCTACACACGTCCACAAATCGTTCAAATTGGAACTGTGTATTGGGCTTCGACACAGAGAAACCGAGAGTGATGAATTGAGAGTTCTTGATCGATTCTTTGAAGGTGTGAGACTCTGGTGGGTTGTGAGAGTGAAAGAGAGAAGGGAGTGAGTTGGTGATCGTGTTTTGGAGTTGGAATCGTGCACGGAGACACGGTGGTCGGAGGTTTGAGTTTTTGAGAAAACAGAGGAGACGGTGGCACTGTGGCGGTGGTTGTACTGTGTGGTGGCTCAAACCATGGCAATAGGAGGCTCTGGTGATTGCAGGGGACTCAACGAGCACCGTGGCACATGGCGGTGCAGACGGCGGTGGACGGTTCGAAGGTATGGTTTGAATCCCCTGTTTTCCCGTGTTTTTGTTTTCAATAATCGTGGACTTTGGGTTAGAGTCGAGGGATGCTGTGAGTTGGGTGAGACTCCTGGCGGTCCCAGGAGTCGTCTGAGTGTGGTGCCGTGACGGGGGAGGACCTGGGTGGCCGGCGGCCAAAACAGGGCTCACAGGCCGTCTGTTTCGAGGGTGAAGTCGAGGGGTTTTAGGTCGTGATTCTTCGATTTTAGGATTGGGTTTAGTTGCTGGGAACTGGACGAAGCTTCCAGGATTGAAAGGAGGAAGATTGGTGGAGGAATGGAGGAGAACCAGTCACGCCGGTTCAGCACAGTTGAACCGGGTGACTCGAGGAAGAAGAAGCACTGTAGCAGGCGCGTGAGGCCCACGCGCAGCCACTTTGGGCGGCGCGTGGGGGCGCGTGGGGAGGATTCCGGCCAAACTTCCAACATGGTTTTGGTTCTAAATGTCATAAGGGATTCATTAGTGTAATTTTCGGGTTAATCGGACGAGGTTACGGGATGGTTCGGGAATCCGGACGGTTTAGGGTTTAAGTTTAAATTACGAATAAATTCCCAAAAAATTGGGGAAATTAGGGTTAGTATATTTAATGTAATTATGACCCTATTTGGTGCCTATTGACAGGACGGGAGATGCCTGAGACGGTCGAGGAGCGCACAGTGCGCGATTGACATTTTACGATTTGTGAGTGGACTCTTTCTTTCCTTACGAGCATGCCTAACTGTTTTATTTATGTTTTATGATATTAAATATGGTTTTTTTATGCTTTTTGATGGTGGTTATATGTGGTTGATATGTTTGCACGTTTTCGAGACATTTTTGGGATTTTGCACGTTTTTCGAGAAAAAGTTGGATTTTGATTTTGGATGTTAAGTTTCATGTTTTCACTCTAGAATTGTTTTCTGCTGGTTATAAGTGGATTATGAAGTATGATTTTGGAAATCAAGGTTTTGGTTTTGAAATTGGAATGACGGTTCTGAACGCTAGAAGGGCTTCGAACCGGGGATTTCGGATTCGAGTTTGGATGTGGATTTAGAATTGATTTAAAATGGTTTTGGATTGGATTTGCTGGATCTGGATATTGGGTTTAAAGACCCGGATTCTGATTGATGGGGGGACGGGCCTGAATTGAGTTTAAAGACTCGGGAGTTTAAAGACTCGGATATTTACGATATTACCCCCGTAGGCCTATTGAGTTTAAAGACTCGGGAGTTTAAAGACTCGGATTACATTTGAGGCCTGATTGAGTTTAAAGACTCGGATAGACCCAACAGGTTTGATCAGACTCGGATATTTGTGGATTTGGTTTATGATATAATTTTGCTATACTGTTTTATGTTGTGGTTTTCTGATACTTGGTTGGGCATGCATATTTTAAAACGGAGGATAAAACCTTATTGTTTTCTTTAAACTGTTTACTTCTAAATCGTGTTGAAACCCTTATTTTTCTTTAGTCCACTCACACTTTTGGTTTTAACTTACCCTCCAGGTCGTGGTGATAGCACCGGGGTGAACGCTGAGGCAGGGATCGAGGCATAGAGCTTACGACGTTCTTCCGTTGCGAGACTAGCATAGTAGGATTTTGTGCCCATTTTGTAGAACTATGCTCTAACTTACAGTTGTATTATATATTTCCCTTGTCTGATAATTATGCTTATAGTGGTGTTGAGGTTATTTTGGTACTTTGAGTGTGATTGTTAGACGGGAGCAGGGTTCGTCCCGGGTATCGAGGTGATATTTGGGACGGGTCCTGACAAACCACCCACGCCAGTTCACGGTTGGACCGGGTTTGCAGAACCGGTTTGAACCGGCCGAACAAGGGTTGAAGACGATGAATATTGCCAGCGCGTGGCTCCCACGCGCAGCCCCTTTGGGCTGCCCGTGAGGACGCGTGACACTGTTCATTGGGAAGTCGTCAACACGACTTTTTATCGTATCGATGTAACGAACGTTTGAGCACTGGTTTCGAGTCGATTAGACATTGTCTCGATAAGTTTCAGGATGTCTGAAGGTTTTAGGCCTCTATTAAAAATAGTTAAAAATTTGGGAAAAATACGGGGCTTTAGTATAAGCTTAATGAAGTAGTTTGTGACCTCATTATGGGATTTGGAAAAGTTCAGAAAAGCCGGTGATAGTGAATTGGCCGGGAACGGCGTAGGTGCACGCGTATCGAGGTAGCGACGAAATAGTCTATGATTGTACTTTGCTTTCGAACTTATGATGCATGAATATATGTTTTATATGTTTTCTATACGTGATTCTATGATTTGATTTATGATCTTGATGGTTTATGGTTTTGCACGGTTTTCATGTAACGACCCGTCCCGAATATCGGGATTTAATAATATTTAATTGTGATTTACTAATCTGGGATTAGTTGGGCGATTTCGGACAAATTGTGCAAAATGACCGTTTTGCCCCTGGGTGTGGGCAAAACGTTGACTTTTATTTCGGATGGTCAAATGGACTTTGACCGATGACCGTGACGTAGTTCGGGACGTCACGAGTTCATAGACAGGTGGCACGTTCGTTTCCGACGTTCGTGGTGAAAGTTATGATGTACGGAAGTCCAGGGGCATTTTCGTAATTTGGACGAAAGAAGGGGAAATGTTGACTTTTTGACCGGGATGTCCGATGGCCGAGGGCCAAGGACCGTTACGGAGGTTTCGTCGATGCGAATCCAACGACAGGCGGCACGCCGAAATCGGACTTCGTACGGAGAAGTTATGGTCTAAAACGTGAATTCGGGAAGTTCGTGTCTCGGTTTTCGTGTCGAATATTATATTCAGAATTGGTGGTTGGAGGACACTTGGATGAGTGACAAGTGTCACTCACCCATTGGCTAGATTGGATCTTGATCCACTAATCATAAACTATACTAAAAGCTCCCACTACATAATAATCTAGAATTTAATCCTTGCTTTTGATCTGAACCATCCATTCCACCCCCAGATTGCATCACAGCCGTCCATCTCATTTTCCCTCTTCCATTTCTGATCATTCCTCCCTCACCGTGAACAACAAAATTGAGAGATTGGGTTCTGGCCATTGCCAATCTCTCTTCCACAATTGATTGCACAAATGTTTAATTGGTGAGTTGGGGAAGGTTCTGGCTGAGGGAGAGCACGGGGGACGGTGTGGGGTGGTGTAATTCGAGAATCAAAGTTTCGGGGAATTGGGGGGAATTTCGAATTGGAGTAATTGGGCCGTGTCGATCAAAATGGGGATTAGCTGGAGTCTTCTGGGATCAAAACGTGAAGCTTTGCAGCAAAAACGACGAGAAATGGTGCCGTATTGTGGAAGAACAGAAGCTTCCATGGCAGCTCGATTTCGAGCTTGGGTTCAGTAAGTTTAAGGTGTGAATTCATCAAATTGTTGTGCAGAAACATCCCTTACACTCTCACGATGCTTACTATATGAATTAATTTGGAAATCAGGGATGGAATCGGTGAACCCGATTTGAAAACCCGTCGAGGATCCATCGTGAGTCGTGGAGATTTTTACCCTAAATTGTGTAATTCAATCTACAGAACTTAGTTGGTGATTGATTACAAGGGATCAGTGGAAAGAACGGATGGTTTTGATGTCGAATTGGGTGAAATTGGACCGGGTCTGTTCGCGGGTTTTTCAACCCGTTTTACAGACAAACGGGTGAGAGGGATGACTGTGCGGGTTACTGTAGCAGGCGCGTGGCTTCCACGCGCAGCCGCTTGCGGTGGCGCGTGGGGGCGCGTGAGTGCGAATCCCGAGGTATGATCAACATGACTTTTATCCTATACATTGTAACGAACATTTTGGGATTGGTTTCGTGTCGATCGGACACCGTCTCGATATTGTTCGGGATGTCCGAAGGTTTTAAATCCGGTTTAAAAATACTTAAAAATTCGGGAAAATTACGGGACTTGAATAGGATGTTAATGATGAGGTTAGTGATCCTCTAAATTGATTTGAACAGGTTTGGGAGTCCCGGTGATAGTGAGGTGGCCCGGGAGGGCCTATGGCACGTGTATCGAGGCGCTCGGTTAAACGGTCTGTGAGTGGACATTGGTTTCATAAATTCGATGCATGCATAACTGTTTTATGATTGTTATAATTATGATTAAATGATTTACTTTGGATATCGGTGAATTTAAAATGATTTCACGCATTTCGAGGTGAATTACGTATTTGCACGTAAACCGAGATTTTCTGGATTTTCACCGATTTCCATAAATGTGGTTGAATATGATTTCATGAAACGGTTACGAACTTGAATAAAGTAAAATCGGGCCAGGGGCCCAGTTGAATTATGAAATCGGGCCAGGGGCCCAGTTAACTTGTGGAATCGGGCCAGGGGCCCAGTTGATTTCTACATGTGATTGCGGGTCGGGGACCCTAAAATGGAATTGAATAAATGTTTCTGGTTTACATTTTATATATGTTCACATGCTGGAATCTATAAATGGTTTTGATGATATTTCGGTTATGGCACGTTTCACGGTATTTGGGCATGAGACCCGTTTGATGAAACGTAACGAATGGTTCGGATTTTATCTATGTATACCTATATGTTTTGCATGTGGATATCTATAAAATGTATTTGGTACTGCACTGTATAGATCCTTCCATATTATATTGTCTCCTCCGGCGAGGTACCCCGGAGAGGTCACGGACGTCTAGTACGTCCAGCGTCTATGACGCTAAGCATCGGGGATGCTGTACCCGAACGGGGTTCGGGGATTGAACTCGGAAATTGAGACCCGAGTGGCACGCGTAGCCTTGTGATTGTGACCTTATTGACGTCAGGGACGTCAGACATCAGGGATGTCGGATTGGAGTGTATAGTGCAGCAACTAAAATTATGGTTATGGTTATTATTATATGCCTTATGGTTTATATTACTGGATTTATGAAATAACTCTTGGATTTACTTTTGGAAATTGAAAATATGCTTTGGTTTCCGGGCTAAGGCCCTATTGGTTATTTCTAAATAAATATGGGATTATTGGTTTTTGGTGCATGCATATGATTTTACTGAGGGGCATAAATGTCTTATAAATGTTTTAACAGACTCGTTTATTTTCGTCCACTCACAGCTTTGTTTTTAATGCCCTTCAGGTTGATTCCGGATACGACTGCAGCAGAGACTTGAGCATCGCACACCTCCTCCATCGATCCTTACGCACTCTGGAAGCCCGGTTGGGCAAAGGCAATCGGTTATCCCTTGTCGGACGCCTCTTGTCCGACGGGAGCACGTCACATTCCATGGTAATCCCGGGGGGATTGGGATGGGTCGTGTCAAGTGGTATCAGAGCAGGTTTTGCTCTTTTGTGCGCAAAGGACGAGGGTGTGATGTCTCTTTGGGCTGCTGTTCCGTTGTCAACCTGATAGATAGTTTTGGGTTTGTATGGTGAATTGGGTGTGTTTGGCCCGATACGCCGTGCATGGTTGCGATTCAACCCAGGTGGGGTTGTATACGATTAACTGGTAATGTGGGACCGTCGGTTCGGTCATGTGATGAAGGGTTGTTGTGCCACTGGGCACAACTGGGTTCGGGGAACCCCAATTGAATAATGGTTTGGGAATGCGAAACTCAGTTGAGTATTGGTCTATGTTGGACCCTGGTAGTGTTGGCTAGTGTACGGGGGTTGGTGCATCGGAGTTAGCCGATGACCTTCGTGGTGGAACCTACGATGGAACCCACGTTGAGTTGACGATGGGATTGGATTGGACGTCTATATGATGTCAGGACCGCGGGGTCGGTCAGGTTGTGGATTTTACTGGAAAAGGCAGTTGGGTTCGGTGGAACCCTAGGGTGTGACCTTGGAACCCTAATTTATAATTGATGGACCGAAAGGTGAACCTTAAGTGAGAACTTGTGCTGCGACGAGCGGCTGAGGTCATGGATGACCATGTGGATGACGCTAGTGAGTCTAGTCTGGATTATGGGATTCGATCCACGGATGCGGTTATGAGATAAAATATGGAATCCTGTTTTGGATCGAATATTAGTATGATGTGTGGATACGGATCTTGACAACGATGACTGTTGGTCGACAGTTGTGTCGAGATGACTGGCTATCGAGGGTATTTTGTGTGGCTTTGATACTTGGGGACGTTCAGGGAACGTTCATTATCCGGATGTGCCAGTGGTCAAATTGGAGGTACCCATAGTCGTGGGGTACGAGTGGTGTTACGGGATCGTCGTTCGTAATGAATGGAGATCCAGGGTAACAACTTTGCACACAGTGTGCTAGCATGGATGTTCGTGTGCTAGCATGGGTGTTCGTGTGCTATGTTTGGATGTTGGTATGGTGATACCTATATGCCAATACTAGTATGGATGCCTGTGTGCTGATACTGGTATTGATGATGGTGCGTGGTGCTGGTACTAGCACTGGTGCTGGTACCGGTGTCGGTGATTGTGATGACGAGGAGCCACCATTTGGGGTGTGACTCTGTCATGATGAACAGATGATTGGTATCTGCGACTCAGTGGTGGTTGAGTCTTGGACTGGATGGGATCCAGTGGAGGTTGTGTCGTGTTGGGATAAGTCCTAACAGATATATGACGACAAGTGATGAACGGATAAAATGGTATGATTGAAACTTGGGGAATCTAGGGACGATGTTCCCTATGTCATGCGAGTTGGTGGATTTGGGGAGTTGTGGTCAACTCCGAGATTGGTAAGTTTGTGTACTGCTTATATCCCCTGAGAATACAAGGAAATTATTGGAATTGGAAAAGTCGGGGAAACCATTCGTGGTATTGATGTGGGATTTGGTGATTGTGAATCACTTGGAACCTGAGGATTGAACCTGTTAAGGTCGAGATGTGAGACGAAAGCTGTATGGTATGCACATCCAGGCAGAGTTGAGGAAATTTCCGTTCGGAATCGGGATGTGTGCATACATGATTATTGACGGACGTGAGGTCCGAGGTAATGAATTGATTTTGGACACGTGGTGGTCCAAGTGAGGTATGGACGTGGGCAGTCCAGCGGTTGGACTTGACATCTCATTGGGAGCATGTCTGTTTCCAACATGGTTGGAACTCCCGATCTGGGGAGAGTTGTGATTGGGGGGAACGAGAGGAGTGCTCGTTTCCGCATCAGTGATTGGTATTCCGAAGTCATTAGGGTTGACTTCATATTTTCTGCCGTGGCAGATGATGATTGTTGCTACCAGTACGTTGAGCGTGTATTGGTAGGTTGACCCAGGTTTGGCCTTGGGTCATTGGACACAAGCAGTTGTGTATGATTTTGGATTTGGTGGTGAAATGCGTGGTCATCTTTCCACCAAGGGGAATTTGGCAAAGGATTCAATTGAGGGTGTAAGACCCTACGATCAGCTTTCAGATGGTTTGTTAGCTATGTGAGCATGTGTGGATCCCAGGTGGATCTGATTTGTGATGTTGTCGACTTTGGTCGATGTGACGATCTAGGATCGTGATGTTACTTGTCGGGTGACGTAGCGATGGATATGGTTTGTGATCTTGATGATCCAGATGGGTGGAGAGTTATCACTCTTACCTTGGTATGTGAGTCGTAAATGACGGGACTGAACTTCTTTTCGGAGTGAGTCCATATGGTTGTTACTCGGTTGAGTAGGTTTCCGATGTGGTCGGATTTTGTCAACCTTTGACGTGCGGATATTGGGATTGGCTTCCCTATGAAGTCAATCGAGTGTTTTGGAGAGGCAACCGATAGGTTCGGTTTTGTTACGTCTTGGTGGACGTAAACGAGATTTTGGGTTTTGGAATCGAATTTCTGGGTGACGATTCAGGATTCGATTGCAAAGCTCGAAAATGGATTACTGGATTTGGGTACGGAATGGTTATTCCAATGCTAGCTTACGGAATAATGATTTCGGATTCGGATCTGGAACTGGAATAAAAATGTGATGTTTGGGTTCGGATTCGGGATTTCTTACGAAATTGCGAATTCGGATTCGGAGTTGGGACTAAATGACGGGTGGAGTTCGTTTTGTCCCATGTTGGTTTGGGCAAATGTACTCCATTACTAGAACGTGTTTGGCTATAACCTGGGTGGCTATAGTCAGATTGATGGATTGAGGTACGTACAGGGTACGTTATACGAGAATTGTTACGGGTTAGGCTGAGTGGTGCCTAATGGCGGTACATGGGATGTACCAGTGGTGTGTAACTAACGTGTTGGTAATCGGCTTGGTTCCGATATCATTTGTTTGGTTGTGATTGCGGACTGGACATTGGATACTGTGCGCTGTGCAGAGTGATTTTGTCGGGTTCAGTGTTTGTATGAGCAGGTGCTCTTGGCCACGGTTGGCTAGTGGAACCCCGGTATTGAGATGTGTGTTCACTGCTGGGCTGGTATTCAATGTGTTCCAGTTACACCACTTGATGGAGTAAATTGACGGTATACGTACACTCAGGATGAGTGAGTTGGTGGTCAGAGTAACCACGAGTAGCCTTGCGTGATGCTACTACGCCGTTATATTTTCCAGCGTCTTGGTTCGCTGAGGGAGTCGGCGATTATGGACATTGAGATTTATTTATGTCGCAGAATGGGCTTGCCTGCGAATTGAGATCATGTGGTTGATCTTACGCTACATCAAGGGCGATGTAGTACATGGTGTTGTCATTGATTAACCGACAGTTTGGGCTTTACTAGGGTGGTAAAGCTTAGGGGTGACAGTTTGACTGGTGGTGTCAGCGTGGACTGACAAATGAGATTTGGTGACTCCCAACGGGAGCAAATGTAAGGATTTATTGGCAATAGAAGGGAACCGTCTAGCTGAAGGAGTCAGCTAAATGGTTAGGCGATTTTATCGCGGATCAGGTGATCATTTCCACTCGAGGTGGTCGAGTGTTGTTGCTATTATGACGTAAGACTGTGATGGGATGTCTGGGTACAAACGACTGGTGTTGTCCCAGTATGTGGGTGTACAAGTGTACACAGATGTGTGGTCGAATTGTTTCCACAAGGTGGTTGTGGAATAAGATTGTTGGTAATTTCGAGGACGAAATTCTTTAAGGAGGGAAGGTTGTAACGACCCGTCCCGAATATCGGGATTTAATAATATTTAATTGTGATTTACTAATCTGGGATTAGTTGGGCGATTTCGGACAAATTGTGCAAAATGACCGTTTTGCCCCTGGGTGTGGGCAAAACGTTGACTTTTATTTCGGATGGTCAAATGGACTTTGACCGATGACCGTGACGTAGTTCGGGACGTCACGAGTTCATAGACAGGTGGCACGTTCGTTTCCGACGTTCGTGGTGAAAGTTATGATGTACGGAAGTCCAGGGGCATTTTCGTAATTTGGACGAAAGAAGGGGAAATGTTGACTTTTTGACCGGGATGTCCGATGGCCGAGGGCCAAGGACCGTTACGGAGGTTTCGTCGATGCGAATCCAACGACAGGCGGCACGCCGAAATCGGACTTCGTACGGAGAAGTTATGGTCTAAAACGTGAATTCGGGAAGTTCGTGTCTCGGTTTTCGTGTCGAATATTATATTCAGAATTGGTGGTTGGAGGACACTTGGATGAGTGACAAGTGTCACTCACCCATTGGCTAGATTGGATCTTGATCCACTAATCATAAACTATACTAAAAGCTCCCACTACATAATAACCTAGAATTTAATCCTTGCTTTTGATCTGAACCATCCATTCCACCCCCAGATTGCATCACAGCCGTCCATCTCATTTTCCCTCTTCCATTTCTGATCATTCCTCCCTCACCGTGAACAACAAAATTGAGAGATTGGGTTCTGGCCATTGCCAATCTCTCTTCCACAATTGATTGCACAAATGTTTAATTGGTGAGTTGGGGAAGGTTCTGGCTGAGGGAGAGCACGGGGGACGGTGTGGGGTGGTGTAATTCGAGAATCAAAGTTTCGGGGAATTGGGGGGAATTTCGAATTGGAGTAATTGGGCCGTGTCGATCAAAATGGGGATTAGCTGGAGTCTTCTGGGATCAAAACGTGAAGCTTTGCAGCAAAAACGACGAGAAATGGTGCCGTATTGTGGAAGAACAGAAGCTTCCATGGCAGCTCGATTTCGAGCTTGGGTTCAGTAAGTTTAAGGTGTGAATTCATCAAATTGTTGTGCAGAAACATCCCTTACACTCTCACGATGCTTACTATATGAATTAATTTGGAAATCAGGGATGGAATCGGTGAACCCGATTTGAAAACCCGTCGAGGATCCATCGTGAGTCGTGGAGATTTTTACCCTAAATTGTGTAATTCAATCTACAGAACTTAGTTGGTGATTGATTACAAGGGATCAGTGGAAAGAACGGATGGTTTTGATGTCGAATTGGGTGAAATTGGACCGGGTCTGTTCGCGGGTTTTTCAACCCGTTTTACAGACAAACGGGTGAGAGGGATGACTGTGCGGGTTACTGTAGCAGGCGCGTGGCTTCCACGCGCAGCCGCTTGCGGTGGCGCGTGGGGGCGCGTGAGTGCGAATCCCGAGGTATGATCAACATGACTTTTATCCTATACATTGTAACGAACATTTTGGGATTGGTTTCGTGTCGATCGGACACCGTCTCGATATTGTTCGGGATGTCCGAAGGTTTTAAATCCGGTTTAAAAATACTTAAAAATTCGGGAAAATTACGGGACTTGAATAGGATGTTAATGATGAGGTTAGTGATCCTCTAAATTGATTTGAACAGGTTTGGGAGTCCCGGTGATAGTGAGGTGGCCCGGGAGGGCCTATGGCACGCGTATCGAGGCGCTCGGTTAAACGGTCTGTGAGTGGACATTGGTTTCATAAATTCGATGCATGCATAACTGTTTTATGATTGTTATAATTATGATTAAATGATTTACTTTGGATATCGGTGAATTTAAAATGATTTCACGCATTTCGAGGTGAATTACGTATTTGCACGTAAACCGAGATTTTCTGGATTTTCACCGATTTCCATAAATGTGGTTGAATATGATTTCATGAAACGGTTACGAACTTGAATAAAGTAAAATCGGGCCAGGGGCCCAGTTGAATTATGAAATCGGGCCAGGGGCCCAGTTAACTTGTGGAATCGGGCCAGGGGCCCAGTTGATTTCTACATGTGATTGCGGGTCGGGGACCCTAAAATGGAATTGAATAAATGTTTCTGGTTTACATTTTATATATGTTCACATGCTGGAATCTATAAATGGTTTTGATGATATTTCGGTTATGGCACGTTTCACGGTATTTGGGCATGAGACCCGTTTGATGAAACGTAACGAATGGTTCGGATTTTATCTATGTATACCTATATGTTTTGCATGTGGATATCTATAAAATGTATTTGGTACTGCACTGTATAGATCCTTCCATATTATATTGTCTCCTCCGGCGAGGTACCCCGGAGAGGTCACGGACGTCTAGTACGTCCAGCGTCTATGACGCTAAGCATCGGGGATGCTGTACCCGAACGGGGTTCGGGGATTGAACTCGGAAATTGAGACCCGAGTGGCACGCGTAGCCTTGTGATTGTGACCTTATTGACGTCAGGGACGTCAGACATCAGGGATGTCGGATTGGAGTGTATAGTGCAGCAACTAAAATTATGGTTATGGTTATTATTATATGCCTTATGGTTTATATTACTGGATTTATGAAATAACTCTTGGATTTACTTTTGGAAATTGAAAATATGCTTTGGTTTCCGGGCTAAGGCCCTATTGGTTATTTCTAAATAAATATGGGATTATTGGTTTTTGGTGCATGCATATGATTTTACTGAGGGGCATAAATGTCTTATAAATGTTTTAACAGACTCGTTTATTTTCGTCCACTCACAGCTTTGTTTTTAATGCCCTTCAGGTTGATTCCGGATACGACTGCAGCAGAGACTTGAGCATCGCACACCTCCTCCATCGATCCTTACGCACTCTGGAAGCCCGGTTGGGCAAAGGCAATCGGTTATCCCTTGTCGGACGCCTCTTGTCCGACGGGAGCACGTCACATTCCATGGTAATCCCGGGGGGATTGGGATGGGTCGTGTCATTTCAAGATACTTACGTAATTACACGTTTTACGAGGTTTCGATTTCTATTGTGATTTGAGCATGATTTTAATGATTTGATTTCAAGGATTTGAAATGGATTTCAGTAAAGTGATTTCGGGCTTGGAGCCCTGTTTATGAGATTTCGGTAAACGAGCTTTCGGTTTTCAAACTGGATTTCGGAAATGAGATTTCGGATTTGGTTTTGCGACTTGGAAAGGAAATCTGGATTTGGGTTCGGGATGATGGTTCCAGATGCTAGCTTACGGAATCATTGTTGCGAATTCAGATGGGGATTTTCTGTGGTTTTCACTGTTGATTGGAAAAGTGGTTTTGGGTTTAAAGACCCGAAAAAGAGAAAAAAACCGCTGGATCTGGTTTTGAGTTTAAAGACTCGGTTGATTGACGGGGGGGAGGGCCCTCGATTGATATGTTTTGAGTTTAAATGTAACGACCCGAACCGAGAATAATAATATTTTAATGTAAAAAGACTATTTGCCCCTGAAGGGGGGGAAACTTTGACTTTTGGCCCGGGCAACAATTTGGACTTTGACCCATGACTATGACGTAGGTCGGGACGTCACGAATCCGTAGACAGGCGGCACGCCGAAATCGGAGTTCGTATGAAGAAGTTATGGTCAAGGAAGCGTTTTAGCGGAATTTACGAACCGAGAATAACGGAATAAAATATTAATTTATTACGGGAATCCATGCCAACCTAATATTTAAATCAAACCGATGGATTGGTGACAAGTGTCACCCATCCAAGCCTTACTATTCCAATAAAGCAATTTACACTATTTAACTCATTTTTATATTAATTATTTTCCCTCCAATTGTTTCTAGCCCTTGGATTTCTGGCCAGATTGAATCCTGGCCCTTCATTTCTTCTGATTTCCCTTGTTCATGCACGATCTCTGTCTGCCTTTGCTTACAAACACACACATTCATCCCCTCACAAACCCGTGCATTTCTTCCATTTTCTCTCCAGCCAAACACACGAACCAGCCATCCTCTTCGCACCAAACGACCACCCACAGCACCACCATCATCTGGTCTTCACAACCCGTGCAACCACCAGCCACCACCAGCCCATTTTCCCGTCCGAAATCCCGTCCAAAAACTCAGACCTGAAACACGACGGAAACGGGTCCAAGAAGCAAACCTCGACAACCACACCATCTCGACGCAGGGGAAGCTCCAGTCTACACCGTGAGGACCCCAGGAGCTTAACTGGACGACGGCACGGCCTGCGGCGGCGACACGGCGGCGGTAAGGTTGAAAACCCGAAAACCCGTTTTACTCCCCTGTTTCGGACCAACCTGTTTTAGTGCTAGGAACTCAGTTGTTTGGTGTTAGACATGTTCTAGGGTGAGAGACGAGTCGACCACGACTGGTTTGGACGACGGAGACGGCGTGGATCACCGGAGAAGGCGATCGGACTTTGGCCGTGAGTTTCAGAGGAGAACTGGTGAGTTTTCTCCCACTTTCTTTCCATTTTGAGGTTGTAGAACCATAGAACAGACCTAGACGACCCTATAGGGATGAACCCCGTCGAAAATGGTGGCCGGAATCGTACGGTTGAATCGGGTCTAGCCGTGGGTCGACGGCGACCCTGTTCCAGTCAAACGGGTCTGACCCGATACTGTAGCATGATGACGTCATCATGCTGACGTCACTTCTGACGTCATGATGACGTCATCCTGTCAGATATTGTCAGACCAGGGACCAATCATAACATGCCATGTGTCACCTGACAAGTGTCAGTGATGACGTCATGCTGACGTCAGCATGACGTCACTGCTGACGTCAGCGGTACTGTAGCAGCGTTGACCCACGCGTTGACCAGGCACGTGGGGGCGCGTGTGAACAGTGATTTTGGTGGGGATGGTACCATTTTCAAGGTTTCGACGATACGGATCCAATGGAGGTGGTTTCGTGTCGATCGGAGATCGTTATGTTGGTCAAAATGGGGTTTGAAGCACCGGGAATAGTGCCCGGGATGCGTTTTTGAGGCAGATCTGTTCTAGGGTCTTGGTATTGATATTATAGGGTCCTTAAGTAACCCTCAGGAGTAATAATACAGGTTTATAGAGATCGTTGAGCAGCAAGGACCGAGTGTGAGTGGGCTGTTTGATTTATAAAAGGCTTGCATGCATAAACTGTTTTACTATTTCCACTGATGAGTCTTATAAACTGCTTATATATGTTATTACAATGTTTTGGGCATGAGACCCGTCTGGATTATATGTGGATTTTGTTTGGGATGTCCGGGGGGACATAGGGTAAACTATACTGTTATTGTACTGTACTTTCCTACCTGTGTATATTGTCTCCTCCAGGGAGGGTCGTTGGCCTGGGTGGACCCTGGAGTAGTCACGGGGCTCTGACTGAGTGGAGTTGACCCCCGTTGGGCTGCTTACTCTCAGGAAGGCATGTTCATATACCTCGGGCAGTGACCGGGATACCGGGAGCTGATGTACCTAGAGAGTCTCGGGTGTGAGACCCTGAGTGGCAACGCGTAGCCTTAGAACCGTGACATCATTTGGGTTGGGTTTTACAGTGCACTGATATGTTAGTTTCACCTTACGATTATTATTGTGGTTCATTTGTTATGATTTCATTATAATATTATGTGTTCACTGCATGCAAGATTTGGAAAACGGAGGGGTAAAACCTTATGATTATTTTATTATTATATTGATTTCTAAACTGTTATTTTTGGCCCACTCACCCTTGTTTTACTGACCCCTCCAGACCCTGACACGGCAATAGAGGAGGAGGATCCGGAGGAGGAGGCAGAGGTTTAGTTTGCCTAGCTGTGCACCTGTACACCCACTTGTGGGTAGGTTGAGCACCGAATAAATGTACTCTGACTAGTGTGCTCACATGTTGTATTTTACTTTCCCCTTGTCTGACAGTATCACTTTAAACACTGTGTTTGTATGTTATCTATCTATTTAAGTCTTCGGTTTTTATTTAAGGGTAATTTTGGTCTGTTTAGAGTCATTGTCAGACGGGAGCGGGTCACGACCCCGGGTGGTCCCAGTGGGATTGGGACGGGTCCTGTCAGCTTGGTATCAGAGCATTAGGGTTAGTGGTCAGAGTACTAGGTTAGCGGTTTGTACTTTGTACATGGTCGCTTTCGATGTCTTTTAACCTGTTTGCCTCTTCACAGTTGGATATGCCTCCCCGACGTGAACCCCGTGCACGTGTTGACGAGGGCAATGGAGGAAATGGAGACACTGCGAGCATTGAGCGGGCTCAGCGCCTGGGTGCTACGCACTTCAGTGGGGGAACCGACCTTGAGGAAGCACACCAGTGGATTGACCGCTGGGAGAGGATTTTCGAGGTCATGCACTGTCCTCCGGAGGAGCGTGTCGTACTGGCGACTTTCCTACTGGATGGGAGCGCCTATCGATGGTGGCACAACCTTGTTTGGGCCGGCTGGACTGTTCCCACCATTCCATGGGAGACCTTCCGAGAGCGGTTTCTCAACCAGTTCTATCCACGGTCGTTCCGCAACGCCCGTGAGGCGGAGTTTCTGCAACTCTGGCAGGGGGATTAGACTGTAGCAGAGTACGAGGAGACCTTCCTGATGTTGTCTCGCTTTGCTGAGAACTTCGTGATCACCGAGGCAGATCGATGTCGCAGATTTGAGTGGGGCTTGCGACCTGAGATTCAGGCGATGGTGACTGCAACACCCTTTGCTTCCATGAGGGATCTGACTGATGCGGCGACTAGGGTTGAGAACAGTATCCTGGCTCGTCAGCGAGCTGAGGGGGAGACTCGGCGACGTGATCGCCCACACTTGGGATTTTAGGGCCGTCGTGGCTCGAAGGGAGGACATTCTGGTGGATCTTCGTCTTCTGGCAGCCGAGGACGTTCTGGTCAGTTCAGGAGTCCTCAGAGGTCTGGACAGCGTTCTGGAGCTTGGCAGCGGTCTTACTCACCGATGAGAATCTCACCAGGAGGATACTCGGGTCGACCTAGGGAGGTCACATGCTTCGCTTGTGGGGAGCCGGGGCATTATGCTTCTGAGTGTCCACTGATTCGCGGCAGTACTGCGCCAGCGCAGAGCACAGCATCCCAGACTGACAGCAGCCGGACACGCGGTGTTGTGCGTGGCCGTGATCGAGGGGCTAGAGGACGGGGACGACCTGCAGAGTCTATGGCTCGTGTTTATGCTGTTACCCAGCAGCAGGCCAGATCCATTCCGGGAGTGTTGACAGGTACTGTACATATTTATGGCATGGTTGTTCGTGCATTGATGGATTCGGGGGCAACTCATTCTTTTATTTCACCGCGTTGTGCGAGTCTGTTGGACCGAGAGGTGACCGCACTTGAGCACGAGATGGGAGTGGGGACACCGATGGGTGTGACCTACCGGGTGAACCAGGAGATACGATCTTGTCCTGTGGAGATTGAGGGAGTCGAATTTCCGGCAGACTTAATCCTGATGAATGTTCACGATTTCGATGTGATACTTGGAGTTGATTGGTTGTCGGAGTACAATTCACTCATCGACTGTGGTAACATGCGGTTGACTTTGAGAGGTCCAGGCTTACCGGAAGTGATATTTCAGGGAGAGTGTGGAGACGCATCACCCAAGGTAATATCTGCACTCACAGCTACTAAACTCTTACAGAAGGGGTGTCAGGGTTATCTTGCTTATGTGGTAGAGTCTACGGATGAATCTTTGCGTATTGAGGATATTCCGATTGTGCGGGAATTTCCTGATGTCTTTCCGGGAGATTTACCTGGATTACCACCACCTAGGGAGATCGACTTTACGATCGAGTTACTCCCCGGGACTCGACCGATTTCACAAGCACCGTATCGTATGGCACCAGCAGAGCTACGGGAATTGAAAATCCAATTACAGGAACTGGTGGATCTAGGGTTTATCCGACCCAGTACATCACCATGGGGAGCGCCGGTCTTATTTGTGAAAAAGAAGGAGGATAGTTTACGGTTGTGTGTGGATTATCGGCAGTTGAACAAGGCTACGGTAAGGAACCAGTATCCCTTACCCAGGATCGATGATTTGTTCGATCAGTTACGAGGAGCGCGGTATTTCTCCAAGATAGATCTGAGGTCAGGATACCATCAACTGAGAATAGCCGAGGGGGATGTTCAGAAAACAGCTTTTCGAACGAGGTATGGGCATTATGAGTTCTAGGTGATGCCCTTTGGATTGACGAATGCACCAGCTGCATTCATGGACTTGATGAATCGAGTCTTTCGAGCATACTTGGATAAATTTGTGATCGTGTTTATCGACGACATCTTGGTGTATTCCAGGAGTGTCAGGGCTCATGAGGAGCACTTACGAATGGTATTGGGTACACTACGACAGGAGCAGCTGTATGCTAAGTTAAGCAAGTGTCAGTTTTGGCTAAATAGTATTGGATTCTTGGGTCACATTATATCACCCGAGGGGATAAGTGTGGATCCTCAGAAAACGGAGGCTGTGACGAATTGGCCAAGACCGACCACGGTGACGGAAGTGCGAAGTTTTGTTGGGTTAGCAGGCTACTATCGGTGATTCGTAGAGGGTTTCTCCCAGATTTCCGCACCATTGACTCGGTTAACCCGGAAAGGGGTGAAGTTTGTATGGGACGACCAGTGTGAACAGAGTTTCCAGGAATTAAAGTTCCGATTAACCACTGCACCTGTCCTCGCATTACCAGACAGCAGTGGAGAGTTCGTGGTATATAGTGATGCATCGCTGCAGGGTTTGGGTTGTGTATTGATGCAGAATGGAAAAGTGATTGCTTACGCATCCCGGCAGCTGAAGACGCACGAGTTGAACTACCCTACTCATATTTGGAATTGGCAGCGGTGGTTCATGCTCTAAAGATCTGGAGACATCATTTGTTCGGTGTGACATGCCGAATATTCACCGATCACCAGAGTCTTAAACATTTGTTCACTCAGAAGGAACTCAACATGAGACAGCGGAGATGGTTGGAATTGTTGAAGGATTATGACTGTACGATCGAGTACCATCCTGGCAAGGAAATGTTGTAGCTGATGCACTTAGCAGGAAGTCGGCGGGATCAGTTGCGCATTTGAGATTGGTGTATCTTCCTTTGCTAGTGGAACTTCGGAAGAGCGGAGTTATGTTAGGGATGGACGATCGGGGAGCCTTGTTGGCTAGCTTTCATGTGCGACCCGTGTTGGTCGACAGGATCATCGAGGCTCAACTAAAGGACCAGATACTTTGTGATTACAGGAACGAGGTTGAATCCGAACAGAGACAAGATTTCTCCGTCAGGGGCGATGGAGCATTAGTAAAGCTTGGGAGATTGTGTGTACCTGCGGTACCAGAGTTGAGGAGAGAGATTTTAGACGAGGCCCACAGTTCGGCCTATGCTATGCATCCAGGAGGGACAAAGATGTACCGTACCCTCCGGGACTATTATTGGTGGCCAGGGATGAAGAGGGAGATAGCTGAGTTTGTCAGCAAATGTTTGATCTGTCAGCAGGTCAAAGCAGAACGGCAGCGTCCGTATGGGGCTATGCAGCCACTTCCAATTCCACAATGGAAGTGGGATCATATTACAATGGACTTTGTCTTCAAGTTACCGAAGACAAGGAGTGGAGTTGATGGAGTCTGGGTAATAGTGGACCGGTTGACTAAATCAGCATATTTTCTGCCTGTACGTGAGACGTACAAGCTCAACCGTTTGGCCCAGTTATTCATTAATGAGATCATCCGACTACACGGTACCCCAGAGTCGATCGTGTCGGATCGGGATCCGCGTTTCACATCCAAGTTTTGGAGGAGTCTACAGACTACTTTGGGTACGAAATTGCACTTCAGTACGGCATTCCATCCACAGACCGACGGACAGTCTGAAAGGACAATACAAACTCTCGAGGACATGATGAGAGCCTGTGTGTTGCAATTCCAGGATTCGTGGGCTGATCGATTGCCATTGATGGAGTTTGCCTACAATAACAGCTACCATGCGAGTATAGGGATGGCACCCTATGAGGCACTGTATGGTCGACAGTGCAGAACACCGGTATGCTGGATGGAGATCGGAGAAAGAACTGCAGTGGGGCCGGATCTGATGGATATGACCCAGGAGACAGTTCGGGTTATTCGGGAGAGATTGAAGGCGGCCCAGGATCGTCAGAAAAGCTATGCGGATCGACGGATCCGAGATTTAGAATTCGAGGTTGGTGACTTTGTCTTTTTAAAGTTATCGCCGTGGAAAGGGATTCTTCGATTTGTACGACGTGGGAGATTGAGTCCTCGTTATATCGGACCATATGAGATTGTCGAGAGGATTGGTCCGGTGGCTTACCGTTTAGCACTACCTTCGGAGCTTTCCCGAGTACATGACGTGTTTCATGTATCGATGCTACGGAAGTATCTTCGGGATGACTCTCATGCACTGCCAGAGCAACCACTGGAACTGATGACAGATTTGAGTTTCGAGGAACGGCCAGTGCAGATTCTGGATAGGAAGGAAAAGGTCTTAAGGAACAAGACGATTTCTTTGGTTAAAGTACTATGGCGGAACCACGAGGTGGAGGAAGCGACATGGGAACCCGAGGAATTGATGAGAGGGCAGTACCCATACTTGTTTGAGTAAATTTCGAGGACGAAATTTCTGTAAGGAGGGTAGGTTGTAACGACCCGAACCGAGAATAATAATATTTTAATGTAAAAAGACTATTTGGCCCTGAAGGGGGGGGGAAACTTTGACTTTTGGCCCGGGCAACAATTGGACTTTGACCCATGACTATGACGTAGGTCGGGACGTCACGAATCCGTAGACAGGCGGCACGCCGAAATCGGAGTTCGTATGAAGAAGTTATGGTCAAGGAAGCGTTTTAGCGGAATTTAGGAACTGAGAACAACGGAATAAAATATTAATTTATTACGGGAATCCGTGCCAACCTAATATTTAAATCAAACCGATGGATTGGTGACAAGTGTCACCCATCCAAGCCTTACTATTCCAATAAAGCAATTTACACTATTTAACTCATTTTTATATTAATTATTTTCCCTCCAATTGTTTCTAGCCCTTGGATTTCTGGCCAGATTGAATCCTGGCCCTTCATTTCTTCTGATTTCCCTTGTTCATGCACGATCTCTGTCTGCCTTTGCTTACAAACACACACATTCATCCCCTCACAAACCCGTGCATTTCTTCCATTTTCTCTCCAGCCAAACACACGAACCAGCCATCCTCTTCGCACCAAACGACCACCCACAGCACCACCATCATCTGGTCTTCACAACCCGTGCAACCACCAGCCACCACCAGCCCATTTTCCCGTCCGAAATCTCGTCCAAAAACTCAGACCTGAAACACGACGGAAACGGGTCCAAGAAGCAAACCTCGACAACCACACCATCTCGACGCAGGGGAAGCTCTAGTCTACACCGTGAGGACCCCAAGAGCTTAACTGGACGACGGCACGGCCTGCGGCAGCGACACGGCGGCGGTAAGGTCGAAAACCCGAAAACCCGTTTTACTCCCCTGTTTCGGACCAATCTGTTTTAGTGCTAGGAACTCAGTTGTTTGGTGTTAGACATGTTCTAGGGTGAGAGACGAGTCGACCACGACTGGTTTGGACGACGGAGACGGCGTGGATCACCGGAGAAGGCGATCGGACTTTGGCCGTGAGTTTCAGAGGAGAACTGGTGAGTTTTCTCCCACTTTCTTTCCATTTTGAGGTTGTAAAACCATAGAACAGACCTAGATGACCTTATAGGGATGAACCCCGTCGAACATGGTGGCCGGAATCGTACGGTTGAATCGGGTCAAGCCGTGGGTCGACGGCGACCCGGTTCCAGTCAAACGGTTCTGACCCGATACTGTAGCATGATGACGTCATCATGCTGACGTCACTTCTGACGTCATGATGACGTCATCCTGTCAGATATTGTCAGACCAGGGACCAATCAGAACATGCCACGTGTCACCTGACAAGTGTCAGTGATGACGTCATGCTGACGTCAGCAGTACTGTAGCAGCGTTGACCCACGCGTTGACCAGGCGCGTGGGGGCGCGTGTGAACAGTGATTTTGGTGGGGCCGGTACCATTTTCAAGGTTTTGGTGGGGGCTCACATGTTGTATTTTACTTTCCCCTTGTCTGACAGTATCACTTTAAACACTGTGTTTGTACGTTATCTATCTATTTAAGTCTTCGGTTTTTATTTAAGGGTAATTTTGGTCTGTTTAGAGTCATTGTCAGACGGGAGCGGGTCACGTCCCCGGGTGGTCCCAGTGGGATTGGGACGGGTCCTGTCATTAAAGACTCGGTAAATGTTTTGAGTTTAAAGACTCGATGATTGTGATAACCTCCCGAGGCCTATGATTGTGTTTTGAGTTTAAAGACTAGTTGATATTCCGTGAAGGCCTGGTTATTGCGCATGTTTTTTAGTTTAAAGACTCGGGCGCACTTGAGATCCAGCAAACTCGCATACTTGATATTTTTCACTGGTTTTTCACTTGTTTTTCGATGTTTTTGGCAATGGCCCGGATGAATTGGATTTGATGAGTTTTGGGACTGAGTTCCCGTATTTGAGATTGATTTGTGATTTGAGGCTCAGGCCTGGAATTAAATAACGGATTGGATTCGGGTTTTCAAGAATGGCTTTTGTTAATGGTTTTTGAATATGAGATGGTTTTATAACGTGAATTCATATGCATGCATTGGTTTTTGCGTGGAGGATAAAAATGTAATTGTTTTCTTGATAACTGTTTTTGAACTTACTCTTTATTTTTTTCCACTCACAGTCTTTTGTATTTTTGATACCCTCCAAGTTGTTGCGGTTCGGGCTGTTGGTCGAGAGAGACGGAAACATCACAACCGCGATCCACAGTAGTTCGGCGCACTCTAGGAAGTCCGGATACTTTTAGGATGGTTGGATCGAGAATCCCTTGTCCGACTTACGTGTCACATGGAGGTTGGACGTCAGTTTAGTTTTCGTGTCATGCGTAAGTTAGACGGGAGTAGGATTTAGCCCTCAATCCCGGGGGATTAAGGGTGGGTCCTAACACAACAAAATTAGGAAAGACACCATTTTTCCCTTTCCTCAAAATTACCAAAATGCCCTTGGCCTTTCTAAGCCCGTAACTAATTCATATGAACTCCCATTTTGGCATGCCAATTGTTTATGAACTCAGGTCTCCGAGACCTAGGCAACGATCTTCACGGAAAATCCAAAAAGCATCCTGATCAAAAAGTCAACTTTTGACCCAATTAACCAAGGGTAAAATCATCATTTCCTTTCTAAAATTTTAAATTTCATTTTTCAAATTTCGGGTCGTCACATGTTAGGGCCGTTCTCAAGGTTAATTTGTCATCTTTCTCACTTCTTTTTTTAGCTTAATATGCCCATTATCAAGAGTTGGTAGCTGTGGAGGAAGGAGATTCGAAGGTGAACATTACCATCATATCCTTCCAACCATTTTTTGATCGCCATATGTAAGGGACTTCAATTTTGACTCTATATTTAGACTTGTTTGGACTTCCCGATGAGTGGACTTATTTCCCTAATTTATAAGAAATGTCTATGGTGACGTTTGGAATAATTCATTATCAAGTTGGAATTTTGGAAATGTATATTAAATAGTCTAGTCACTTTTTTTTTATTGTGGATTTTAATAACTATTTTGAAATGAATTTGGGCATTAGACTTGGATATGTGATATTGGATATTAGGTCTGATTTATGGGTTACAGGATTAGGACCAGGGTTAGGTGTTTGGGCTTAGGCCTAAGTATTTAATGGTTTTGGGATGTTTCGGTGCATGGCAGTTTGTGGAGCCATTTCCCAGCCCACGGTGGCACAGATCTAGGGTTTCGGTACGAGTTGCAATGGATTACTTCAGACGAGTTTATAGCTCAAGGGCCTAGGGAGCTTGATTATGGTTGTGAAAGGGTTTTTTGGGACAAAGGATTCCTCGACGGATACTTTGGAGGTACACTGAGCGGATTGGGTTTTTGGGATCGCAAAGCGTACATTTTCTATGTGTTAATTGACGTGGGTTGTAAAGTTTGACCGGCTGCGATATTGCTTCGAGAGAGTTTCGATACCGGTATTGCATTCTTCGTCTAACTGTTGACTGAAGGTCATTTTGGGATGTTCGGTCGAGTTACAATAAGATTTTTGTATACTGCCTTTCCATTAGTAAGGGTATTTTTGGATGATAAGTTAATTTGTCAATGATTGTCAGATGAGAGTAGAGTCTTTCATAAGTTTCGAGAAGAATTTTGGGAAGGATCGTGTCATTCTTTTCTAAAGAAAAGAATCATGTCATTATTCAAACAAAATATGAATGTATTTTTATGAAATTTTGTACTATTCTTCTGCTCACATTTGCAGCCCAGTTAGTTTTGCTTTTCTTATGCTAAAAGAAAAGATTACAAAGCAAAACCCCGAGGGCAGCCACCACAAGCATACACATGGTCTCTGCTACTTCATTTTCAAGGTGTTCCAACATATTTATGTCAATAACTCTCTGACATATTTCATTGAAAAATGCACAGAGTCGAAGCAATGCAACCCTTGGACCTTTTTCCAGAAGTCCTCTTAACAATGCGGGCAACACTTGCTGTATTAGGATGTGATAATCATGGGACTTGAGGCTTAAAATTTTGCAATCTCGTAATGATACTCGACTTGCAATGTTAGAGCTATAACCATATGGCAATCTTAAATTCAGCAACCGTTTACAAAAACGTTTCTTCTCTTGCTTCGATAGCACGAACGGTGCCTTTGAATTTTTAGAACCAGCAACATCATTTTCTGGATGTAAACCCTTTCTAATGCCCATTTCCTTCAAATCCTTACGTGAATTCAAACCATCCTTTGTTTTTAGCTTCATATTCAAAAGTGTGCCAACTGCCATCTGACAAATGTTCTTCTCAATATGCATTACGTCCAAATTGTGTCGTAGTAATAATTTCTGCAGCATTGAGAAATCACATTAATACTAGTGCTATTTCATCTTAAGAAATGTAGTTTTCAAATAATTTTTGATTATGTGAAATGGAAATGACTTACATGCCAATATGGTAACTCAAAGAAAATGGATTTCTTTTTCCATGGAGAGCTAACATTAGCTTCCTAATTGTCATGTTCTTCATTTCCATCTTCTTCACCTATATTTTCTTCAATTGCATCTCTTTTTTTCCCTTTCTTCTTGCTTGCTTTTTTTCAAGTTACTATCAATCGATGAGACCACCTCAAGAACTTCTGAACCACTTAACACTTTAGGCTTACGTCCATGTTCTTCGTTTCCATCAAACCAAGATTTATTAAATAGAAAACGATGATTGTGAGAAAGAAACCTTCTATGTCCCATATATGCAAACTTCTTACTGTTACGTATCCATTTTGAACATGTCTCAACCCCACATACTGGACATGCTTTTCTTGTGACGCCCCGAAAATTCGAATAAATGAAAATTTGGAAATTTTGGGGAAAACGACAATTTTGCCCCTGGAATTGGGCGAACGGTTGACTTTTTATTCGAGCGGTCAAACGGAATTTGACCGATGACCGTGACGTAGTTCAGGACGTCACGAGTTCATAGGCAGGTGGCACGCCCGATTCCTACATTCGAGGAAAAAGTTATGATGTGCGGAAGTTTGAGGGTAATTTGGTAAATTGGCCAAAAGGGGCCGAAAGATTAATTTTTGATTGGGACATGGTTTGGACTTTTCGGAAGTACTGTTAGATAGGTCTCGGGACGCTGAATCCGTAGACAGGCGGCATACGTCAATCGGAGTCCGAACGAGAAAATTATGGGTCTAGAACCATGAAGGGCAAAATGGTAATTTGGTAAAGAAGGGTAAAATGGTAGTTTGACTGGATTTAATTAATTAGTGCGGCTGATGGCTGATTCAGCCACTTTGATGCGTAGATTATGTCTTTGAGTGACATCTATCACCATTAGATGGGAATTAGTGGCAAAAGGGTGATGTCTTAGATGTGTTGATGTCTGATGCCTAATTGCCTACTATTACCTTAATCATATAGAGAGGAGATAAACATTCAAAATTGAGGCAGGCAACAGCTCTCCCTGCTCGATTAATCGCGGGTGTTTGAGAGAGGTTGCAGGAGAGCTTAAGAAACTAAACAAAGATGATCAAAAACTGGGCAATTGGGACCCGAATTCATAACCCTTCTCACATCCCGATTTCGGGTTTTCCGAATCAGCCACCAATTGATCAAATTGATCTTGGATTCAGATTCTTGGACTCAAGGCGAGCGGGACCAGATTAAAAATGAGAAGAATTGAGGTTGTTTTGGCTTAGAACGGAGACAGGGAAGGTTTTAAAAAGTCGAGCTTGAGTCGAATGGATTGGAGGTCGAGAACAATGAAATTGATATTGTAAACGTGTTTCCCAGTGTCCCACGATGCTTCTCAATGAATCAATTACACGAATTTGATGGGAATTGGTTCAATTCGATGATGAACAGAGTGTGCGGGTTCTTTGATCGTTCAAACTCAAAGTCGACGGGATTGAGGTAAGAATTGTTGTAAGTCGAATTACAGAACTGCAATTGGGTTTATGACGATGCAATTAGAGTAATTAATTGAAGGAATTAACTGGGAATGGACAGGATCCCAGTCGGGTTGCATCGCGGGCTAGCCGGACCCGTTTACCAGGTAAACGGGCGAAGGAGATCACTGTTCATGGCTACTGTTCACGGCGCGTGAGGGCGCGTGAGCGGGCTTTTCGAAGTGAGGCCAACATGAAACTTGTCCTATTTAATGTAACGAACATTTTTTATTTTGGTTGCGAGTCGATCGGACGCCGTCTCGATAATGTTTCGAGGGTCCGAAGGTTTAAGTTACGTATTAAATTAATATTAAATTCCCGGAAAATTATGATAAATTAATATGATGATAATTAGGTCCTTAGTGACCCTGAATAATGATTTTGGACAGGATTCGGGATTCCTGGAAAATATCGAAAATTACGGAAACACGTGCAGCTCGGAAAGCGAGCGATTTGGACGGTGTGTGAGTGGACTTTTGTTTTCTACCCTGAATGCATGCATATATATTTTAAATGCTTGATAATATGATTGGAAATGATTTTGTATGATTGATACATCGATATGATGATTTCCGAATTTTTGGGAATATTATATTATTTGATATGCTTTTGGGCACGAATTTCGAGAGAATTGTGAAATTGATATTTCGAGCTAAGGCTCGGGGTTTGAACTTGATTTTGACTCGGATTATGAATCTGGTGTTGGATTTGATGGATTTATGTCATAAATGAGATTGTGATTGCTCAGGTTTGCGTGGATTGATTTATGGATTTGAGAAAAGTGTTTTGGGCTTAAAGCCCAGTTTAAAACTGGTTTTGATATTAAATGCAACTATTTTCACTGGTTTTCGTGATGCTGATATATGAGGGCTTTCGGTGTGGAATATGTTTCCCCCGAAATGGACCCTGAAGATAACGCTCGCTTCCGGGATGGAAGTGTTTACCCCGGAGAGGTCACGTAGCACGGTATGTTGTCGTGCAGCCAAATGGAGGCTCGACTCAGACCAGATGTGCTGGATTATATGGAGGTCAGTCAGTGATGTGTTCATAACGACCTGGATTGCCGGCTGGTGATGTGTTCACAGCGGCGGATGCTCGGGATTTGAGCGGTCCTTGAGCCTATTGATTTGCACGCGTTGCAGGGATAACGTGACTCTATATTGGACCTGGATCCTATGTTTTCATTGATGGTTGAGATTTATATTCACATCTTAATTATTTGATTTATAAGTTATGATATGCATGCATGATTATGAAAACTGGAGGGTAAGATTGTCTTTTAATAAATGTATTTCTAAACTTTGTTTTTGTCCACTCACACCTTTGATGTTTTATTGGCCCTCCAGGTCGTGGCACGATGGTCGAGCCTGATCGGGAGATGGAAGCATGAGTGAGCACAGGTACAATTATCCCTTGTTTGACAAGTGCTGAGGGCAAATTTCGGAACTTCAGTCGGCTTGTCAGACGGGAGCAGGACCAGGCACGGTTATCTATGTCCTTCGGGGACGGGTCCTGTCATTTCTACCCTTCGTGGAATATCCAGATAAATTTGCATAAGCTGGAAAATCATTTATCGTCCACATTAGTACAGCTTTTAAGTTGAATGTTGACTTACTAAATGCGTCGTAGGCACTTACACCATTAACCCACAACTCCTTCAAATCTTCTATAAGAGGTTCCAAATATACATCTATATTATTTCCTGGCTGCGTTTTTCCGGGGATGAGTAATGTCAACAATAAATTTTCTTTCGACATACACATAGATGGTGGAAGGTTATACATAACCAAAATGACTGGCCAACAACTATATCTTGAACTAAGATCAGCAAAGGGATTAAATCCATCTGAAGAAAGACCAAGTCGGAGACTACGTGGATCCGATGCAAAAGCAGGCCACTGACTATCAATTCTTTTCCACGCCATTGAGTCAACTGGATGTCGCATCATCCCATCCTCACTTTTATTATCGTTATGCCATCTCAGTTGCTTTGAATTTTCAAGTGAGCCATACATTCTCTTAAACCTCGGTATGATTGGAAAGTAACGTAGAACCTTAGAAGGCACTCCTTCGTGAATCCTTTTGGTTCTTCCATTGATTTTCCATCGTGAAGAACCGCATTATGGGCATACAACCATGTGCTCTAGTTCCTTTCTAAATAAGCAACAATGATTCTCACAAGCATGTATCTTCTCATAACCTAAGTCAAAGGTATTCAGAAATTTTTTTGTTAAGTTTAAAGAATGAGGAAGTGTACTATCTTGTTGTAGAAAATATCGAAAAATCTCCAAGAGTTCATCAAATGCTTTATCTGTCACACCATGCTTGGCCTTATACTTGTATATTATCACTGTAGCCGACATCTTGGTGTAATTACTTCCTGCATATAAAGGAACTTCTGCCTCTTTCACTAAAGAGGCAAGTTCTGACTCTTTTACTTGTGAAAAATCCTGACCACATCCTTGAAAGTACGTATCTCTGTACATCCTATACGTGTCTATCATTTCTATCATCTCTGCATCTTCATCTTGGACTGTTACACTTGGATCTTCCCCATGTAAGACCCATCTAGTGTATGTCGGATCCATCCCATACATGACCAAGTGGTCATATACTTCTTCAAAATAATGGTGTTGTAGGTTTAAGCAACGGCTGCAAGGGCATTGGATAGTTTCTGGATGCCCTTTGCTTGTTTGAACCATATTAACAAAACGTCTTGCCCCTTCACGATAAGCTTTCGACACTCTACAAATAAATAAGTAAACTAATTCTTTAATAAAATAACTACATGTGTTTAGTTTAATTATGTTTATAGAGTTTTGAGATGAACATGGTAAGGAAAACCCATTCTTTATCCATGCTAGATGTACTACCTCTGTAGTTACACTCGCCTCTAGTTAGTGTTTAAACACCCCTACGAAGCATGTACGTCTCAATTGACTATTCAAATGTCGTCCAGCTTCATCAAATTGCAACTACATATTCATAAGCATATTTTTCTATGTAAAAGTAGATACAAAAAGAGAAAGTTACATTACTTGGAGCATTGTTAATTCAGATGTTATAGCATGAAGAATGCAAACATAGAAGAAGGCATATGCCATCGAACAGTGACATGCATTTACATATATATAGACTTTAAAGCTACAAAGATCCGATCATGTGGCCTCTCCTCAATTAATTAATTATTAATTTATTAATTAATACCCTCTAATTAGATTCATTTAATTTGCTTTGTTTTCCTTTGGCATTATTAATTGAAGGCAGGGGCCGGGTGTCACCTATAAAGGCAGATTAGGATCAAATTTAGGACATTATGTGGGGTTAAGAGCCTTCATTTTTTAACTAATCGTGTGTTGATTGTCTTTTATTTTGTTGGCAGGGAATGTTGTGGCATTGCCACGCTCAAGATTCTAGCAACATTTACCCATCTCATCATAATTTGTTAGTAATTTTTTGAGCAATCTAATCACATCTTTCTTAAAAACTAATTGAGCACACATTTGGACATCAATTATTCACTAATCACATAAGTAATCAATTCTCTAATTAGGTACGTAGCATGTGAAATTTATCTCAATACATTAGAGAAGTAATCAATAAAATTGCCAATAAATGCTATACAAATAATATTATTATCATTAGACGAATATTATTCAATTTGTTCCGTTTGTGAAACTCATTTGGGTCCTTGATTTTTTTTTGTTGAGTTGGAATTTCACTAGGAAAACAGCAGCCAATCAATTAGAATGGGGTGAATGAAAGAGGAAACGTTGCTAAAATTAGTAAGATTACTGAACTCTAATTTATTCGGCTGTATCAAATTGTATACGCATACAAGATTAGCTCGATCAATAGTAATAATAATAAAGAATATTCAACTCAACAATAACAAGATTAGCTCGATCACTAGAGATCAATGATTCTATGATCTATAATATATAAATATTCAACTCAATAATTTCAGATTCAGCCTGTTTTCAAATAGATCAATAACCGAACACCAAAGCCAACATTTAAAGAATATCAAATGCACTTGATAGAAAATGTGAGGCATACCTTATTGGTGTATATACTCCAGTTAGTAAGAAGCTCAGATAAAAGATGTCTAAAAAGTCCAATTGCCCGCATGAAGTGCAAATGCATCTAGTTCCTGGGAAGCTACATGAATAAAAGAGAAAATGCAATTAACCAAAAATGCTGCATCCATCAGTTTTCATTGCTACAATTTGATATCTTTCACCAAAAGAGGAAGAGGGAGGGAGAAAAGATCATCAGAGTAGCAAACAATGTAATTCACAAATGTAATTCACAAAGAAATCCATGAAATTTCAAGCAGGTAGTATTGGCTTAATACACAACAATAAAATAATTGAGGTAATTGACATAATACGGAAAACAAATACACGAATCAGATTCTTTTCCAATCATGCTCTTCATATCAGGCATTAATGCTTTGCATAAGACACCTACTACCTAGACTAGGACATCTTATTATGAGGGGTTCTGTGGAGTGGTGTTAGTTCAGAGTAATTTTCCCCCAAAGCAGATAAGAAAACATGTCCACCAATGCTTCACAGACCTAGTACAATGCAGCGTCGCATAGTTTGAAAGTGATCTTGTGCACATGTTCAAGACGAAAAGGTGGTGGTTTTCAGAGTTATATTGAGTTTGGATATTGAACTTTCTAAACTAAATAAATCGATCACAACTAAATAAAAGAGTAGGAAGTCAGCAATTTCCATTCTTCTGCAGGTGAGATGCATTTTTGGTTTCCAAGGAACACTAAAAAAAATTTGAAATCATAATCTTTTTTTCTTTATCTATGTTTCTTTTCTATTGTGACCTACCAATTAGTAAACCTTTCAAGTTACGGAAGCTGGTGCCAAGAGCTATTTTGTGGAAAAAGAAAGAAGGAAAAGTATGACCCTTCCAATATTTTAAAATATTACTTACCATGAGTAATGTTATTGCATAGAACATATTTAAGTACTACCTTAAAGTGTGTTCCATTTCATATTAATGTTATGGTTGCAATCATCCTGGAGTTTACACTAATTTAGCTGTTGCCCCTGTCCCAAACTATGTCCAAATGTTTTGCCTGTTAATTTTCTCAAAGATTTATGTTAAAGAAACACACATGATAGAGCAATTTTACCCTTATTCTTAACATATGGAGGTACATAATGGAGGTACCAGACAGTTCTGATATGAATGCTAAAAATCAAGAAATACAAGTTAAATTGATAAATACTACCTCCTCATCTTCTCTATCCCCCCGTCTCTCCACATTAAGATACTGAATGCATGACACTACTGTGTTTCAGGTATATATAAATCTCATGTAAGATCTCATGTTAGTGAAGGCAGCTTATTAGGCTACGTATGGATTCCACTACTTGCCGCACATATCGTGAGATGTGTCTCATTCCACTACTTCCATGTGTTTCAAGAAAATAAATTGGAACTTGAAATACCCAAATTTAAAAAAATAATAAAAATTGGAACTTTGTACTAATGAGGTTCTACTCGAACTAAAACTAAGTATTTATGAAGAAATAGCTAAACATTTTATACGTTTTTATAAGGTTTCTCAACTTATGAACCCATGTAAGAATGTGAAAACGTGAAGGAAGCTTCATATGTGTATATATATACTTGTAGCTAATCACACTACTTATTTTTTTATGAACTTGATTTTCATCCATTACTACCCATCACTAGCTAGCTAATATTGAAGATGATCAAGAAGAACAAGACGTACGTACCTGTAGCCAGTCAGAAGAATCCACACAAACTTGCAGAGAATTATGACCCATCAAACTAACAAACACAGGTAATCTGAGAGCAGCACGAATCCAAATAAGAAAACAAGTTTATTAACCAAGCTTTTCCTTCACACACACTTCAACATTTTCATTCAGCTCTAAGTTTTGATCATTCGCTCATAAACAGTTAAAAGATCAAAATCCGACTCTGAAATCTTGGTGTAATTACTTCCTCATACAAACATAGCCCAAGGGTGTAATTTGTATGCAATTTGGGATTGTAGAATCTATGCCTTGGTTCATATGCACTCTTAAACGGAAGCCCAGCAAGACAAAAAGCATATGTAAAGGGAGTGATCAAAGTTCCACGATGATAGCATGATACTTACACCACAAAGAGGCACAGAAGCAGTACCAGCATGAGGTCCTGCTAAAGAGATAAAATTCTCGACCTGTTTTAATAATTTAAAAAGTTAAGAACTTTCATGTTTTTAAGTCCAAATACATTAGGAAACTTACAAAAGAAATGCGCATGAAGCAAATGAAACAATGATATGTAAGAAAGATCTGTAAATCTAATGGAGCATATGCCTATAAAGAACATAAAAATGTGAATAAAATTCTCTTAAGTCAATGAGACCCACAAATAAATCTGATGGGCCATTATAACATATTAAAATGATTTCATAAAATCCTGAAGAACTTCTAATTGTTCCTTATGGACTGGGTACAATTAAGCACCATATGAGTTTGATAACTGAAGTTCCATTTTAATAATGAAAGGCGGTAGAGAAAACTTAGAAGTAGCAGAGTTTGGTAAACTGAATCTTACAGGAGGTCCATCACTGCAGAATTCTTTCACACTATGTGATCTGCAACAAAGTTTCAGTAATTAAAACTCGATGCATAAACCAAGTTTGTACACAAAGCATAGATGAGCATAATATTTGTGCAGTGAAATGTCCTTCTCCAAAACCTATACCGCTTTCATAGTGCTCTGCTCATGAAAAATGAGTCATAAATCCTCGATGAAAAGGATGTTATGAAAGAAGTTCCTTACATATTGAGATGCTAGTAAAATGTAAAGAAAAAAAATCCGTATTTGGGGTAGTCCTTTCTCACATATTAAGTCGACTTTTAATTTATTATTTTTTGTGAAAATAATAGCAAAAACGACAGATTATTGAAAAAAAAACACGTTGTGTTGGAATTGAGTTGCTGTTAGGTGTAAATAACCACCATTACCTAAGTAACAGTGTATGTCTCCGCCCAATTCCGTCTTTTCGCAACCTTAAAAAAGGAAAAAGCCAGCAAAAGTGCACGAAGGATTTGGCTGTGTGTAATGTTGTATTTTGTGTGGTCAATGCGGAGAGGCCCAGCCAGGCAGCCAGCAAGAAAGCCAGCCTTTGTTAGCCGATAGGCGTCGTCTCTACTCTTCTCTTCGAATATAAAATTACGTGCTCTACCTACCCTTTTAAACAGTTTATTTCTCGTGCTCCTACCCTTTTAAGCAAACTAACCGCCAATGGAATTCCAAGAATTGCAAAAACAACCAGTGCAGCTACCACAATGCCATCTAGAGGATGAATTGGGGCTTCAGTGGGTTCGAATACGGTCTGGGGCTTTGGTGGGTATCGGTGGGATTTGGGGCTGGTTTATGAGGATGAATTGGTATGGTGGGTAAGTGGGATTTTGGGTTGGGTGGGTGAGATTTGGAGGGTATGTAGGAGAGAGGCGTGGGTTGTTGGCGACAGAATTTAGGGGTTGGCAGTGTGGCGCGGTGGCTGTAGGTTGGAGGAGATGTGGGTTAGTGAAGACTGAAGAGAATGAGGCGAGAACTGATAAGGATTTGTAACTATAGAGGTGGAGACGCGGGATTGAACCTTTTTTTTAAGGGGTAAATTGGTTTTCAAAGGATTTGGGTTTCTTTTCTTTGAGAAACAATTCAAGTGCGAACAAATGAGAAGGAATTGACCGTTGGCGCCTTTAGAACTTAAGTGCGGGAACTGAAAATTGTGGGTTATAAAAATTTCTTTGTTTTAAGGGCGTGCAAATGCACGCCTTAAAAGTTAATTTGTTTAGGGCACACAATGCACGCCTTAAAAACCTTATTTTTAGGGCGCACATTCAAAGCATGCCCTGAATAGCTATAAACGAAGGCACACACATAATGTGCGCCCTAAATAGTCTAAGAATACCCTCTATTAGGGCGTGCAAAAATGCACGCCCTAATTTTCACGCCCTAAAAGCCTTCTTTTGGTGTAGTGTTCAAATTAAAAATTAGTTTTCTTAGCAGTTGTAACTTAATTTTTTAAGTTGATTTCCTTGTGTAATATTGACTAATTTGTGTATGATCAATGGAGAATGTTATGTTTATTGTACTTAAGATTTGGTTGCCTATATAAGGCTAGCATGTTAAGCTTATTCAATTGTATTCCATTTAATTTCTTTAGAATCCTTGGAATATCGAAGAAATATATTGGTTATTAATTCTTAAAGTGCTTGTATCCTATGTGGGCGTATGGAGTTTAGTTTCTCTGTCTATCCGTGAGCCACAAATATGAAGGTTTAGATTTCCATTGCATTGGTTTTCCATTTCTTTGTTTGTTTGATACGTTATATATTTCTGAGATGTTATTGGCATCATTTTCTATTATTTTATGAATCGTGTTTCTAATAAAGGTGATCGATATATAATGATACAGCATTGCTCGCATCATTCCTATTATTGATCAATCGTCCTTCTGATAAAGGTAATGCAGCTCACATAACATAATAATTTGTATATGTACATTAGGGACAAATCTGTTAAGGGGGCAATATATTTTATATATAATCTAATGCTAGTTATGCATAAAAGTCACCTTAAGCCAGTTAGTTTTGGAGTTGAATGGTCTTGTTGGGAACTTAATTAGTTCGATTCTTATTATCCCATTTTCACAATGGTTAGTAGCATGCATATATGTAATAATGTTGTGAAAACGATCAAAGCGTTTTCTCCTTCACAAAGCTTTGACCCCATTATATACAATTAGGGTTAGTATTTGATACATGGACGTTGTTGACACTATATCTGACCAGATTCAATAAACCGTATACCTAAAACGCAGGCACCGAATAAGGCCCAATCCCACAGTATTTATATAGCCTCAACACTGGGCCGGATACGGGATGACACGTGGAAGCCTATCCACCTTCAATCTGCGTAACAGGTGTTAGCACGTAAATCGAGAAGTATTTGTCCCACATCGAAAGGATGGAAATCAAACATTCCACTTACCCATACATAAGGGGCACTATCACCCTCATTTGAGGGATCTCGCTCTCTCACTAGAGAAACCTCTCTCTCTAGACTTTAGAGCTCTCACCTCTCGCTACATCTACTTTCTCTCTCTAAAGGCTCTAAACCTATTGTATTATGTACACAAACACTATTATACTAATGAGAATGAGATAACACTGTGGACGTAGCCTAATTTGGGTGAACCACGTACATGCTTGTGTTGCTGGGCTTTGTGCGGTCTTCCTACTTCTCGTTGGAACATTTTATGCTTCAACAGTTTGACGCCATCAATGGGAATCATAATAAAAATCTATGTCAATTCTCTCTCTTCCTTACACTTGCAAAACCCACAAACCCAAGAATTTCGAGCACTTACTAAAAATCAGCTTTGATCTTCTAAGAAATTTTCCCTTTTCTGAGAATTTTTCTCTCTTTTCTAACAATTCTCTCTCTCCCAAATCTGCACATTCACCACCTACCCAAGGCCCTGGGACACCCTTCCTCGACCGAGCCTTCCAGGGCCGACCATGGTGCCACCACCGAGCCCATTACAGACAGCCGCTTTGGTTACCGCCATCGAGCCACCTTTCCTTGTGGCCGACCCACCTAGCTCCGCTGAGCCACTTTTCCATACGGCCGACCCGCCTTCTACTGTGACCGACCACTTGCCACTTCTCTGCCGTGACCAAGATAAGCTTGTCGGACTCTCTCGCCAAAGGACTTGGGGACTACAAGTATACTCCCCGTCTTTGGGGACTACAAGTATACTCCCCGTCGAGTTTGGGAGAATGAGACAATTCCCCGATCGAGAACTTAGGGGAAATTTTTTGACAACATATCTGATTAGACTCACTAGACCGTATACCTAAAACTCAGGCACCAAACAAGGCCCAATCCCACAGTATTTACATAGCCCCAACATTGGACCCGATACGGGATGACACGTGGAAGCCTATCCACACTCGATCTGTGTAACACGTGTCAGCACGCAAATTGAGGAGCATTTGTCCCACATCGAAACTATGGAAATCAAACATTCCACTTACCCATACATAAGGGGCACTATCACCCTCATTTGGGGGATCCCACTTTCTCACTAGAGAAACCTCTCTCTAGACTTTAGAGCTCTCACCTCTCGCTACATCTACTCTCTCTCTCTCTAAAGGCTCTAAGCCTATTGTATTATGTACAAAAACACTATTATACTAATGAGAATGAGATAACACCGTGGACGTAGCCTGATTTGGGTGAACCACGTACATGCTTGTGTTACTGGGCCTTGTGCGGTCTTCCTACTTCTCGTTGGAACATTTTATGCTTCAATAGTTTGGCGCCGTATATGGGAATCATAATAAAAATCTATGTCAATTCTCTCTCTTCCTTACACTTGCAGAACCCACAAACCCAAGAATTTCGTGGACTTACTAAAAATCAGTTTTGATCTTCTAAGAAATTTTCTCTCTTTCGAGAATTTTTCTCTCTTTTCTAACAATTCTCTCTCTCCCAAATCTGCACATTCACCAACTACCCAAGGCCCTGGGACACCCCTCCCCGAGCGAGCCTTCCAGGGGCGACCATGGTGCCACGACCGAGCCCATTACAGATAGCTACTTTGGTTACAACCATCGAGCCACCTTTCTTTGCGGCCGACCCACCTAGCTCCGCCAAGCCGCTTTTCCTTGCGGCCGACCCATCTTCTCCTATGACCGACCACATGCCACTTCTCCGCCGTGACGAAGATAAGCTCGTCGGACTCTCTCGCCAAAGGACTTGGGGACTACAAGTATATTCCCGATCCAGTTTGGGAGAATGAGACAATTCCCCGATCGAGAAATTCCACCTTAGTCAAGAACTTAGGGGACATTTGTTGATAACATGTCTGATTTGACTCACTAGATCGTATACCTAAAACCCAGGCACCGAACAAGGCCCAATCCCACAGTATTTACATAGCCCCAACATTGGACCCGATACGGGATGACACGTGGAAGCCTATCCACACTCGATCTGCGTAACACGTGTCAGTACGCAAATTGAGGAGCATTTGTCCCACATCGAAACTATGGAAATCAAACATTCCACTTACCCATACATAAGGGGCACTATCACCCTCATTTGGGGGATCCCACTTTCTCACTAGAGAAACCTCTCTCTAGACTTTAGAGCTCTCACCTCTCGCTACATCTACTCTCTCTATCTAAAGGCTCTAAGCCTATTGTATTATGTACACAAACACTATTATACTAATGAGAATGAGATAACACCGTGGACGTAGCCCGATTTGGGTGAACCACGTACATGCTTGTGTTGCTGGGCCTTGTGCGGTCTTCCTACTTCTCGTTGGAACATTTTATGCTTCAACAGTTTGGCGCCGTCAATGGGAATCATAATAAAAATCTATGTCAATTCTCTATCTTCCTTACACTTGCAGAACCCACAAACCCAAGAATTCCAAGGACTTACTAAAAATCAGTTTTGATCTTCTAAGAAATTTTCTCTCTTTTTCTAACAATTCTCTCTCTCCCAAATCTGCACATTCACCACGTACCCAAGGCCCTGGGACACCCCTCCCAGAGTGAGCCTTCCAGGGGCGACCATGGTGCCACGACCGAGCCCATTACAGATAGCCGCTTTGGTTACCGCCATAGAGCCACCTTTCTTTGCGACCGACCCACCTAGCTCCGCCAAGCCGCTTTTTCTTGTGGCTGACCCACCTTCTCCTGTGACCGACCATATGCCAGTTCTCTATCGTGACCAAGATAAGCTCGTCGAACTCTCTCGCCAAAGGATTTGGGGACTACAAGTATACTCCCCGTCAAGTTTGGGAGAATGAGACAATTCCCCGATCGAGAAATTCCACCTCATTCAAGAACTTAGGGGACATTTTTTGAAACCTCTCTCTAGACTTTAGAGCTCTCACATCTCGCTACATCTACTCTCTCTCTAAAGGCTCTAAGCCTATTATATTATGTACACAAACACTATTATACTAATGAGAATGAGATAACATCGTGGATGTAGCCCGATTTGGGTGAACCACATACATGCTTGTGTTCCTGAGCCTTATGCGGTCTTCCTGCTTCTCGTTGGAGCATTTTATGCTTCAACAGACGTAAATGTCCTTACATATAAATAGTCATACATTTTGACATATTTACAACACTCCTTCTTGGATATTTCATGTAACACTGCTACTTGCCTAAGCGCTTATGTGTTACCTCGTTAAAACCTTTCCAAGTGACAGAAATCCTGTGAGAGAAAACTAATCCTGGTCGAAGGGAAAAGAGTTCAACGCACGCGTGGATCGTGATCACATTGATTTCTTTGGATTTAGTTGTAGTCATCTCTTATGGAACCTGGGTAGATAGAACGTCCTTGAAATAAAATGCATTAGGTTGCTACGCCAAAACCTTGCCCGGTAAACCCAGTGGGAAAAATCTGTGGTCGAAGGAAAAGATGAGAAAATTTATTTGAGTCGAATCATTGGAATATTTGAGTCGAATCATTGGCATCTTCGGGATGCATTATCAATAGGGTGACTATACCAAAGGCGTGCCTCATTAAAATCTTGCTAGGTAACAAAACCCAATCAGACAAAATAACACTGGTCGTATGACAAAACAAGTGCACGATGGTCATGTGAGTATACTTTGGGATACTCAGTATACTTCTGGATACTTGGTATACTTTAGTCCCCCTGATCTTGACTACCCCTGAAAACTACAGACTAGGTAGATAAACTAATCTACATAAGCTAATACCTTACACATGCTGCTGGAATGTGACCTCGGTAATGTCTTGGTGAAAAGGTCTGCATGGTTTTGCTGAGATTGGATTGACTTGATCTCAATCTTCTCATGTTCTTGTTGTTTTTGGTTGAAAAAAAACTTTGATGCAATATGCTTGGTGATGTCTCCTTTAATGAAACCAATCTTCATTTGCTCGATGTAGGTAGCATTATCTTCATAGATAACTCTCAATTCATTATGAGGTAATGCAGTCCACATGCACTTTGAATATGCCCCGTGATGGCTCTTAGCCATATGCTTTCACGAACTGCTTCGTGAAGAGTTGTAGTCTCTGTATGATTGGAAGATGTAACAAGAGTCTATTTCATAGATCTCCAAGATATTTTTGTGTCGGGCGATGATTACAATGTTGTGGAATGGAGGTACAATTAAGGGTTAGATTAGAGAGAGGGCCCGACGTGGAGAGCCACAACGGTTATAGGTGAGTTAGACCCCACTATTACGGTTGAGTAGATTTTGATTTTCAAATCATAATGTATGCATATGTGGTATTTTTGAATAAATTTTGGCTCAAAGAGAATTTTGAAAAGTCAAAAGAATTACTCTAAGATAGATTTTCTTTCTTTTATGATTTTGTAGAATAAAAAATAACTTCTTAAATGACTTTGGTTATGGATACCTAGTAACGGTTTCAAAATGATTTTTGGGTGTATCCTAGTTTCACGGATTTGAAATGACTTTGAATCATATAATTTGAGTGTAAGCTCGATTTTAAAGGTTTTGGGGTTATGATGGCTTTTATGCGTTTTGTATCTACTGAATTATGATTTACATATTTCAGTTTTAAGAATTAGGACTTTAATGGATTTTGGATTTGAGCCTGCTTTTTCTATGATTTTTGTTCGAGCCAGGTAAAAAGGATTTTAAATTACATTTCGTATTGGATTACCATTTCCACTATATTTACCATCCTAGATTTTATGGCTTTTTCCGACCGCATAACTTTGAGGCAACTTGGATCATGCGTGTTCATTTTCGATACGTGACTTTGAGATATTTTCGGTCATTTATTCATTGAGACATTTCAGACTCATTACTTTGAGGTCTTTCGATCAAGTGACCATATGACTTCGAGGTGGTTATGCATGTACATTCCAAAGACATAACTTCGAGGTATATTCAATCATGTGACTACATGACTTTGAGGTATATTCAATCATGCATGTACATTCCATGCACATGACTTGAGGTATATTTGGCGATGTGACCGCATGACTTCGAGGCATATCCAGTCACTTGTGTACATTTTGACAAACGATTTTGAGGTATATTTAGTCATTCTACCACATGACTTCGATCTTTATTCGGTTATGCGTGTACATTTCAGACAGATGACTAAGAGGCAAATTTAGTCATGTAACCACATAATTTCGAGGTATCCTTGGTCATGCATGTATATTTTGATACATGACTTCGAGGTGTTTTCAGTCATTTCACCACTTGAATTTGAGGTATTTTGTCCATGTGTTCATGAGTCTGCCTATCTTTGAGGTATCTTCGGATAGCTGGAGAGTAGTCCCTGAGTTGAACTTCTTGACTTATAGGGATCACTTTGTGATGTCTTCGACAGTGGTTCCACGTATAGATTCCCTGGTTGGATTGTTATGTGCATGTAGCTTTGGCTCTGGATCATTTTTAAGGATGGGAGAATAATTATTTTATTTAAACATCCATGTTAACTTTCTGTGGACCATATTTTAGTGAGCATTTGGGTGCACAAGAACGGTGAAATGTGTAAGGAATATGGGATGTAATGTTCTGATTCGTTGTTTCAATTTGCGGCAACTTCCAATGAGTTGGAAGAGTTTCAATTGGAATCGTTCTAGAGGTTTAATTCGTGTCAGTAGGGATGCAAGAAGACTCAAGGGGTTGCAGGCGAGTGATTATCTAACATGGGTTGAGTACATTTCGAGGAAGAAATTTTTTGAGTGGGAAAATTGTAATGACTCGGACAAGAAATTGAAGTAAATAAAGAATTTAATTTGAAATTGATGATTTTACCCTTGATTTTGGAGGGGTTTATTAAATAATTTTTTTCCTGGAGGCACTTTTGCAACTTTTTCTTTGATGTTAAACAAGTCTCGAACTTACAAGTTCATAGACAGACAACACACAGAAATTAGAATCGTAATAAGGAAGTTATGGAGCTACAAGCTTCAAGGGTAATTTGTCAATTGACGGGTCAGATATTTTTTTGAGTCCAGTATACCAGATTTTTCCGCAGTTGTTAGAGGGATTCCTTTGTCTCTCATCATCCCAATCTCTTTCTCGGTTGAAAGAACGCACATAGACCAATATTGGAATTTTTCGAATTAGGACAAACTAAGACTAACCAATAATACCATCATCTTTCTCATGTCATTTTGAGCTTAATATGCTCATTATCAAGGTTGGTAGCACTGGAGGAAGGAGATTTGAAGGTGAACATTACCATCATATATTTCCAGCTAAGGGTGTTAATCGGTTTTTCGGTTCGGTTTTTTTTACCGAAACCGAAACCGAAACCGGTTGGAAAATCGGTTCGGTTCAGTTCGGTTTTTCCTCCAATGCGGTTCGGTTCGGTTTTTCCTCTTATTCGGTTCGGTTCGGTTCGGTTCCGGTTAAAACCGGTTTTTTTTCCTTCAAATTATGGTGAATCGGTTCGGTTAAATCGGTTCAATTTTCTCTAAAAACCAATTTTTTTTTGTACTTTTATACAATAATCAATATTTATTATCTAATTAATGTCCATTACAACCTAATTAATATTTATTACAACTAATCAAGATCCATTATAACTAATCAATGTTCATTACAAAGTAACCTAAAGCATTTCGGTTCGGGACGGTTCGGTTCGGTTCGATTTTTAGGTCTATTCGGTTCGGTTCGATTCGGTTCGGTATTATTATACCGAAAACCGAAACCGAACCAGTTCGATTTGGTTCGGTTCGGTTTTCTCCAACCGGTTTCGGTTTTCCTTCGGTTCGGTTTTTTTCGGTTCGGTTCGATTTTTCGATCGGTTTTTCCGAACCAATTAACTCCAGCCATTTTTCTAGCACCACAGGTAAGGGACTTCAATTTTGACTTTATGATTGGACTTTTATGGACCTCACCTTTTATGGACCTCACCTTTTATGGACCTCACGATGAGTGGACTTATTTCCCTAATTTATAAGAGATGTCTATTGTGACATTTGGATTCATTCACCTTGGAGGCATATTCAACTTGAATTTTTCAAAAATTAAGAGAAAGAGCTTTTATAAGAGATGTCTCTTTGCAATCAAATCACATACATTTGATCATTCATCCATATATCTCTATAATTCTTAAGGATTTTTATAGTAATAACAATATATATTATATACTTGTTCTTTATTTCTTGTACGTACGTTTTTTTGAATATGACAAAAACCTTTTTTGGCTTGGGCACAACCTTTCAAGCCGCTGCCCCACGATTTCTTGTATCAACTTTTCTATGCGTTCTAGTTGGAGTTGGTTTCAAAATTTGAATTTCCATCCCACTCAATAAGTTTTGACTACCTAAGTACCTAGTGTCATCCTCAAGCTCCTCCACAAAATCACCAGTATTACTTGATGGAAACTACTTTCCGAATAAGACCAAATAAGCCAGGGACATGATAATTGGATGCGTGCTCATTTCTGCACTATGATTGTACTTGTTACTTTCCACTTCTTAGTTAAACAGATAAAAGATAAAATTAAAAGTGAAGTGCATAACTAAAAAATAGAGTACGGAAATAGCTCTCTGATCAAATTGCATAACTTCCTAAATTCAAAATTGGTTTTCTTACCAGTTACAATTTTTTTTTAAGTTGATTTCTTGTGGAATATGGATTAATTTGTGTATGGTCAATGGAGAATCTTATGTTTTTTGTACTTAAGATTTGGTTGCCTATATAAGGTTTGCATGTTAAGATTGTTCAATTGTATATATTCCTTAAATCTCTTTAGAATCCTCGGAATATAGAAGAAATATATTGGTTTTTAATTCTTAAAGTGGCTGCACCCCGTGTGGGCGTATAAACTTTAGTTTCTCTGTGTACCCGTGAGTCACAAATATGAAGGTTAAGATTTCCATTGCATTGGTTTTTCATTTCTTTGTTTGTTTGACACGTTATATATTTACAACAATGTCATTAACATCATTCCCTATTATTTTATTAATCGTGTTTCTAATAAAGGTGATCGTTATATAATGATACAACATTGCTCGCATCATTTCCTATTAGTTATCAATCGTCCTTCTAATAAAGGTAATGCAACTCGCATAAAATTATAATTAGTATATGTACATTAGGGACGGATTTGCTAAGGGTGCAATTTAGGCTATAACTAAAACCATCATGGAAATATCAGCACGTATAAACATAGTATAAAACCACGAATCTCGAAATACGTGCAAATATGTAAATTATAAAAACCACAGCCATAATCATAGAAATCTCATATATAAAACATATAAAGCAGTTACGCATGCATCATATTTAGAAAACAAAAGTCCACTCACAGATTGTCCTTACTGCGTCTCGATACGCATGCCATATGCCTCCTCGGGCTAATTTACCGTCTCCGGAACTTTCAGACCTATCCTAATCATACAAAAGGTCACTAACGGACTCTATAAGGTCATACCCAAGACCTATAAACAGTACCAGCTCGGGAATGTGTCCCGAACATGCTCCCCGAGATTAAAAACCTCGATTTAACCAACCTAACGATCTCTGATAGACTCGAAACCACCACCATTGGAGCCGGATCGTTGAAATCGTTAAAATGACATTGGTCACACCTTGAAATTCATGCCCATGTGCCCCCACGTGCGTGTCAACTCAAAAATCAATGCTAACATCAGCAAAAGTCAACGTTGACGTCAGTAGTCAACAGTCAAAGTCAACGCTGACGTCATCACTAACGTCAACATGACGTTAGTGATGACAAGTCTGACACGTGTCAAATCTGACAGTGCCACGTGTCAGCTTGCCACTAGTCCACATCATTGACATGTCAGTGACACGTGGCAGCCCGTGATTGGGCTACGTCACTGACATGTCAGTGCTAACGTGTTGACCCATGACTGGTCCACCCCTGACACCTGTCAAATGATGACGTCAGATGATGACATCATCATTGTCTTCAACCTCCATCCAGGTCACCTGTTTCCTTGAACAGGGTAGCGCAGACCGCGACCCTGACTCGGTTCCAAAACCTTCATTTCTCAACCCAATCGATTCTCGTTTCTTCCTACCTAATCGTCTCCCTAATCGATCTACCTAATCAAACCCCAGAAAAACAACTTAGAATTATACCTTTGGTTCGATGAACAGTAGCCCAGAATTCTTCCATCGTTTTTCGTCGACTCCGGCCACCATTGCCTTCGAAACTGACTCTCCTAAGCTGGTCTCATCCTCCAGAACCTCGTCTAAACTACCAAATCGATCAACAACCACCAAAACCAGGTTTTCCAATTTTGAACTAAAACTGGGCTTTCGGGTTACCTGTTTCTAGCGACTCCTCCGCCGTCCACGACGATCTTACCACCTCCTCGCCATCCATCTCAGTCCCTCATTCTCAGTCTCTCAGTCATCACCACAAAAGGGCATATGATGGTGCGGTGGTTTGGGTTTTGGGTTTGTGGGTTTCATGGGTTAAGGAAAAACAGGGAAGAGACAATGAAGATAATGACCCAAATTATTGGGGTTTGGGCCAATCAGATGGGTGACACTTGTCACTCATCTGGTGGGTCTTCCCCAGATATTTATCTAATCAAAACAGTCTACGTGTCCAATTTCTCAGTTTGCATGCAATAGTACCAATTTCCTTTTTAGACCCGTAACTTTCCCGTTGAACGTTCGATTTTGTCGTGCCGTTTGTTTACGGACTCGTAACATCCCAATCGACGTAACGGTCCTCAGTCCATCATGCATTTGACCGCCCGGATCAAACGTCAACATTTTACCCAATCCTAGGGGAAAACAATCATTTTTCATCGGTTGTCCGAAATCCTTCTACTAATCAGGGATTAGCCTAAATTACTCCTTAATTAATCCCAAAATTTGGGATGGGTCGTTACAATCTCACCCCCCCCCCCCCCCCCCCCATAAACAAATTTCATCCTCAAAATTTAAACTATCCCAAGTCCACATCCAAATTGTGGAAGTCCAAACCTGCCTCACACCTAGGCCTTACATCCAGCCTCATATTTGGTGTACCTTCGCGTACCCCTTCATGTACACATCCGCTAACCAACCATAGTATTGACCGGTACCCAACATTGAACATCTCTCCACGGTACTCATCCGCACCTAACCCATATCTTACCGATATCTGCAACGACGAAATGTGCGGGCTCGAGTGACGTTGACCACAAATTGACCACACCTTCTGAATTGATACCACTTGATAGTCGTTAAATCAAAACGACATTTCACTCTCCCTAAGGTTTGATAACTTTCAACTTAACCATCACAGTAACTGTCTCCATACGTCGTATGCCACTGGCCCTCACGGTCCCAATGTCACTACTCGAGTCACCAACAGAAACCTCGACTCACTCTGGAGTCATACTGAGGTACCTTGCATCAACTCTCCCTCAATGTAGCGTAAGATTCTTCCATCACCTTGGCACGAATCTCACCTCGCAGAGCATGGCCTCACTCTACCTATACGTTTATCGGTCTCGGTACTCACATCAGTCAACTCCCTCAGCAATCCACGCTGACATCATACTCCACCTGTGGTCACACTAACCACGTCTCACTCTCTACCTATGTGTAACTGGACCCCATCGAATACCTGCCCAGCAGTGACAATACATCTCCACTCTAGGGTCCCACTAGCCAACCACGACTTCGAGGACCTTCTCATACAATTATTGAACCCATTAACTCACTCTAGTCTAGTGCGCAGTATTTAATGTTCAGTCCACATTCTCAACACCAACCATATCGGAACTATACTGATTACCAACACATCCAAAGGATGTCACCCATCATTACCTGATTCTCACATTTCAACCTTTGTGGTTATAACCCCTAACCACGCAAGGGTGTGCTTCCAGTATCACAACCACTAAGATACCAGTCACCAAACTCTCGAGATCACCAATCACAAAACCAACCACAAAACCCCTGGATATCCAATCATCCAACTAGTCACAAAAGCCCGGGATATCCAATCACCCAACCAGGTATCCCATACCTTGGGTAACCAACCAAAATCTAACTTACTGAGCCATTCGAGATCCTCTCTGTCCCCCATGGTTGAGCAGGACTATACCCAACACATCTCAACCACCACTAGATTCCATCCAGTTCATCTCTCTGAGGTTTAGTTGTGGAATCTCAAATACCGAACACATTCACATCACGACTAAGTCACATCCTCTGCTCATGGCTCATCGTCTCCTATCATTGTCGCAATCATGTTAATGGCCAAGCCAAAAGCTCTGGCCAAGCAAACAGAAAAAGGTAAGTCGCCTTCTTCGACTAAGAGTATCAATGATAGTTACTATAATGCTGAATCCTTTTCTCAAAATTAAACACTTCTATTGATTCTCTTCAGCTTCTTCCAACTTCGAATAAGTTCCTAGCACTCCCTTCAACTCAAAACTTCTGACACAACCACCTTCGATAGTCATGCCTGATAATGGTGCTTGTGAATTGGATCCCACCATTTCACTTAGTGTTGGACCAACCAATCTCCATAGTCCCAACTAGGCTCAGCTAGACTCAACCAGAGTCATGCACTAGGGTTCCTCGAACTCGAGTGCTCGCCCCCATCACAAATTATGCTCAACTACGCTCACTAGGGTTATCACATATCCGGCTGCAACCCGCCACCACTATCCTAACATCACCAATGGTCTCAACTCTGCAATATCGTCATATCCACCCTGCAATCTCGTCAGAGATGACCCTAGTATTCGACCAATCATCTATCATATCCAACCCTTCTCGGGTCCAATCACACTAATTCACTGCGTATCGGGGCAAATGTAACCTATCCACGATTTATTTTCACTAACTCTCGTATTATTACTCTAACATTCAAGTTCATGACAGGCTGGTTCCACGTAGAGACATCACATCTTCAGTGTAAGTGTAGGATGCGCACTACTGCTCCGGTTTCACACTGACAAACTCGATCTGATACCACTTTGACATGACCTATCCCAATCCCCCCCCCCCTCCCCGAGATTAACGCGGGATGTTCCATGCTCCTATCTAACCCACGTATGGCACGAAAAGCCAAACAAGGGATAACCCAAAACCTTAGCCCAAATGGGGCTTCTAGGGTGCGCTAGGATCAATGGAGAAGTGTGATGTCTCAGTCTCTGCTACAGCCCACAATCGCGATCAACCTGAAGGGCATTAAAAACCATTAAATCTGTGAGTAGACGAAAATTAATAGTTTAATCAAAACTCATTTCACAAAAGAAATTTATGACCTTCATTAAAAACCATGTATGCATTCAAAAACCATTTAGCTTAATCAAATAAAATATAATAAAATATTTTCTAAACCAAAGTCATTTCCTTCCTCAAATCATTAGGACCTTAGCCTAAAATCATAAAACCAAACAATGTGGGAACTCAGCCTAAAACCGTAAATCCAAATCATGTGGGTCACTGCCCAAATCCATAAACACAGAAATCTGTAAATCAATATATCCAATAAAACACAGTCATTGGCATCCCAAATGCCTGGCGAGATGTCTGACGTCCCAGACATCATGTCACGGTTTAGGTTACGCGTGCCGCTCGGGGTCTCTCCAAGCATATCTATCTCATCACATATATCTGACGTCACAGACGTCTAATAATAGCAATCCTGCTCTTGAGTTACTAAACGGTCATGTCGCTTCGTGCAATTACAGCTCGCAGGTAATGCATCGTGACTACCCCAGTGTCCCAGACAGCTAGAGGAGACCATCCACATATCCACATATAAGGATGGTATATGAAAAAGATTTTAGAAAATCATTTCAAAACATCTAAAAAGGGCGCTTGCCCAGAACTTCCATAAAACCATCAAAAATCCATTTCATAAACCCTCTTCGTAAATACATTTCATAAACCACAAATGGGATTCGTGCCTAATATTATATCAACTGGACCTCTAGCCCGATAATGTAAACCAAATCGGTCTCAAACCGATACTTTATTAAATCAAATGGACTCCAAGTCCGATAGTTTCCAAATCAATTAGGCCTCATGCCCGATTCCATATTTATAAATCCAAAACAATTCCATTAAACCATCATGAAAATACCAGCACGTATAAACACAGTATAAAATCATAAACCTAGAAATAAGTGCAAATACGTAAATCATAAATACCACAACCATAATCATAGAAATACCATATATAAAACATATAAAGCATTTATGCATGCATCATATTTAGAAAACAAAAGTCCACCCACAGACCGTCCTTGTTGTGTCTCGATACGCGTGCCATAAGCCTTCCCGGGCTAATTCACCATCTCCGGAACTTCCGGACCTGTCCAAATCGTACCAAAGGTCACTACCGGACTCTATAAGGTCATACCTTAGATGTATGAACAGTGCCAGCCTGGGAACACATCCCGAACACGTTTCTCGTGGCTAAAAACCTTAATTTGACCAACCTAACGATCTCTGGTTTATCCAAAACCACCACCATTGGAGTCGAATCGTCAAAACCTTTGAAATGACACTAGTCCCACCTCGAAATTAGTGCCCACGCGCCCCCACATGCTTGGTCAACAAAAAAGTCAAGGCTGACGTCAGCGGTTAACGGTCAAAGTCAATGTGACAGGTGTTAGATCTGAACAGTGCCACGTGTCACCCTGCCATTGGTCCACATCACTGACATGTCAGTGACACGTGGCATCCCATGATTCGGCCATGTCACTGACATGTCAGTTCTGACGTGTCGACCCATGACTGGTCCATCTTTGACCCCTGTTAGATAATGACGTCAGATGATGAGGTCATCATCGTCTTCAACCTCCTTCCGGGTCACTTGTTTCCCTGAACCGAGTTGTACAGACCCGTGACCCTGACCTGGTTCTAAAACCTCCATTTCTTAACCAAATCGATCCCCGTTTCTTCCTACCTAATTGTCCACACCTCCCTAATCGATCTACCTAATAAAAACCCAGAAAATAGCATAGAATTATACCTTTGGTTCGATGAACTATAGCCTAGAATTACTTCATCATTTCCCGTCGACTCCGGCCATCGTTCCTTCAAAACCGACTCTCCTAATCTCATCTCATCCTCCAAAACCTCGTCCAAACCACCAAATTGATCACCAACCACCAAAACCAGTATTTCCAATTTTGAACTAAAACTGGGCTTTCAGGTTACATCTCAGTCTCTCAGTCATCACCACAGAAGGGGATATGATGGTGCGGTGGTTTGGGTGTTTGGGTTTGTGGGTTTCACAGGTTAAGGAAATCAGGGAAGAGACGATGAAGATAATGACCAAATTATTGGGGTTTGGGCCAATCAGATGGGTGACACTTGTTACTCATCTGGTGGGTCCTCCCCATATATTTATTCAATGAAAACTGTGTAAGTGTCGAATTTGTCGGTTTGCGTGCAATAGTACTAATTTTCATTTTAGACCTGTAACTTTAGCGTCGAATATTCAATTTCGACTTGCCACCTGTCTACGGACTTGTAACATCCTGATCTATGCGTCGGTGCTTAGTCCTCTTACATTTGACCGCACAGGTCAAAAGTCAACATTTTGCCCAATCCCCGGGGCAAAATGGTCATTTTTCACCGGTTGTCCGAAATCACTAAACTAATCAGAAATTTGTCACAATAATCCTCAATTACTCCTTATTAATCCCAAAATTCGGAACGGGTCGTTACAGCTTCGTTCTCCCAAGATCCTTCATTTTAAAATCCAACTTCAGGTACTTAGTAATTTCTTTGGTTTCTTCTGGAATATGAATAAATAGTAAATTTGGAACTTTTTTTCTTAATAAACACATGGGTATTCATCATTATCACACTTTAAATAAATATTCACTTAAACGGTTATACCACATTTGTCCGAATTGTTTCAATCCATAAAGTGAACGCCTCAAACAAGTAGAGAGCGTGTTTCGTGGTATAGAACTATTTGCATCAAATATTTTAAGTCCGTCAAAAACTTTCAAATATATCTCTGTATTCAAATCCCCATAGAGATAAGAAGTAACCATGTCCATAAGTTGAATATCCAATTTGTCGGAAACTACCAAACTGATAATGTAGTGGAACGTTATGACATTCATTACAGGAGAACACGTCTCCAGGTAATTAATCTCAGAGCGTCGAGAAATATGTGCGCCATTAAATGTGTTGTGTGACACGACCCACCCCCAATCCCCCGGGATTAAGGGCTAAGTCATGCTCTCCCGTCTAACTTACATGTTACACGAGGGCTAAACCGTCGTCCAACCTTCATGTAACACGTAAGCTGGACAAAGGATTCCCAAACGAACCGTCCAAAAACTTCCGGACTTCCCAGAGTGCACAGAACCTACTGTGGATCGCGTGTGTGATGTCTCCGTCTCTCTAACAACAGTCCGCACCGCATCAAACCTGGAGGGTATCGAAAACATAAAAGATTGTGAGTGGACAAAAATAAAGAATATATTCAGAAAACCACTTATAAGAAAAGACAATTATACCCTACATTAAAAATCAATGCATGTATATAAAACATGTTTCATAAAACCATTTCATATCCAAAATAAGAAAACCATCAATGAAAATCTGGAATCATTTCTTTCCTCAAATCCGTAACTCAAATCCAGGGCCTCAGCCCAAAATCATAAATTCTCATCAAAGTACGAGAACTCAGCCTAAAAGCCACAAATTCCAAATCATCCGGGCCACAGCCCAAAATATCTGAAAACTAGTGAAAAACCAAAGTAAAACATCAATAAATCAATCTACTAGATCTCAAGCGCGCAGAGTCTTTAAACTCAAAACACATGCTCATAATCAGGCCTTCTCGGGATATCCCGGAGTCTTTAAACTTAAAACACAATCAACAGGCCTCAGGGGATATCACAATAACCGAGCCTTTAAACTCAAAACATTTCAATCCAGGACCCTCCCCCGTCATCAATCAACCGAGTCTTTAAACAAAAAATCAGATCCAGCCATATCCGGGTCTTTAAACCCAAAACCAAGTTTCAATGGGTCTTTAAACCCAAAACCATGTTAAAATCATAGAAAATCCATATCCGAATTCGCAATCATGATTCCATAAGCTTGCATCCGGAATCATCATTCCGAACCCAAATTCAAAAATTCACTTTTAAGTTTCAAAACTAAATCCCAACATCATTTCCGAAATCCAGTTCCAAAACCCGAAATCACGTTTATCGAAATCCCTTTTTATGAACAGGGCTTCAAACCTGAAATCACTTTTCCCAAGTCCATTATAAATCATTGAAATGAAAGCATAATTCAAATCCCAAAGTCAAATCACCAAAACCATGATCAAATCACAACATAAGTTGTAAGCTCGTAAAACGTGCAAATACGTACTTATCTTGAAATACATGCAAAACTGTAAATCATCAAGATGATATCATAACCATAGAAATCACATATAGAAAACATATAAAAACATTTATTCATGCATCATAAGTTAGAAAGCAAAGTCCACTCACAGACCGTTTATACCGTTACCTCGATATGCGTGCACTTACGTCGTTCCCGGCTAATCCACTACCAACGGCTTTCCCGAACCTATCCAAATCCCATAAGAAGGTCACTAACTATTCCATAAAGCTTCTAGTAAAACCCTGTTATTTTTTTCGAATTTTTAACTATTTTTAATCGAGCCTTAAAACCTTCGGACATCACAAAACATATCGAAACGATCTCAGATTGTCTTGAAACCAGTGCCAAAATTTTCGTTACATCGAATACTTTAAAAGTCGTGTTGAAAACTTCCTCAAAAGGGGTCCCACGCGCCCTCACGCGCCGCCCAAAGGGGTTGCGCGTGGGAGCCACGCGCCTGCACTGTTCATCATCGTCTACCTCGGTCAGGCTCGGTTCAGACCAGTTCAGACTAGCTTCTGCAACTCGAATCGGCGCGACCGGTTTTCACTCTTTTTTCCATTATTTTCACTTCTATTTAACCCATTAGCTTCGTCCCATTCAGCCTAATCGATCTAGCTAATAAAATCACGACTTAAGGACCTGAATATTACCTTCCCGATTCAAGATTAAAACCAGGCTCTGCAACCGTGTCCATCCACGGTTGCTGACCTCTTACAGCCTCAAATTTAGTGTCTATCGACTTGTTTACCCTCCAATATCACGTTCCAAACATTAGAAAGTATTGACAAGACCTAAAAACCCGTGTTCAAAATTTAAACCAACACTTATCGTGTTGGTTCGCTGGCCACCAGTCCACGGCAGACCTCCGTCCAAAGCTCAAACACCTCCTAGCAGTCACCTGGACCTCATCCTAGCCACCAAATTCACTCAATACGCCTCACAACACAGGCTGCCAATGGATGAAAAACAGGGCACTTCACGGGGTTTAAGGCCACCGTCCACATACATTCACCACGGTGGCACCACCACCCTTGATCACCTTCTCAACCACTTACTTTCTCGACCAGGAATGAAGATCATGAGCTTGGTAAGGATCTGGGTTTAAGGTTACACACTGCACACACACACACTCTCTCTGTTTTCAACAAACCCGTGCAACATAACTCCTCCCCTGTCTCTGTTTTTCTCACTCCCACCCACCTCCCACTCGACTTACTCTCACACCTCCCACAATCATACTCTGGGCTTCTCACTCTCCTGGACACAGAACACATCCAGCAATAGCCTCCCCTGTTTTATCGATCACCGTCTAACTTAATTGATCAATTGGAAGAACAAAGTGGAACCAACCAGAATGTATCCACGTGTCCCCATCTCTCTGCCCTCAACTGAAAATATCCAACCCACCAAGGAAAAATGTCCTTATCCCACTAATCACCATTTTAAAATCAGACAAAAAGACCAATATACCCCTGCCTTCACAAATTACCATTTTGCCCTTAGCGTGTTTAGACTTATAACTAAACCGTCCGACGTCCGATGACAGCGTGTCATCTGCCGTTGTACTCAGGGACTCGAGACCTACCTAACGGTCCTCGAAACATGTGACGAATCCATATCGTATGAAAAGTCAACAGTTTGCCCATTTTCAACCAATTTACCAAAATACCCTCGAACTTCCGAACATCATAACTTTTTCTTCGAATGTCGGAATCGGACATGCCACTTGTCTATGAACTCGTCACATTCCGAAATACGTCACAGTCCTCAGCCAGAGTCCATTTGATCGCCTGAAAAAAAAAAGTCAACAGTTCGCCCATTTTATGGGCAAAACCGTCATTTCGCACTGTCCGTCCGAAATCGCCCATCTAATCACCAATTAATCACACTAATCCATCATTATCCACTAAACTAATCCTAATTTTCGGGACGGGTCGTTACATTGTGTATCTTACATTCTCATCTTTCTCATTACGCTTACTTTTGACTACCCATTTAAATCATGCAGGTTTAAAATGAGTTGGTGTGGGAACTACAAGTCCAAAAACCTTCAATTTTGTCAAGGAATCTAATTCGATCTGGATTGGTTCTTTCCATTTTGGCCATATTTTTCTATGTTGGGATTCATTCATCAATAAAGTGAGGTTCGATTTCATTACTAGTTATTATTTTGGTAGGTATCATGAATACATATAAGTCATCGATTATAATATCATTCTGATTTCATATCTCACATAAGTATGCATGATTTACCGAGATCTCTTTATTCTAGGGAGTAGGTTTAGACATTGAAGCGTCCTGCAATGCCGTCAAAAACCCATAATTCAGATCTATCTCATGAGATGGATCAGTTGGTATTTAGATGACAGGACCCGCCCCGATCCTCTCTGGAACCATATGGGGACGTGCCCTGCTCCCGTCTGACACCCAATAATTCATACCAATTTTGACCTCAAAACCTCAAATGCATAAATAACCAAAATTAACGCCATACAACAAATCCGAATTAAACAGGTGTCAGACAAGGGATGAAATCCGAAATTAGAGGTGTCGTAGACGCTGGACGTTCTAGACGTCTGTGACCTCTCCGGGGTACCTCATCCGGAGGAGACAATATAATATGGAAGGATCTATACAGTGCAGTACCAAATACATTTTATTGATATCCACATGCAAACATATATGTATACATAGGTAAAATCTGAACCGATCGTTACGTTTCATCAAACGGGTCTCATGCCCAAATACCGTGAAACGTGCCATAACCGAAATCTCAAAATCATCAAAACCATTTATAGATTCCAGCATGTGAACATATAAGTAAATCAGAAAACATTTAAGCATGCAAGGGTTTAATGAAAACGGGCCCACTCATTGTACGATTCCGCTGCGAATCTGCGCGTACGGACCTGTACCGAGATTATCGTACAATTCCTGTCAGTTCAAATCACATGTAAGGGTCACTACCAGTCTTAAACGTTTAACCACAAAGTCCGAAATAGAAACCGGCCCGGGGAAACCATACAACACGTTTCCCGAGGTAACTGGCCCTAAACTGACCCATCAAAGCTTATCTCAGATCAACATGGTTAAATCACCAAAAATGTTCAGAATGATGAGAGGAACAAAAGTCATGTTGATCGTGATCGGAGATAAGGTCCAACGCGCCCTCACGCGCCGCCCAAAGTGGCTGCGCGTGAAAGTCACGCGCCTGACACTGTAGCTACAGTGTCACCTCCTTCACCCGTTTGTTTGTAATACGGGCCTGCCACCCGCGGCTTGACCCGGTTGAATACCCATCAATTCTTACTCGATTTCAATCCAATTTGATCCTAACATGTTCATTAACTATCCAATTTAGGTTCTGTGACAAAAATCAACCTCGACACATCCCCAAACGACCCATCGACCCGCGATCAACCAATCGGGTCAATCACCAGAACTTCCTGGTTTCAAACCCATTGTCCAATTAACTTCACAGGAAGCATAACAGGATCAAAACAAACCAGAATGAACAATCAATTGTGTCTGAAAGTACCTGAAGGTTGTCGTCCCAAGCTCTACAACTTCCCTGAAAACAGCAGCCTCCGTCCTAGCTCAACCGTGACTGTTAGCCTTCAATTTCGATGTGGTTGAGTTCGAAACACTCCCAGAAGACTAAACCAGGCCTTGGTTTGGTCCAACACTCACCAGAAATTAAAACCCGATTTTCCCTCCAATTTTGCCCGAAATGGTTTCTCTGGTTTTCTTCATCAATTCTCAGTGTTCTTAATGGCAGAGTGATGCTCACACATGTGCTAATTAGTTTTAAATAACCTCAGCTGTCCCAGAGGCTCGTGGAAGTCCAAATTGTCCACTGAAATTTGTCCCCCGAAAGCTTCGAATTTCAATTAACAATTTGATCGTGCAGGTTGGACGGTTCAGGCCACGTTCAAAAGCAAAAGACAGCCCATACTTTCCAGCACATATTAGCATAATCAATTGTGCACTGGACCACCGCACATGGTGGTGCCGTCCATGGTTCCCCCGCGGTTGCTACAGTAATCAGGGCAAAAGACCAAAATGCCCCTGGTTCAATAATTACCAAAATGCCCCTCACTTCCTAGACCCATAACTCAGCCATACGAAGTCCGATTTCGGCGTGCCGCCTGTCTAGGGACTCAGGACGTCGAGACCTACCTAACGGTCCTGGAGTCGTGTGAAAATTAATTATTAAACGAAAAGTCAACATTTTCGCCCGTGAAGTCCAACTTACGATAATGCCCTCAAACTTCTGATAGTCATAACTTTTTCCCTGATCGTCCGAAATGGACGTGCCACCTGTCTATGGACTCGTGACGTCCCGAACTACGTCACGGTCACTGGTCAAAGTCCATTTGACCCAATAATCAAAAAGTCAACAATTTGGCCATACCATTCACAAGGGTAAAAATGTCAATTCACATATTACATTACAATATTAAAATCCTCGAATTTCTAGGGTGTTACAACCTTCCCCCCTTAAGAAAATTTCGTCCCGAAATTTCAAGGAAACAAATGAGGAAATTGTTCTCGCATCTGAGCCTCAGGCTCCCAGGTGGCCTCTTCCACATTTTGGTTTCTCCAGAGAATCTTCACGAGAGGGATCGTCTTCCGACGTAGTACCTTGTCCTTCCGATCCAAGATCTGTACTGGTTGTTCCTCAAAGCTCAAATCCCCCCGTAGTTCGACAGGTTGTTCCCCAAGTACATGAGAAGCATCACGTACGTACTTCCGTAGCATCGATATGTTGAAAACATTGTGAACTCTAGATAGTTCTGGAGGTAGCGCCAATCTGTAAGCAACTCTGCCGATTCTCTCCACGATATCATATGGTCCGATAAAACGCGGACTCAGTTTCCCCCGTCGACCGAATCGGATAATCCCCTTCCACGGTGATAACTTCAGGAAGACGAAATCTCCCACTTCAAATTCCAAGTCTCGAATCCGTCGATCGGAATAACTCTTCTGGCGATCCTGTGCCGCCTTCAATCTCTCCTTGATAACACGAACAGTTTCCAAGGTCAAGTCCATCAATTCCGGCCCTACAGCCGTTCGCTCTCCTATCTCCATCCAGCAGATAGGTGTCCTGCACTGTCGACCATATAGTGCCTCATAAGGTGCCATCCCGATGCTTGCCTGATAGCTGTTGTTGTAAGCGAATTCCATTAATGGCAAATGAGTATCCCAAGAGTCCTGAAACTGTAGTACACATGACCTCATCATGTCCTCCAGGGTCTGAATGGTTCTTTCAGACTGTCCATCGGTCTGTGGATGGAAAGCAATACTGAAACGTAGGGTTGTTCCCAGAGTAGCTTGCAAACTCCGCCAGAACCTGGAAGTGAAACGCGGATCACGGTCGGACACGATTGATTCCGGCGTACCATGCAATTGTATGATTTCCTTCACAAACAACTGAGACAGTCGATTAGGTTTATAGGTCTCCTGAACTGGCAGAAAATGGGCTGATTTGGTTAGCCGGTCCACGATCACCCATACTCCGTCCACTCCACTCTGAGTTCTCGGTAACTTAAAGATGAAGTCCATGGTGATGTGATCCCACTTCCACTCGGGAATCGGAAGTGGCTGCATAGCCCCATACGGTCTCTGCCGTTCCGCCTTAACCTGCTGACAGGTTAAGCATTTGCTTACGAACTCGGCAATATCCTTCTTCATTCCTGGCCACCAATAATGGTTCCGGAGGGTACGGTACATCTTTGTTCCTCCCGGATGCATAGCATAGGCCGAACTATGGGCCTCCTCGAGAATCTCGGCCCGCAACTCTGCCACTGCAGGTACACACAAACGGCCCAATTTCACAAGTGCCCCATCGTCCCGGATGGTAAAATCCTGTCTCCCATCCGCATCGATCTCAATTCTGTAAATACAGAGTATCGGATCCTGAAGTTGTGCTTTGATAATCCGATCAATCAGTACAGGTCGTACATGGAAGCTGGCCAACAAAGCTCCATGTGCATCCGTACCCAAAATAACTCCCGCCTTCCGGAGTTCCACCAGTAAGGGAAGGTACACCATCCCCAGGTGTGCAACTGATCCTGCTGACTTCCGGCTGAGTGCATCAGCCACCACATTGGCCTTACCCGGATGGTACTCGATCGTACAGTCATAGTCCTTCAGCAGCTCCAACCATCTCCGTTGTCTCATGTTAAGCTCCTTCTGAGTGAATAAGTATTTAAGACTCTGGTGGTCGGTGTATATCCGACACGTTGCGCCGAATAGATAATGTCTCTAGATTTTCAGGGCATGAACCACTGCTGCCAACTCCAAATCATGGGTAGGGTAGTTCAACTCGTGGGTCTTCAGCTGCCGGGATGCATAGGCGATAACCTTGCCAGTTTGCATCAACACGCAGCCCAGACCTTGCAGCGATGCATCACTGAAAACCACAAACTCTCCACTGTCATCCGGCAATGCAAGGACAGGTGCAGTGGTCAATCGATCCTTCAACTCTTGAAAGCTCTGATCGCACTGCTCGTCCCAGATAAACTTCACTCCCTTCCGAGTCAAACGAGTCAATGGTGCAACAATTTTGGAGAAACCCTCCACGAATCTCCGATAGTAACCTGCTAATCCGACGAAACTCCGCACCTCGGTCACTGTTGTCGGTCTAGCCCAGTTGGTTACCGCTTCTGTTTTTTGGGGATCCACGCCAATCCCATCCGTCGATATCACGTGTCCCAGAAAACCAATACTGTTCAGCCAAAACTGACACTTGCTCAGTTTGGCGTACAATTGTTCTTGTCTCAGTCTCTCCAAGACCAACCGTAAATGTTCCTCATGTGCACGGGCACTCCTTGAGTACACCAAAATATCATCGATGAACACAATCACGAACTTATCCAGGTAGGGTCGGAAGACCCGGTTCATCAGATCCATGAATGCTGCTGGAGCATTCGTCAAGCCAAAAGGCATAACCAGGAACTCGTAGTGTCCATAACGGGTTCAAAAAGCAGTTTTCGGAATATCCTCCTCCGAAATCCTCAGTTGGTGATACCCAGACCGCAAATCAATTTTCGAGAAGCACTGAGCTCCCCGCAACTGGTCAAAAAGGTCATCGATCCTGGGTAGAGGATACTGGTTCCTCAGCGTCACCTTGTTGAGTTGTCGATAGTCAATACACAAATGGAGGCTTCCCTCCTTCTTCTTTACGAACAACACCGGTGCTCCCCACGGTGAAGTACTTGGTCGGACATATCCCAAATTCACTAACTCCTGCAATTGAGTCTTGAGTTCTCGCAACTCGGCCGGCGCCATCCGGTATGGTGCCTGGGATATAGGTCGGGTACCCGGGAGTAGTTCAATAGTAAACTCGATCTCCCGCGATGGTGGCAATCCAGGTAAGTCTTTCGGGAACACATCCGGAAACTCACGCACCACCGGTATCTCGTCGATACCCGGAGTATCAACCTGATCCGACACGACATGCGCCAGATAACACTGGCATCCCTTCCGTAGAAGTTTGGTAGCAGTAAATGAAGAGATCACTTCAGGAGGCGAACCGTCACGTTCCCCCTGGAAGATAACCTCCGGCAAACCCAGGCTTCGCAGAATCACTTGCTTGCTACAGCAATCGATGAGCGATCAGTGCTCCGATAGCCAATCCATCCCTAGGATTATATCGAAGTTGTGGATATCCAGAATAATTAAGTCTGCTGGTAAATCCACATCCTCAATTCTTACCAGGCACCTCCGAATCACCTGATTCACAAGGTACACGATGCCCATCGGGGTGCCAACACCCATTTCGCAATCTAAAGCTGATACCACACAATCAAGCATACCAGCACAACTCTTCGAAATAAAAGAATGTGTAGCCCCCGCATCCATCAATACACGTACAAGAAGGTTTAAGATATGTAGTGTACCTGTGACCACGCCTGGGGAAGTCCTCGCCTGCTGCTGGGTCATTACAAACACTTGGGCCCTCGGCCCTCCGTTCCGTCCGCGCCCGCGCGCGCCACGACCAGCACCACGGTCACCTCCCTGACCGCGACCTCCATTAGTGTGGGAAGCCGTGCTCTGCACCACACTAGAGCCCCCAGCGTCGTTGTTCTTGGACAACTGCGGGCAATCACTGGCATAGTGGCCCTCCTCTCCGCAAGTAAAACAAGTTACTGGCCTCGGCCTGTCCGAATGCCCGCCAGAAGCACCGCTCCAAGATGAGCGCTGCCCATAGTTGTATCCGGATCCTCTGCCCTGAGAGCCTCCACGTCGACCTGACCATCCACGACCCTTGAAGGATGAGGGTGCTCCCCTGTAGCCCCCTCCCTTATTGTTCTTATGGCCCGATGGCCCACGATGTGGGCGATCCGGACGTCGCCCCTCGCCCGAAGGTTGTCGTGTCTGGTGTGCCGCCAGACTGGCCTCGACACGCACCGCAGCGTCGACCAAATCTCTCAGTGAAGCATGAGTAGCAGCAGTCACACTTGCCCGGATCTCCCCTCGGAGTCCAAGCTCAAACCTTTGGCATTTGTCCTCCTCCGTGCTCACGAATGATGCAGCGAACCGGGATAGTTTCCCGAAAGTTTGCTCGTAGTCCGCAACGGACATGTCACCCTGCTCCAGCCGCAGGAATTCAGCCTCCCGTGTCGCGCGAAAGGATCGCGGGTAGTATTGGTCCAGAAATCTGGAACGGAAAGCTTCCCAAGTAGTGGTATGGACAGACCACCCAGACATTTCGAGTCCGTGCCACCACTGGTAGGCTCCTCCTTCCAACAAGAAGGCCGCCAAGGTTACCCGTTCGCCCGAAGGGCAGTGCATCACCGAGAAGATCCTCTCCCACTTGGTGATCCAATCATGAGCATCCTCGGGGTTTGATCCCCCGCAGAAAGGAGTGGCTCCCAAATGTTGAGCCCTTTCAGTGCTCGCGCATTCCATCTCCCTTTCCAGATCCTCGTCAGTTCGTGTATGAGGAATTCTCCTAGGAGGCATAACCAACTGTCAAGAGGCATAGATCAGATAACAATATTCTTAAAATTCGAAAAGTAACTAGTACCAATCGCTAGTCTAGCATGCTGACCATAACCTAGTACTGACCACAACCTAGTGCTCTGATACCAAGCTGACAGGACCCGCCCCGATCCTCTCTGGAACCATATGGGGACGTGCCCTGCTCCCGTCTGACACCCAATAATTCATACCAATTTTGACCTCAAAACCTCAAATGCATAAATAATCAAAATTAACGTCATACAACAAATCCGAATTAAACAGGTGTCAGACAAGGGATGAAATCCGAAATTACAAGTTGCGAGCACGAATCTAACAATATCCTGCGGGTACACCACCCAGCAGTGGTTCAGGTACGCAGAAGTAGATCTATGCCTCAGCCTCAGGTTCCTCCTCTACCTCAGTATCACGACCTGGAGGGGTTACCAAAAACATTAAGGGTGAGTGGACCGAAACTCAAGTTTATAAAATCGTTTGATAAGTAAAACATATAATTTACCCCTCCTTTTTCCAAACATGCATGCAGCATCATTTAAAATCATAAATAATATAATATGAATCATAAGGCATGTAATAAAACCATAACCATAATTTTAGCCACTGCACTATACACTCCAATCCGACATCCCTGATGTCTGACGTCCCTGACGTCCAATAAGGTCACAATCACAAGGCTACGCGTGCCACTCGGGTCTCAATTCTGAGTTCAATCCCCGAACCCTGTTCGGTTACAGCATCCCCAATGCTTAGCGTCGTAGACGCTGGACGTTCTAGACGTCCGTGACCTCTCCGGGGTACCTCATCCGGAGGAGACAATATAATATGGAAGGATCTATACAGTGCAGTACCAAATACATTTTATTGATATCCACATGCAAACATATATGTATACATAGGTAAAATCTGAACCGATCGTTACGTTTCATCAAACGGGTCTCATGCCCAAATACCGTGAAACGTGCCATAACCGAAATCTCAAAATCATCAAAACCATTTATAGATTCCAGCATGTGAACATATAAGTAAATCAGAAAACATTTAAGCATGCAAGGGTTTAATGAAAACGGGCCCACTCATTGTACGATTCCGCTGCGCATCCGCGCGTACGGACCTGTACCGAGATTATCGTACAATTCATGTCAGTTCAAATCACATGTAAGGGTCACTACCAGTCTTAAACGTTTAACCACAAAGTTCGAAATAGAAACCGGCCCGGGGAAACCGTACAACACGTTTCCCGAGGTAACCGGCCCTAAACTGACCCATCAAAGCTTATCTCAGATCAACATGGTTAAATCACCAAAAATGTTCAGAATGATGAGAGGAACAAAAGTCATGTTGATTGTGATCGGAGATAAGGTCCAATGCGCCCTTACGCGCTGTCCAAAGCGGCTGCGCGTGAAAGTCACGCGCCTGACACTGTAGCTACAGTGTCACCTCCTTCACCCGTTTGTCTGTAATACGGGCCTGCCACCCGCGGCTTGAACCGGTTGAATACCCATCAATTCTTACTCGATTTCAATCCAATTTGATCCTAACATGTTCATTAACTATCCAATTTAGGTTCTGTGACAAAAATCAATCTCGACACATCCCCAAACGACCCATCGACCCGCGATCAACCAATCGGGTCAATCACCAGAACTTCCTGGTTTCAAACCCATTGTCCAATTAACTTCACAGGAAGCATAACAGGATCAAAACAAACCAGAATGAACAATCAATTGTGTCTGAAAGTACCTGAAGGTTGTCGTCCCAAGCTCTGCAACTTCCCTGAAAACAGCAGCCTCCGTCCTAGCTCAACCGTGACTGTTAGCCTTCAATTTCGATGTGGTTGAGTTCGAAACACTCCCAGAAGACTAAACCAGGCCTTGGTTTGGTCCAACACTCACCAGAAATTAAAACCCGATTTTCCCTCCAATTTTGCCCGAAATGGTTTCTCTGGTTTTCTTCATCAATTCTCAGTGTTTTTAATGGCAGAGTGATGCTCACACATGTGCTAATTAGTTTTAAATAACCTCAGCTGTTCCAGAGGCTCGTGGAAGTCCAAATTGTCCACTGAAATTTGTCCCCCGAAAGCTTCGAATTTCAATTAACAATTTGATCGTGCAGGTTGGACGGTTCAGGCCACGTTCAAAAGCAAAAGACAGCCCAGACTTTCCAGCACATATTGGCATAATCAATTGTGCACTGGACCACCGCACATGGTGGTGCCGTCCATGGTTCCCCCGCGGTTGCTACAGTAACCAGGGCAAAAGACCAAAATGCCCCTGGTTCAATAATTACCAAAATGCCCCTCACTTCCTAGACCCGTAACTCAGCCATACGAAGTCCGATTTCGGCGTGCCGCCTGTCTACGGACTCAGGACGTCGAGACCTACCTAACGGTCCTGGAGTCGTGTGAAAATTAATTATTAAACGAAAAGTCAACATTTTCGCCCGTGAAGTCCAACTTACGGTAATGCCCCCGAACTTCCGATAGTCATAACTTTTTCCCTGATCGTCCGAAATGGACGTTCCACCTGTCTATGGAGTCGTGACGTCCCGAACTACGTCACGGTCACTGGTCAAAGTCCATTTGACCCACTAATCAAAAAGTCAACAATTTGGCCATACCATTCACAAGGGTAAAAATGTCAATTCACATATTACATTACAATATTAAAATCCTCGAATTTCCGGGGTGTTACATTAGATATCCAAGGGATTCAATTGGGCCAAATATCCTCTTCCAAGGATGAGAATCCTTTGATCTTATTATTCCACCTCACCTCTAGGCAGAGACATATAAATAGTTAGCCGACATGGTTATACCTTGTCTGTCTAGGGAAACTCGTCCATCTGGGATGATGCGTCCTACTGGGACATCTATCCTTGTAGGCACATTTTCAGTAGGTATATGTGATGTTGTCACTTTAGTTAGATCCAAGAAATCGTTTAGCGTATTATTAAGAACACTCTGTAAATCTAGAATTCTCTGAATTCTTACTTTGTGCAGTTCGGGGATCAAGTTGAGACATAATGGGGATATTCTATGTCAATTCACATTGTTTTTCTGGAACGTTAACATTCTTATCTGCCCTTAACAACAAGAAGACTGTCTCATCAAAATGATTATCCACAAGTATATCGGTAATGAGATCCCCTGTCAAGAGTTCTAAATAGCGTATAATGGAGGGGAATTCATAACTGACATATATGCCTCTCTTTGATGTGTCCCCATTTGTATGTTGTGGTGGCACAATTGCCACGTAACTACACATCCAAAAATATGTAAGTATGGAACTTCTAATTCATATCCGCCACTAGTTGTAATGTCGAATAGGGTTGGATGACAGTCGATCTCAACTGGACCAAAATTGTTGCATGCAAAATTTCATAGCCCCCACGCATAAACTAGAAGCTTGGTACACATTACCAAGATTAATTAGTGTTTCTGCGAATCCATTCTGGATGTGAACAAAGGGGAATGAATGTTCAACATCAATCCCAATGGACATGCAATAATCATCAAACTATTTCGGTTAAACTCTCTGGTATTATCGAGTCTTATTGACTATATAAGAGAATCTGGGTGGTGTGGCCCTCAATTTAATAAACTGGGCTAAGAGTTTAGAAAATGCAGTATGAGTGTGGACATTAGGGTAGCATGTGACCACTTTGTCGATATCTCAATCAGTGCCATGAATTCTTTTCAAATGATTCGCATGGTGGTTGGAAAGTCCACAAATTTCCCTTTGTATTTTGTACAAGAAAAGGTGGAGTATTTACTCATATTTGCATATGATCGTCAAATATTCAATTTTACTAGCCAACAAGCTTGGTATAGTTTTTCAATAAATAAAAGGTGATTACTAGTGAGAGGATGCCCATGCAATGTATTGAGGATAAGGCACATCATCACCTTGACCTGGGAGTCTCATCCGATCATGCCATAATAATCAGTTGCTAGTACTAGCTAGCTTCTTGCTAGCTCTCTAATGTATGCTTCTAGTTATACACATTTGGAGGTTATGCAAAGGTAGTCTACTACCTTGTCGTCAGTGGCTTCAAGATTATAATTGTTGGCTCGAATATTCGTAAATTTCGATAATGTTCCTTTGGAACTTTGAGAATATAATACCTCATCAGTAATTCCATACCACTTGACAACGTTTGACTGACTGACTATCAGTCAGACTATAAATTTCCCAACAAAACATGCATATTCGTGGATTTAATTCAATGGGTCACATGCATGATGATAAATGTGTGTATTGAATTAAATTATATTCGAGCAAACCCCCACATTTTTCACTGATTTAATCCATATATGTGAATTAAACACTATTAAGGTTATCTCTCAAGTTTCACAACTGGCGTTATACTCGTTTGCAATTGTTGCAATATGGACTGTGTTTGGATTTATTTCTGAATATATTCATACATGGATTTAATATCTGTAACGAATGAATGATATGTCATTCATTTCATACTTCAGGCAAGATATTACGACTATGATGTTTCTGCTCTTTCAGAGTCTATATAATAGTGAAATAACCACAATTAGTGCTAGGATAAGCTCGTCCATAAGCGACTAATAAGAAATGTAAGTCCTATAACTTGATATAATAAATAGAATTTAAAACATGAAAAATCGACTAATTTTATCATGTCTGGTGAGTTTATGAAAGAAACTTTGGGTTCCTTTGTCTTTTTTCATGGAATTATTGAAACTACGAGTTTGGTGATTAGTATGAACTCTTAGTTTGGTTATAAACTTCTAGTCCTTTAATGAACGTCTAGCTCATAGAACCATGTATATATACTAAACATAGAAACTTATAAACATTAAACAAAGTAACAAATATTAAAGATCGTGCGAAAACAATTTAAATTAATGCTTCTAGCATTATATGATTTGATATGTTTAAACGAAGACTTCTGGTATTGAGCATTTAACAATAAATTGTGATGCATTATAACATATAAGTACGTGTGCCCTGCTTTTTTAGTTTGGTGTTTGGTCATATTTTATGCATGTTTTATCCATGATGTAATATCCTTTTACTTATATTTTTTTAAATATTTTATTCTATGCAATTGGAGAAAATAATATATTTTGTGAGAATGTGCGGCATCAAATAGAGCTTGAAATTATGAAAATTTGAGCAAAAGAATCACCTAAATCAGAGTTGAAATGAAGAAGTTATGAAGAAAAGAAGACTACAAAGAATTTGAAAGCCATCTACCGGAATAGGCATTAGGGGTCCTTTGCACATTACTGTAGGAGTGGCCCTAATTCAGTACGCGCCTACTGAACCTTCTACACTGACTTTGGCACACGCATCCTGAAGTTTCCTCTTCTGATTCGGTTGGCTTCCACCGAAGACCCTAGCACAGCAGCATGCGCGTTAACCAGACGTTGACCGAGCAATTTGACTCCCTTTTTCAGTAGTTGACCACCGAAAATGAGCCCTGAAGCTTTAATCCTAGTTTTTTTTTTTCTTCCTATTTTAGGATAATTCCAACTTGCTTTCACACATATTCCCCATATTGTATAAGGATTTTAGTTCTACTTCCTTTTATATTATTATTTTCAGTCCCTTTACTTGTAAGAAATGTTTTAAATAGAATTCTTAATTGTTTAGGAATCATTTTTCCTTATAAAATTTAATTGTAAACTCTTATTTGTATGAGAATTAATATTCTCTTTTAAACATAGGTACTAGGGTTTATGTAAAGGAGTTTTGAGAGTTTTTAGTTTTTTTAGTATTTGAGAGGTTTGAAGGTTGGTTACATTTAGAAATAATAAAAGCGAAATACTTTTATTATTTATTTTATAATTTATTTTATTTTGTGGTTTCTTTTTAGGTTAGGGCTTCTTGAAGCACTAGTCATGTTAGTTCGTTAATTAGATTTCTAGCTCTTGATTTTGATTATTATGCATGCTGAATTTGTTGGATACTACGCTTCATGAACTCAATTTATGCTTATAAGTTTAGCCAACTTGTTTGTGTATAATTGTTGATGTAATTGCTTGGCGGACCATCATATCATCTTATAATTTGTAACATCGAGTTTAGGAGGTGGAATCTTATTCGTAATCTAAACTTATGACTACTTAGAACTGCTGATCTATTTTCTAGGGGTAGTGACAACCGAGAATTGCACATCACCTTTCTAGGGGTAGTCTAGTGCCATCAAATCCTCTTTATGTTTCATGCATTATCACGCATCATTGATATTAGACGTTTTACAGTGGACATCACACCTAAAACATGTAAACCCGGAAGATGATAGGTGTGGGGTGGGCCTTAGTCGGGGCCTTACACGAGCACATAATTCAGAATATGTATAGTAATTAGGTCAAGGAAATCTGATTAGCAACTATAATTGGTAAGTGGTGGATAGAGTGCCTTAACTTACTGCTTATTTTTATTATTTATTTTATGTTAATTATCATATTTTTATTTTTAATAATCTTTAAAACCCCTATGTGTGCGTGCGTTTGTATTTTATTTTATTATTAATAAATATATGAGTTAATTAATTAATTTAAGTAATAATGTGGATTAAACATTAAGACAAGTCCTTGTGAGATTTGACCCTTACTTATTTGCTATACTATATTTACTATTTGTGCACTTGCAAGGGTAAACTGAGTAGAATAGATTTCATATTTATTTATGTTGCCTATATATCTTAGATTGTTTGATTAACTCAGTTTGTTTGTTTTGTTTTAGGTATGTGCTTATTGGGACTCAACCCAATCTGGTTAGATCTTTTCTTTCCTTTTTATTCTTCTTACTTTTGTTTGATGCCATGCCTCAACTTTACTATTTTTATTTAATCTTTGCTTTATCACATTGAGAACAATGTTCAGTTTAGGCTTGGGGGTATGAACGTTCATTTAAAAATTTAGAAAACTTATTTGGAAAGGGAATTTTTGACAAATAAAAATTTAAAAATATTTAAAATTTTGATTTTTTTATTTTTTTTCATGATAAAAAATAATATTAAAAATATATCCACAAATAAAAAATATTAAAATATATATATTTCATTTTCATTTTTTTTTATTAAATTCGTTGCTTTTTGCTTATTAATAAGGGTGTATATGTTAAGTTGATCGTTAATGCTTTTCTAAGGTTATGCCATGATTGTATTTGTATCATAATTATGCACTTCACAATGCCATACTTTATTAAGTAGATAAAATGATTATGTTTACGTGACTTTTAGAAAATAGTGGAGACTACCCTTGTGAGTTTTTGAGCCTATTGCCATTTTTTAGAGGGATTTTTTTTTTTGTTTCTACTGTTAAACACTCTTCGATTTTTGTTCATAATTGTTGATCTCATTGTCATTATTTGCATTGATTATTAAAGAACTAATCTTTTATGTAGGTGCTTTTAATTCTAAATTTAATTTACCATAAGAGATGATGTAGACTATGCATGTTTTAACCGTAGTTAAGCCTTTATCCTACCATTGTGTGCTCCATTAACCAACTTTGAAGTCAAACACTTCAGTTTTTTCTTTCATCACCTAAATCATAATCTAACATAAACACTAGCCCTATGTTTTGACCATGCCCTATAACTAAGGTTTGTGCTAAGGTTGCTCAAAATTGAAGATCATGAAAGAAATAATTTTATCCAAGTTAGATAATGGTGCCATCTTTAAAAGCAAATTTATTTCAATTCCAACTGAAAAAAAAATGAGTTTTGAACGTTGAAGGAAAATATTTTTGCGTTCAAGAAAAAAAAATTTTGAACATTGTTGGGAACATATTTTTTGCGTTCAAAAGAAAGAAAAAAAAAGAAAAAACAAGGAAAAAAAAAAAAGAGAGAAAAAATGTTGGAATTGTGCTTAAAAAATAAGTGTGATTGAATCAAATTCAAAATTATAAGTGTAATCGCGGTTGTTAAAACCATGTGAAGGTGCTTGGAAGTGTTTAGAGTTCAAGAAAAATTCAAGTCATGATACTTCATGCCTTGGTACAACCTAAGTTCTTTGAAATTCATATCATTTGTTCTTTAACTATAAACCTAGCCCCATTACAACCTTAATTGAAGACCTAACAGATCTTATGAGAAATTATGCTTGGAGTTGAGGTTCGTATTTGCATTCTTCATTTTCAATTCCTTTCATGAGATATATTTGCAGAAATTATCATTCTTTTATTGAATATTCATATGTGATTATATTTGCTTTCCTTTACATAAATTCATCACATATGCTTGACTGAGTGTAAGCCTAGGATTCTTGTGTGAAAATTCAGAAGTTTCCTAGTGAGGATTAGAGTCGAGGCAAAATCTTTCTAAAGAATTTGAATGTAGTTAACTTTAAACTTAATTACGTGAAGTTTTGGCATTGACATTTACACATGATACATTTTTGTTTATGACATCTCTTTAGTTTAGCAAATCATGATAGAATTATTTTGGTTTTTATTAATTGGATAAAAATATATGTTTTTAATGTTTTTAGTTTTCAAGTAAAACGTTTGTGGGTATCATGCTTCTATAACCCTCAGGAGACAAAACTCCTCATACAAAGTGAACCTAGGGGTTCAAATGCTCTATCTTAATTAATTAAAATTGAGACTTTTGCTGTTTTTAATTTTTGTGTTTTGCTTGAGGACTAGCAAAATATAGGTTTTGGGGTATTTGTTAGGTCATATTTTATGCATGTTTTATCCCTGATGAAATATTCTTTTACTTATGTTGACAGGACCCACCGCCAATCCCCTGGGATTAAGGGCTAAGTCCTGCTCCCGTCTAACTTACGCATGACATGAAGGCTAAACCGACGTCCAACCTCTATGCGACACGTAAGTCGGACAAGGGATTCTCGATCCGACCGTCCAAAAACTTCCGGACTTCCCAGAGTGCGCAGAATCTACTGTGGATCACGCATGTGATGTCTCCGTCTCTCTCAACCAACAGCCTGCACCACGACAACCTGGAGGGTATAAAAAACATGAAAATACTATGAGTGGACAAAAATAAAGAGTAATTTCATAAAACAGTTAGCAGAAAGACATTTTTACCCTCCACGCAAAAACCAATGCATGCATATCAATTCATGTTAGCAAACCATTTCATATTCAAAGCCATTACTGAAAACCGTTATCGAAAACCCGAATCAAATCTGTCATTCAAATCTAGGGCCTCAGCCCAAAATCACAAATCAATCTCAAAGTACGGGAGCTCAGCCCCAAAACTCATCAAATCCAGTTCATCTGGGCCACTTCCCAAAACAACTGAAAACCAGTGAAAAACCAGTGAAAAACATCAATCATGCGAGTTTGCTGGATCTCAAGTGTGTCCGAGTCTTTAAACTCAAAACCGTGCGCATAATTAGGCTTTCTCGAGATATCAACGAGTCTTTAAACTCAAAACACAATCAACAGACCTCGGGGGGTATCATAACCGAGTCTTTAAACTCAAAACATATACCGAGTCTTTAAACTCAAAACCAGATCCAGCGGTTTTTCTTTTTCTTCTTACGGGTCTTTAAACCCAAAACCATTTTTCAATCAACAGTGAAAACCATAGAAATCCATCTCCGAATTCGCAATAATGATTCCGTAAGCTAGCATCCGGAACCATCATCCCGAACCCAAATCCAGATTTCCTTTCCAAGTTTCAAAACCAAATCCAAAACATCGTTTCCGAAATCCAGTTCCAAAACCGAAATCTCATTTCCAAAATCACATGAACAGGACTCCAAGCCCGAAATCACTCTTTCGAAATCCATTTCAAATTATTGAAATCAAATCATATTTCAAATCCCAAAATAAAATCATTAAAACCATGATCAAATCACAAGATCAATCGAAATCTCGTAAAACGTGAAATTCCGTAAATATCTCGAAAATCGTGCAAAACCTTAAACCATCAAGAGCACAATCAAAATCATAGAATCACGTATAGAAAACATATAAAACATATATGCATGCATCATAAGTTCGAAAACAAAGTCCACTCACAGACCATTAGCGTCGCCGCCTCGATATGCGCGCAATTACGCTTCCCCGGCTAATCCACTATCACCGGCTTTCCCGAACCTGTCCAAATCCCATAATAAGGTCACTAACTACTTTATTAAGTTTTTACTAAAGCCCCGTAATTTTCCTGAATTTTTCACTATTTTTAAACGAGCCCTAAAACTTTCGGACAGCCCGAAACATATCGAGACGATGTCCAATTGACTCGAAATCAGTGCCAAAATGTTCGTTACATCGACTACATCATTTCACATGTTGAACACTTCCCCAGAATATGTTCCTCATGCCCTCACGAGCTGCCCAAAGGGGCTGCGCGTGGGAGCCACACGCTAACACTGTTCATCCATGTCCTCTCGCCTAACTGGGTCCAGACCGGTTCGGTTCAGGCCGGTCTAATTGAACCGGCGGTCCCGATTCACGGCCATTCCAGCCTTTTCCAGCCCTATTTCAACTCCTTTTTAATCCTATCCTTCCCTTTTAGCTTTTCCAAATGATACGTAGCCTCAAAATAAGGAAACCAAGTGAAAACCACATACCCTCAATCCGTTGTTGGACCGACCGATCATCACCTCGACGGTTCCCCTGTCTCCGGCCATCCTTCGGCTACCAAAACAGGTTCCTTAGGTCCCTAGAAACCTCAGAAGGATCATTTGATCAACAAAATTACTCGACAACCACCAAAACCCGACTTGCCATTTTTGAATATTATGCTTACCATGTCGAGTTCTCTGGCCCTCGTCCAAGACAGGCCTCGAAACCAGGCTTGTTCTCTTCCTCTGAGCTTCCTACACCTCATCCCACTAATCCATTAACTTATTAATCATTAATTCAGGCTTAAGTAGAAACGGGCTAAAGAAAACAGGATTCACGGCTCATCTTATTCGTCCACCACCGTGCACGGTGGCCTTCCACGGCAACACCACCACCTTTCCCACCTTCTAACCACTCATTCTTGTTCACCACTTAGGGGCAACCGATAACCGTGGAGAGTGAGGGGATCAAGTGCCTCACTAGTCCTCTGTTTTTGTTCCTACACCGTGCACATGCATACATTTGTTTTAAAATGGTTTAAAGGTGGTGAGTTAGTTCTAGCACTATCCAGGACCAGCCATGTGTCCCTAATCTGATGGGCACAATTTCCCAAGCAGCCAAGTTTCCAACACTAACTGGGCACAGATCCCTATGCACAGAAATGACCAAAATGCCCCTAAAAGACAAATTACCATTTTGCCCTTCGTATTCCCTGACCCGTACCTTTTTTGTTCGTGCTCCGATGAGAGTTTGCCGCTTGTCGTTGTACTCAGGAGATCGAGACCTACCTACCAGTCCTCGAAATGCGTGAAAAGTGCATGTCTTTCGAAAAGTCAACAAATTGCCCATATTCAACAAAATTACCAAAGTACCCTCGAACTTACGAACGTCATAACTTTCTCCTCGAATGTCGGAATTGGACGTGCCACCTGTCTATGAACTCGTGATGTCCCGAACTACGTCACAGTCCTCGGTCAAAGTCAATTTGATAGTCCGAACTAAAATTCAACATTTTTTCCCATTCTAGGGGCAAAATTGTCATTTCGCACTGTCCGTCCGAAAGTATCCAACTAATCACCGGTTAACCTCACTAATCCGTCATTAATCACTAATCTAATCCCGATTTCTAGAATGGGTCGTTACATATATTTTGTTAATATTTCGCTCAATGCAATTGGAGAAAATAATATATTTTGTGAGAATGTGCAGCATCAAATAGAGTATGGAATTATGAGAATTTAAGCGAAAGAATCACCTAAATCAGAGTTGAAACGAAGAAATTATGAAGGATAAAAGATTGCACAGGAATTCGGTAGCCATCTATCGAAATAGGCATCAAGGGTCCTTTGCGCGTTTATTGTAGCAGTGGCCCCCAATTCCGTACGTGCCTACCGAACCTTCTACACTGACTTTAGCGCGCGCGCGTCCTAAAGCTTTCTCTTTCAATTCGGTTGGCTTCCACCAAAGACCCTAGCACAGCAGCCTACGTGTTGACAGAGTAATTTGACCGCCTTTTTCGGTAGTTGACCCCCTGAAGATTTAATCCGAGTTTTTGGCCTATTTTAGGATAATTCCAACATGTTTTCACACCTATTCTTCGTATTGTATAAAGATTTTAGTCCTACATCCTTTTAATATTATTATTTTCAGTCATTTACTTGTAGTAAAGGTTTTTAATTAGAATTATAAATTATATAGGAAAACTTTTCCTTATAGAATTTAATTGTAAACTTTTATTTGTATGAGGATTAATAATTCCCTTATAAATAGAGGTAATAGGGTTTATTTAAATGAATTTTTGGGAGTTTTTAGTTTTTTTTTTTTTTTGCCGAGAGGTTCGGAAGGTTGATTACATTCAGAAATAATAAGAGCGAAATATTTTTTTTTTCTTTTATTTAAAATTCCTTTTATTTTGTAGTTTCTTTTTAGGTTGGCCCTAACCATGTTAGTTCATTAATTAGATTTCTGGCTATTGATTTTGATTATTATGCATATTGAATTTGTTGGATTACTGCGCTTTCATGAACTCAATTTATGCTTATAAACTTAGCCAAATTGTTTGTGTATAATTGTTGATGTAATTGCTTGACATACCATAAGATCATCTTGCAATTTGTAGCATCGAGTTTAAGAGGAGGAATTTTATTCGTAATCTAAACTCATGACAACCTAGAACTGCATATCTCTTTTCTATGGGTAGTGACAAGCTAGAATTTCACATCACTTATCTAGGGGTAGTATAGTGTCATCAAATCCTCTTTTTGTTTCATTCATTATCATGCACCATCGATAATAGACGTTTTACAAGGGGACATCACGCTTAAAACATGCAAACTAAGAGAACATGATAGGTGTGGGGGTGGGGTCTTAGTCGGACCCTTACAACGGGCACTTAATTCAGAATATGCATAGTAAGGAAATCTGATTAGCAACTATAATTGGTTAGTGATGGATAGAGTGCCTTAAACTACTATTTATTTAATGTTAATTATTCTATTTGTTATTTTTAATAATATTTTACCCCCCCCCCCCCCCCCCCCCACCCCCAAATGTATGTACATTTGTGTTTTATTTTATTGTTAATAAAAATCTGAGTTAAATGTACATTTGTGTTTTATTTTATTGTTAATAAAAATCTGAGTTAATTAATTAATCTAAGCAATAATGTAGATTAAACGTTAAGACAAGTTCTTGTGGGATTCTACCCTTACTTATTCAGTATACTATCTTTACGATTTGTGCATTTGTAAGGTTAAACTGAATAGAATAGATTTCATATTTATTTATGTTGCCTATTCTATCCAACATTTGGGCTGATTGGATCGGGCCTTAGTTTCCTTATTTATTTCATATGGCCTTCCAAGCTTGGCATGCTAGTTAGACTTTGGTTAATTTGGTAGCTTTCTAAGCTTGCATGGTGGTAGTGGTCTGGGCCTATATTGCAACATACTGGACCTTTTTATTATTCAGTCTTCTTGGTTGTTTCAAGCCTTGTGTGTGGGCTCTCTTTCCTTGGCTCAAACTGTGTTTTTTTTTTTTTTAAATTGTTGGACCTTCTGGGCCAACGTGTTGTGTGGTTCTTTGGGCTTCAGGCCCAGTCTACCCTTTGCGCAACCGCACTTGGGATTCAAGAATTTTCCATGGCATCATGCCATGATCATCATCCCACCATCAATTACCCATCATCAATTAATTCATAATAATATCAACATGTTAATGATCATGCAACCATACACACATCATATCATCGCATCATCTCAGCATCATATATCATTATCATGTTATCATAAATCATCATCATACATCATATATCATCATCATCTCACATTAGTATCATATATCATACCATATCATGATCAACAAATCATCATCAACATATTTATCATACCATCATGTCATATCATATCACATATCACATATCATATGTTCATCATATCATCTTATCATAATCATCACGATTCATCAGATATATCATTAAATACTATCATATATTCATGTCATCATCATCATATCATATTATCATATATATGTATATGTCATCATATATTTACAACTTATCTAGTGCAAGGATATTTTCCGATGAGACGCCGTCGCCAAACAATAACAGCTCAACTCCGACTCATGTGATGCCACCACCGACTCCATCTCCTCTAAGAATCGAACGGATCAAAACATGAGAGTGTCGACTACGATCGCATCTCAATACCTATTCGATGTCCTTGGATCTGTCTCGCTTGGGCAAGGCATGGGTAATTTGCATACTAATACTTGAAGGGTGTAGAACATAAAACATTGGAGGATAAACTCTTAGGTCTTCTCAAGGACAAGTGGAAGTGCTGGATTTAGCCAGGGATAAGAGTCCAATCTAATCATCAATCATCAATCGAGGGGTTTTCAAAACCAAATTCCAAGGTGACGCATTCCGTGTTTTCCCCTTGGAAAATCACAACCCTCATGCTTCACTGCCACTTGGGATACTCAGTGTCGCTCATTCCTATTCTGTGTTTTCCACCTTAAAAAAGGGTACGTCGTTGTCGGCGAGACATGCCGTGAGTTTATGGTGTTGGGTTCGTCACTAACAGCAATG
>CM064871.1:56166055-56196055 GCA_032719365.1 Prinsepia uniflora | reverse complement strand
GAAATTCTTTCACAAGACTTTCACAAGGGGAATAGTTTTTCATCGTAACACTTTATCCTTCTGATTCAAAATCTATACTAGTTATTCCTTAAAGTTTAGATCCTCTTTGAGTTCCAAAGGTGGTCTCTCAAGTACATGAGACACATCATACACATACTCTCGAAGCATCGACACATGAAATACATCATAAACTCTGGAAATTTTTGAGGGTAATGCTAATCTATATGCCACCGAGCCAATCTTCTCAACAATCTCATAAGGCCCAATAAAACAGGGACTCAACTTCCCACATCTGCCAAATAATACCATACCCTTCCAAAGGGTATCAAAGCCGGACCCCGATTGGAAGTGTGATAGCGAGGACGCTGGGTTCTATGGAAGGGTGGATTGTAATATCCGTGTCTTGCGAAGAACGGTGAACAATCTCACATCGCTCGGGGAGGGAAAGGTGAGGTGTCTTATATGTGTGAGCACGTATCTATCTAGAGCGATGCCTTTTGGGAGCTCATTGGCTTTGAGTTTGGTTGGAACTCTAAACTTAAGCAAGTTGAGGCTGATGCAATTTCAAGATGGGTGACCTACTAGGAAGTTGCACATGAGTTCCGAGAGACAAAACCGTGAGGGCTAGTCCCAAAGTGGAAAATATCGTGCTAGATAGGTTAGAACGTGACAATTTGGTATTAGAACCCCAACTCTGGCCGGAATTGAGAGTGCCAGCGAGGACGTTGGGCTCCATGGAGGGTGGATTGTAAGGACTTGTACCTTGGAGGCATGGTTAGTAATCTCACATCGCTCGAGGAGATCTGGGGGATGTGCCTTATATGTGTGGGTGCGTATTTATCCAACAGAAATCCTTTTGGAAGCTCATTGGCTTTGGATTCCTGAGGAACTCCAAAGTTAAGAGAGTAGGTGTAACGACCCGTCCCGAATATCGGGATTTAATAATATTTAATTGTGATTTACTAATCTGGGATTAGTTGGGCGATTTCGGACGAATTGTGCAAAATGACCGTTTTGCCCCTGGGCGTGGGTAAAACGTTGACTTTTAATTCGGATGGTCAAATGGACTTTGACCGATGACCGTGACGTAGTTCGGGACGTCACGAGTTCATAGACAGGTGGCACGTTCGATTCCGACGTTCGTGGTGAAAGTTATGATGTACGGAAGATCATGGGCGTTTTCGTAATTTAAACGTAATAAGGGGGAAATGTCAACTTTTTGATCGGGAGGTTCGATGGCCGAGGACCGAGGACCGTTAGGAAGGTCTCGATGCCCTGAGTGCGTAGACAGGCGGCACGCATCAATCGGAGTCCGTATGACCGAGTTACGGGTCAGGATGCGTGAGGGGCATTTTGGTAATTTTCTGCACAAGGGCAGAATTGTAATTTCACACGGGGGGTACTGTTTCATTGAACAGCCGTGAAGGTGGATGCTTTGTGCGATCGATCCCACGATTTGTTTATCAATTAATTGAGTTAATTGGGTCAGTTTGAGGTGGAATTGCACATGTGATGGTGCTGGCAATCGATCACAAGAACGTGGGCACCATTTTATTGTGTTTTCGGGTCAGTGCAGGGGATCTGTACAAAGTGGATTGAGGACGGTTTTGAGTGCTTTTAAGGACTGAGTTGGATTGTTAGAATTGAGAGTGAGTCGAGAGGGTCACTCTGTGATTGAGAATGAAAGGAATGAGTGTAATTGATGCTGGAATTCTCTGAAAAACCCGAAACTGGGTTCTGGGAAATTAAAATTCGAACTTCCAGTTTTAGGCCAGCCCAAGCCTAATTGATGATGGATTGAGCTTTCTGGAGCTTCAACGTGTCGAACCAGATCAAATGGGGCAAGCTTTGGGGCTCCTAGGGCCGTGGACGGACGAGGTGGACGGCCGGAAAACTCAAGCTTGAGTTGTGGTGATTGAGGTAATGTCGTGTTCAATTAATCATGCTAATTGGTTCGTGTTAGTCCTTATATGCTTCATATGAAGTTAATTTGACAATGGTTGAGGATTGATGGAGTTTTGGTGATTGACCCGTTTTGGGTGATCACGGGTTGATGGCTTGATTAAGGAATGGTTGATGTTGATCGATGTCACAGAACTGAAATTCATATGCTAATGATTGTTTTAGGATCAAGAACGGATTGAATTGATGTCGAATTGGGTGTGATTGAACCGGATCCTATCGCGGGTAATCAGACCCGTTTACCAGACAAACGGGTGAAGATGGTGACTGTAGCAGTCACTGTAGCAGGCGCGTGGCTTTCACGCGCAGCCACTCACGGCGGCGCGTGACGGCGCGTGGGCACGAATCTCGAGGTGAGGTCAACATGACTTTTATCCTATACAATGTAACGAACATTTTAGCGTTGGTTTCGTGTCGATCGGATCCCGTTTCAATATTGTTCGGGATGTCCGAAGGTTTTAAATCCAATTTAAAAATACTTAAAAATTCGGGAAAATTACGGGACTTGAATAGGATGTTAATGATGAGGTTAGTAATCCTCTAATGTGATTTGGACAGGATTGGGAGTCCCGGTGATAGTGGTGTGGCCCGGGAAGACCTATGGCACGCGTATCGAGGCGCTCGGTTAAACGGTCTGTGAGTGGACATTGGTTTCATAAATTCGATGCATGCATAACTGTTTTATGATTGATATAATTATGATTAAATGATTTACTTTGGATATCGGTGAATTTAAAATGATTTCACGTATTTCGAGGTGAATTACGTATTTGCACGTAAACCGAGGTTTTCTGGATTTGCACCGATTTCCATAAATGTGGTTGGATATGATGTCATGAAACAGTTACGAACTTGAATAATGTAAAATCGGGCCAGGGGCCCAGTTGAACTATGAAATCGGGCCAGGGGCCCAGTTAACATGTGGATCGGGCCAGGGGCCCAGTTAACTTGTGAAATCGGGCCAGGGGCCCAGTTGATTTCTACATACGATTGCGGGTCGGGGACCCTAAAATGGAATTGAATAAATGTTTTCTGGTTTACATTTTATATATGTTCACATGCTGGAATCAATAAATGGTTTTGATGATATTTCGGTTATGGCACGTTTCACGGTAGTTGGGCATGAGACCCGTTTGATGAAACGTAACGATCGGTTCGGATTTTACCTATGTATACCTATATGTTTTGCATGTGGATATCAATAAAATGTATTTAGTACTGCACTGTATAAATCCTTCCATATTATATTGTCTCCTCCGGATGAGGTACCCCGGAGAGGTCACGGACGTCTAGTACGTCCAGCGTCTATGACGCTAAGCATCGGGGATGCTGTACCCGAACGGGGTTCGGGGATTGAACTCGGAAATTGAGATCCGAGTGGCACGCGTAGCCTTGCGATTGTGACCTTATTGACGTCAGGGACGTCAGACATCGGGGATGTCGGATTGGAGTGTATAGTGCAGTGGCTAAAATTATGGTTATGGTTTATATTATATGCCTTATGGTTCATATTACTGGATTTATGAAATAACTCTTGGATTGACTTTTGGAAATTGAAACTATGCTTTGGTTTCCGGGCTAAGGCCCTAATGGTTATTTCTAAATAAATGTGTGATCATTGGTTTTTGGCGCATGCATATGGTTTTACTGGGGGGGCATAAATGTCTTATAAATGTTTTAAACAGACTTGTTTATTTTCGTCCACTCACAGCTTTTGTTTTTAATGCCCTTCAGGTTGATTCCGTTGATTCCGGATACGACTGCAGCAGAGACTTGAGCATCGCACACCTCCTCCATCGATCCTTACGCACTCTGGAAGCCCGTCTGGGCAATGGCAATCGGTTATCCCTTGTCTGACGCCTCTTGTCAGACGGGAGCATGATACATTCCATGGTAATCCCGGGGGGATTGGGATGGGTCGTGTCAGTAGGGGCTGGTGCAATCCCATGATTAGTGACCCACTGGGAAGTTGCACGTGAGCTCCCGGGAACAAAACCATGAGGGCTGGGCCCAAAACGGAAAATATCATGTTGGAGAAGGTCGAGTTGTGACATGGGTGGCATGTTGTGGATGGCAGAGTAGGGAAATAAAGAATTCCCAAAATTTCAAGATTATATTTCGTTCAATTCAGGAAATAAAATTGGGTCACCGGATCTGAGTCGCAACCCATTTCAATCTCGCGGGTCGACCAGCAAGAGTTTGAAGACAACCTAGCGCTTGTGGCGCATGGTGCATAAGGCAGCGATGCATGGTCGTCCACTGGTGCGTGGCGGTATTCCTCCAATGATGGTCAACATAAATTTTAAGGTTAGACTGTATCGACCCATCCCGAATATCGGGATTTAATAATATTTAATTGTGATTTACTAATCTGGGATTAGTTGGGCGATTTCGGACGAATTGTGCAAAATGACCGTTTTGCCCCTGGGCGTGGGCAAAACGTTTGACTTTTAATTCGGATGGTCAAATGGACTTTGACCGATGACCGTGACGTAGTTCGGGACGTCACGAGTTCATAGACAGGTGGCACGTTCGATTCTGATGTTCGTGGTGAAAGTTATGATGTACGGAAGTCCAGGGGCATTTTCGTAATTTGTACGAAATAAAGGAAAATGTTGACTTTTTGATCGGGAGGTCCGATGGCCAAGGACCGAGGACCGTTAGGAAGGTCTCGATGCCCTGAGTTCGTAGACAGGCGGCACGCATCAATTGGAGTCCGTATGACCGAGTTACGGGTCAGGATGCGTGAGGGGCATTTGGTAATTTTCTGCACAAGGGCAGAATTGTAATTTTCTTCACGGGACACTGTTCCATTGAACTGGCCGTGTAAGTGGATGCTTTGTGCGATCGATCCCTTGATTGTTTATCAATTAAATGGCTGGATTGGGACGGTTTGAGGTGGAATTGCACATGGGGATTGAGTTGGCATCAATTGCACAACATGGACACTGGTTTTTCTATTGTTTTCGGGTCAGTGCAGGGGACATTGCGCAGTGGCCGGTGTGGCACTTTTGGATGCTTTTAATGGCTGTTTTGGATTGTTAGAATGGAGAGTGAGTCGAGAGGTTGACTCTGAGATTGGGAACGAAAGGAATAGAGTGAAAATGGTGGAGGTTTGTCCTAAAACCCGAAACTGTGTTTAACAAATTCAAAAATCCAATTCGAGGTTCTGGGCCAGCCCAGGGCAATTTGATGACTCATTTAGCTCTCTGGGATCATTTCCAGTCGATCCAGATCATTTGGGGCAAGCTTGGGAGCTCCTAGGGCCGTGAACGGACATGGTGGACGGCCGGAAAACTCGAGCTTGAGTTGTGACGATTGAGGTATTGTCGAGTTCAATTAATCATGCTAATTAGTTCGTATTAGTCCTTATTAACTTCCTGTGAAGTTAATTTGATGATGGTTAAGGATTGGAGGAGTTTTGGTGATCGACCCGTTTTGGGTGATCACGGGTTGTTGACTTGATTAGGGAATGGTTGATGCTAATCATGGACACAGAACTGAAATTGGTGGATTGATGATTGTTGTAGGATCAAGAACGGATTGAATTGATATCGAATTGAGGGTGATTGAACCGGATCCTATCGCGGGTAATCAGACCCGTTTACCAGTCATTCGGGTGAGGAAGGAGCACTGTAGCAGGCGCGTGGCTTTCACGCGCAGCCACTCACGGCGGCGCGTGACGGCGCGTGGGCACGAATCTCGAGGTGAGGTCAACATGACTTTTATCCTATACATTGTAACGAACATTTTGGGATTGGTTTCGTGTCGATCGGACACCGTTTCGTTATTGTTCGGGATGTCCGAAGGTTTTAAATCCAGTTTTAAAAATACTTAAAAATTCGGGAAAATTACGGACTTGAATAGGATGTTAATGATGAGGTTAGTGATCCTCTAAATTGATTTGAACAGGATTGGGAGTCCCGGTGATAGTGATGTGGCCCGGGAAGGCCTATGGCACGCGTATCGAGACGCTCGGTTAAACGGTCTGTGAGTGGAAATTAGTTTCATAAATTCGATGCATGCATAACTGTTTTATGATTGTTATAATTATGATTAAATGATTTACTTTGGATATCGGTGAACTTAAAATGATTTCACGCATTTCGAGGTGAATTACGTATTTGCACGTAACCGAGATTTTCTGGATTTTCACCGGTTTCCATAAATGTGGTTGGATATGATTTCATGAAACGGTTACGAACTTAAATAATGTAAAATCGGGCCAAGGGCCCAGTTGAACTATGAAATCGGGCCAGGGGCCCAGTTAACATGTGGATCGGGCCAGGGGCCCAGTTAACTTGTGAAATCGGGCCAGGGGCCCAGTTGATTTCTACCGGTGATTGCGGGTCGGGGACCCTAAATGGAATTGAATAAATGTTTCCTGGTTTACATTTTATATATGTTCACATGCTGGAATCTATAAATGGTTTTGATGATGTTTCGGTCATGGCACGTTTCACGGTTTTGGGCATGAGACCCGTTTGATGAAACGTAACGATCAGTTTGGATTTTACCTATGTATACCTATATGTTTTGCATGTGGAAATCAATAAAATGTATTTAGTACTGCACTGTATAGATCCTTCCATATTATATTGTCTCCTCCGGCGAGGTACCCCGGAGAGGTCACGGGCGTCTAGTACGTCCAGCGTCTATGACGCTAAGCATCAGGTGATGCTGCATCAGGTGATGCTGTACCCGAACGGGGTTCGGGGATTTAACTCGAAAAATTGAGACCCGAGTGGCACGCGTAGCCTTGTGATTGTGACCTTATTGACGTCAGGGACGTCAGACATCAGGGATGTCGGATTGGAGTGTATAGTGCAGTGGCTAAAATAATGGTTATGGTTTATATTATATGCCTTATGGTTCATATTACTGGATTTATGAAATAACTCTTGGATTTACTTTTGGAAATTGAAACTAGGCTTTGGTTTCCGGGCTAAGGCCCTAATGGTTATTTCTAAATAAATATGGGATTATTGGTTTTGGTGCATGCATATGATTTTACTGAGGGGCATAAATGTCTTATAAATGTTTTAAACAGACTTGTTTATTTTCGTCCACTCGCAGCTTTTGTTTTCAATGCCTTTCAGGTTGATTCCGGATACGACTGCAGCAGAGACTTGAGCATCGCACACCTCCTCCATCGATCCTTACGCACTCTGGAAGCCCGTTTGGGCAATGGCAATCGGTTATCCCTTGTCTGACGCCTCTTGTCAGACGGGAGCACGTCACATTCCATGGTAATCCCGGGGGGATTGGGATGGGTCGTGTCAAGTGGTATCAGAGCAGGTTTTGCTCTTTTGTGCGCGAAGGACGAGGGTGTGATGTCTCTTTGGGCTGCTGTTCCGTTGTCAACCTGATAGATAGTTTTGGTAGATTGGGTGTGTTTGGCCCGATACGCCGTGCATTGATGCGATTCAACCCAAGTGGGGTTGTCTACGATTAACTGGTAATGTGGGACCGTCGGTTCGGTCATGTGATGATGGATTGTTGTGCCACTGGGCACAGCTAGGTTCAGGGAACCCCATTTGATTGGAAATGCGAAACTCAGTTGAGTATTGGTCTAAGTTTTGGACCCTAGTAGTGTTGGCTAGTGTACGGGGGTTGGCGCATCGGAGTTAGCCGATGACCTTCGCGATGGAACCCACGTTGAGTTGACGATTGGATTGGATTGGATTGGACGTCTATACGATGTCAGGGCCGCGGGGTCGGTCAGGTTGTGGATTTTACTGCAGAGGGCAGTTGGGTTCGGTGGAACCCTAGGGTGTGATTTTGGAACCCTAACTTGTAATTGATGGACCGAAAGGTGAACCTTAAGTGAGAACTTGTGCTGCGACGAGCGGCTGAGGTCATGGATGACCATGTGGATGACTCTAGTGAGTCTTATGGGTTTCGATCTACGGATACGGTTATGAGGAAATATGGAATCCTGTTTTGGATCGAATGTTAGTATGATGTGTGGATACGGATCTTGACAACGATGACTGTTGGTCGACAGTTGTGTCGAGATAATTGGCTATCGAGGGTATTTAGTGTGGCTTTCACACTTGGGGATCAGGGGATGTTCAGGGAACGTCCATTATCCTGATGTGCCGATGGCGAAAATTGGAGGTACCCATAGTCCTGGGGTACGAGTGCTGTTACGGGATCGTCGTTCGTAATGAACGGAGATCCAGGGTGACAACTTTGCACATTGGGTGCTAGCATGGATGTTCGTGTGCTATGTATGGATGTTGGTATGTTGGTGCCTTTATGCCAATACTAATAAGGATGCCTGTGTGCTGATACTAGTGTTGATGATGGTGCGTTGGTGCTGGTGACAGTAATTGTGATGACGATGAGCCACCAGTTGGGGTGTGACTCTGTCATGATGAACAGATGATTGGTATCTGCGACTCAGTGGTGGTTGAGTCTTGGACTGGATGGGATCCAGTGGAGGTTGTGTCGTGTTGGGATAAGTCCTAACAGATATATGATGACAAGTGATGAATGGATCAAAAGGTATGATTGAAAATTTGGGGGAATCTTGGGATGCTGTCCCCTAGGTCATGTGTATTGGTGGACTTGGGGAGTTTTGTCAACTCCGAGATTGTAAGATTGTTTATTTCTTATATCCCCAGAGAGTACAAGGAAAATATTGAAATTGGAAAAAGTCGGGGAAAACCATTCGTGGTATTGATGTGGGATTTTGTGATTGTGAATCACTTGGAACCTGAGGATTGAACCTGTTAAGGTTGAGATGTGAGACGAAAGCAGTATGGTATGCACATCCAGGCAGAGTTGAGGAAATTTCCGTTCGGAATCGGGGTGTGTGCATACATGATTATTGGCGGACGTGAGGTCCGAGTAATGAATTGATTTTGGACACGTGGTGGTCCAAGTGAGGTATGGACGTGGGCAGTCCAGTGGTTGGACTTGACATCTCATTGGGAGCATGTCTGTTTCCAACATGGTTGGAACTCTCGATCCGGGGAGAGTTGTGATTGGGAGACGAGAGGAGTGCTCGTTTCCGCATCAGTGGTTGGTACTCCGAAGTCTTGAGGGTTGACTTCATATTTCCTGCCGTGGCAGATGATGATTGTTGCTACCAGTACGTTGAGCGTGTATTGGTAGGTGGACCCATGTTTGGCTTGGGTTCATTGGACACAAGAAGTTTTGTATGATTTTGGACTTGGTGGTGAAATGCGGGGTCATCTTTCCACCAGGGTAAAACTGACGAATGATTCAATTGAGGGTGTAAGACCCTACGATCAGCTTTCAGATGGTTTGTTAGCTATGTGGACATGTGTGGATCCTAGGTGGATCTGATGTGTGTGTTGTTGACTATGGATAATGTGACGATCTAGGATCGTGATGTTACTTGTCGGATGACGTAGCGATGGATCGGAATTGTGGTCTTGATGATCCAGATTGGGTGAGAGTTATCACTCTTACCTTGATATGCGAGTCATAAATGACGGGACTGAACTTCCTTTGGGAGTGAGTCCATATGGGTTGTGACTTGGTTGAGTAGGTTTCCGAAGTGGTCGGATTTTGTCAAACTCTGACGTGTGGATATCGGGATTGGCTTCCCTATGAAGTCAATCGAGTGTTTCGGACAGGCAACCGATAGGTTCGGTTTTGTTACGTCTTGGTGGACGTAAACGAGATTTTGGGTTTTGGAATCGAATTTCTGGATGACGATTCAGGATTCGATTGCGAAGCTCGAAAATGGATTACTGGATTTGGGTGCGGAATGATTATTCCAATGCTAGCTTACGGAATAATGATTTCGGATTCGGATTTGGAAATGGATTAAAAATATGATGTTGGGTTCGGATTCGGGATTTCTTACGAAATTGCGGATTCGGATTCGGAATTGGAACTAGATGACGGGTGGAGTTCGTTTTGTCTCATGTTGGTTTGGGCAAATGTACTCCATTACTAGAACGCGTTTGGCTATGACCTGGGTGGCTATAGTCAGATTGATGGATTGATGTACGTACAGGGTACGTTGTACGAGGATTGATACTGGTTAGGCTGAGTGGTGCCTAATGGCGGTACATGGAATGTACCAGTGGTGTGTAACTAATGTGTTGGTAATCGGCTTGGTTCTGATTTCATTTGTTTGGCTATATTGTGGACTGGACATTGGATACTGTGCGCTGGGCAGATTGATCTTGTCGGGTTCAGTGATTTTATGAGCATGTGCTCTTAGCCGTGGTTGGCTTGTGGAACCCTAGTATTGAGATGTGTGTTCACTGCTGGGCTGGTATTCAATGTGTTCCAGTTACACCACTTGATGGAGTAAGTTGACGGTATACGTACACTCAGGATGAGTGAATTGGTGGTTTGAGTAACCACGAGTAGCCTTGTGTGATTTTATCACACCGTGATTTCCCAGCGTTTTGGTTCGCTGAGGGAGTCGGCGATTATGGACATTGAGATTATTCTGTGTCGCAGGATTGGGCTTGCCCTGCGAATTGAGATCATGTGGTTGATCTTATGCTACATCAATAATGATGTAGTGCGTGGCGTTGTCACTGACTGGCTGATGGTTGGAGCTTTATCAGGGTGGTAAAGTTTTGTGATGACAGTTTGACTGGTGGTGTCAGCGTGGACTGAAAAATGAGATTTGGTGACTCCCAATGGGAGCAAATGTAAGGATATATTGAAAATGGAAAGGAACCGTTTAGCTGAAGGAGTCAGCTAAATGGTTATGCGATTTTATCGCGGATCAGGTGATCATTTCCACTCGCGGTGGTCGAGTGTTGTTGCTATTATGACGTATGACTGAGATGGTATGTCTGGGTACAAACGAGGCTGGTGTTGTCCCAGTATGTGGGTGTACAAGTGTACACAGATGTGTGGTCGAATTGTTTTCCACAAGGTGGTTGTGGAATAAGATTGTTGGTAATTTCGAGGACGAAATTCTTTAAGGAGGGAAGGTTGTAACGACCCGTCCCGAATATCGGGATTTAATAATATTTAATTGTGATTTACTAATCTGGGATTAGTTGGGCGATTTCGGACGAATTGTGCAAAATGACCGTTTTGCCCCTGGGCGTGGGCAAAACGTTGACTTTTAATTCGGATGGTCAAATGGACTTTGACCGATGACCGTGACGTAGTTCGGGACGTCACGAGTTCATAGACAGGTGGCACGTTCGATTCTGATGTTCGTGGTGAAAGTTATGATGTACGGAAGTCCAGGGGCATTTTCGTAATTTGTACGAAATAAAGGAAAATGTTGACTTTTTGATCGGGAGGTCCGATGGCCAAGGACCGAGGACCGTTAGGAAGGTCTCGATGCCCTGAGTTCGTAGACAGGCGGCACGCATCAATTGGAGTCCGTATGACCGAGTTACGGGTCAGGATGCGTGAGGGGCATTTTGGTAATTTTCTGCACAAGGGCAGAATTGTAATTTTCTTCACGGGACACTGTTCCATTGAACTGGCCGTGTAAGTGGATGCTTTGTGCGATCGATCCCTTGATTGTTTATCAATTAAATGGCTGGATTGGGGACGGTTTGAGGTGGAATTGCACATGGGGATTGAGTTGGCATCAATTGCACAACATGGACACTGGTTTTTCTATTGTTTCGGGTCAGTGCAGGGGACATTGCGCAGTGGCCGGTGTGGCACTTTTGGATGCTTTTAATGGCTGTTTTGGATTGTTAGAATGGAGAGTGAGTCGAGAGGTTGACTCTGAGATTGGGAACGAAAGGAATAGAGTGAAAATGGTGGAGGTTTGTCCTAAAACCCGAAACTGTGTTTAACAAATTCAAAAATCCAATTCGAGGTTCTGGGCCAGCCCAGGGCAATTTGATGACTCATTTAGCTCTCTGGGATCATTTCCAGTCGATCCAGATCATTTGGGGCAAGCTTGGGAGCTCCTAGGGCCGTGAACGGACATGGTGGACGGCCGAAAACTCGAGCTTGAGTTGTGACGATTGAGGTATTGTCGAGTTCAATTAATCATGCTAATTAGTTCGTATTAGTCCTTATTAACTTCCTGTGAAGTTAATTTGATGATGGTTAAGGATTGGAGGAGTTTTGGTGATCGACCCGTTTTGGGTGATCACGGGTTGTTGACTTGATTAGGGAATGGTTGATGCTAATCATGGACACAGAACTGAAATTGGTGGATTGATGATTGTTGTAGGATCAAGAACGGATTGAATTGATATCGAATTGAGGGTGATTGAACCGGATCCTATCGCGGGTAATCAGACCCGTTTACCAGTCATTCGGGTGAGGAAGGAGCACTGTAGCAGGCGCGTGGCTTTCACGCGCAGCCACTCACGGCGGCGCGTGACGGCGCGTGGGCACGAATCTCGAGGTGAGGTCAACATGACTTTTATCCTATACATTGTAACGAACATTTTGGGATTGGTTTCGTGTCGATCGGACACCGTTTCGTTATTGTTCGGGATGTCCGAAGGTTTTAAATCCAGTTTAAAAATACTTAAAAATTCGGGAAAATTACGGGACTTGAATAGGATGTTAATGATGAGGTTAGTGATCCTCTAAATTGATTTGAACAGGATTGGGAGTCCCGGTGATAGTGATGTGGCCCGGGAAGGCCTATGGCACGCGTATCGAGACGCTCGGTTAAACGGTCTGTGAGTGGAAATTAGTTTCATAAATTCGATGCATGCATAACTGTTTTATGATTGTTATAATTATGATTAAATGATTTACTTTGGATATCGGTGAACTTAAAATGATTTCACGCATTTCGAGGTGAATTACGTATTTGCACGTAAACCGAGATTTTCTGGATTTTCACCGGTCGTACACGACCTCAACTAATCCAATGGTACCGGAACTAAGCCGACTACCAATACGCTCTCCAATGTACCACTGGTATAACCTATATACCGTCACCAGACATCACAAGTCTGCCCGGTATCGTACCTCGAACAACGTACAAGGTACATACAGCTACCCATCAATTAGCCTACAACCACCTAGGCTGTAGCCAATCATGTTTCTACTATGGAGTCCATTTGTCCAATCCCAGACTAGACAAATCGAAACTCCAACCCGTCATCTATTTCCAAATCCGAATTTGAATACGTAATTTCGTAAGAAATCCCGAATCCAAACTCAGAAATCATATCCATAGCCATGTCCAAATCCGAATCCGAAATCATTATTCCGTAAGCTTGCATTTGGAATAACCATTCCGAACCCAAATCCACAAAAAGAAAATCCACAGTCAAGCTCTAGAATCAAATCCTGAATCGTCACCCAGAATCCGATTCCAAAACCCAAATACAGAAATCCTCTTTCAAGTTCCAAATCACATCCTGAATCGTCATCCAGAAATCTGATTCCAAAACCTGAAATCTCGTTCACATCTACCGAGACGTACCAAAACTGAACCTCTCGGTTACCTGCTCAACCAATTACCCTATTACCATCAATTGACTTCGTAGGGAAACCAATCCCAACCTCAACACAACACTAGGTCTGACAATATCCGACCACGTCGGAAAACTACTCATCGGACAACTACTCAGGCGAGTAGTAAACCATATGGGATTTACCTCGAAAAGAAGTTCAGTCCCATCATCCTCAACTCAAACATCCCAGTATGAGTAATAAACTCTCCACATATCTGGATCATCAAGATCACAATCCATATCCATAGCAATACCCAAAGTCCTAAACCAATTCCCACATCTAAACAGATCAGTCAACGACAAGACACGCCGAGACAGTGGGTTCTCACTGATTACCTCATATCAATCCTTGTCATTCCACCTAGGAAAACAAAGGATGATCCAAGGTAATGACATCAAAAGTCATCCTACGTGAATGCAACCAAAACTCGCTGCACTCACCACGCCACGTAATTCAACATCGTCTGCCACCATACAGAAGATGAGAATCTCAGTCACTTAACTTCGATATACTCGATTCCTCTTGATGACCCAAAACAAAACCCGGGTTCACCAACCAATACACTATCAGCGTACCGGTGACGTAACCATCCTCTACCGTCATCTACCATCATCTACCACTGTAGAAACTGAGAAGTCACCAACAATGACTTCGAAATACCCAATACCAATGCGAAAAACCCGCATTTCTCTCGTCACCTCAAGCAACCTCTCACGATTCCGAAGTTCCAAAAAGATTAGAAACAATATACCCGGACATCAACCACGTGTCCCCTGACTAATTTAACTCTGTCTGAGATCCACTTTGGAACCACAGATACCAAACTTATGCCCATTACGATGGATGTGACTCAACGTCATCACAATCACCGGCACCAACGAACTATCACCTGCACTAGTATCAGCACACATGCATCCATACTAGTCGCAGCACACCAACACCAGCACATCGTGTGCAAAACTGACAACCCTGGATCTCCGCTCATACTGAGCGACAATCTTGTACCTCTACTCATATTGGAGAAACTCTGCCTCCCTCGTACCCAACAACTCTGGGTACAGTCACCCTAATAACGCATACGAGAAAAGGAAACGTCACCTGAACATCACCGATTCCCAACAATCGTAACTACGACCATTCTCGGTAGTAGCGCCTGCCACAGAATCGTGCAATCCTAACTACCAAACACCTCGATATCCAGACTCAGCATCCAACGGAATCAACCGTTCGTACCAACTACTCCGTATCCCCACTCCGGGATTCCATCGACAAGTACCAACCCTGATAACTTGCCCAACCAATCACTAACCAGTCGTAACTCGACTCAACCACTGTCGTCTACCTGGTCATCCATGACCTTAGTTGTACCAACAATCCATCACAACTATGGTAGCACGACAACCAACTAGCTATAACCGATAAATACAACCTCGACTGCGAAGTGCAGTTCCAACACAAGCTGACATGACTAGACCGACTAACGAACCCAAATCCGAATAGTCGTCAAAGTCACACCACTCACCAACTTACCTTTCCGAACCATACACACCAAGGTAGGGTTCCACGATCACACCTAGAGTCATTCTGAACCCAACTGTGAAAAGCAGTAAAATCGACAATCTGACCGACTCCGCGGTCTCGACATCGCAAAGATTTCAATCCAATCCTACCGTAAATCCAACCAGGATTCCTCGAATCCGACTGCTAACTGCCGACTGTAGTAATTCCATCTAACTCAACCATATCCGAACATCGGATGGTCATAATTCCCAACCATTCGTGGGAACCGATCTTACGACATCGTGGAAGATGATCCCAACTAACCATCTCACAATCAAAATCTATAAGAATACGTTTATCCCTTTGTAGGGTCCCACACAGTCAACCACGACAGAACTATGGCAACCCCGGGATCAAGTGTCGAACCAAGACATTCTACGATACAGTCCTACTAACTATTGTACCGGCACCCTAACATCAGGTTGATCACGAACTGTAGCCCATTGAGATATCACATCCTCGACCTGCATAATACTCCAAGAGCTCCGCGGTTGCTCGAATAGAGACAACCCCGCTCTGACAAGCAATCCTATGCTCTGATACCACGTTGACAGGACCCATCCCAATCCCTCTGGGATTAACGCGGGATGACCCTGCTCCCGTTTGACACGAAGTGTCAGACAAGGGATATTTCCGACCTTTGCCCTCCCGGGCTATCAGAGTACGCCAGGATCCGGAGGAGGCATGTGATATCTCGATCTCTGCTACAGTCCACATCCGCTGTCAACCTGAAGGGCAGTCAAAACATTAAAAGCTGTGAGTGGACAAAAATAAAGAGTTTACAAAAACAGTTTATCGAAGACATTTGTACCCTTCACTAAAAAGCATGCATGCATTCGAAAACCATTTAATTGAAATAAGCATATGTGGGAACTAAGCCCAAAACCATAATGAAAACGACCGTACGGACCACTGCCCAAATCCTGTGTAAACACACATCATATATCATATCATATAGCATACATATAATTCACACAACCAATCCTGTCACGGTTTCCAAAGCTACGCGCGTGCTACCCAGGTCTCAATCCGAGTCTTCTCAAAGTCAAGATCAATGTCCGCAGACCACTGACCCTACCTGAGGTAATAGTAATCATAGCCTTCCTGAGATTAAGGAACCCAACTGGGGGGTGACTCCACTCAGTCGGTGCTCCGTGACTACTCCGGGGTCCACCCAGGCCAACGACCCTCCCCGGAGGAGATAATAAAAGTAAAGGAAGGTATATGAATACATATATATACATAACATAAACATTCATGCCCGGTTCCCTTGAACCGTCATGATCCATAACATCCATAACAAGGGTTCATGCCGGTTCCCATAAACCGTCATGAACCAGAATGACCTTTCCAGAGTTCATACCGGTTCCCATAAACCGTCATGAACTTGAAAATCCATCTAGGGTCCCTGACCCGAAATCATCAGTGTAAAACAACTGGGTCTCGTGCCCGAACATATGACTCAACTGGGCACCGTGCCCGATATCTAAGGGTCAGTCACAACTCCGATCATAGTGATGCGTGCAACCATCCATCCAGGACCGCTCTCAATCCTGGTATGTCGATGTGAACGAATCAACCGACGCGACAACCACAAGATCATGGTGCACTAATTACCGATCGATATCCTGAACCGTCAGCACTCCGAAGTCGAGCCTCCCCAGGCTGCCCGACCACGAATCATGCATCGTGACCTCTCCGGAAGGAACACATCCCAATCCGGAGGCGAGCGTCGTATCGTTGATCGTTGTGCACATAGCACCCGTCGCGACCACGATTTAGACCCGAAGGTCGTAAATAATGTCATATGCCCGAGACAAAACCAAATGGGTCTCATACCCGAGTTTATCCATTTAGAAATCCAAAACCATTTCATTTAAATCAATAAAGGAATACAGACCCGTATAAGCATCGTATAAGGTCGAAACCTCGAAATACGTGCTTATACGTAACCACATACAAATGCACCCATGGCATCATCAAGCATGTAATAAAACATATAATAAACATTTATGCATGCACCAATTTAGAAAACAAGGTCCACTCACAGACCGTCCGAGCTGCCGCCTCGATTTGCGTGCCATACGGCTCCCCGAGCCGATCACCATCACCGGGACTCCCAAACCTGTCCAAATTTTAATAGAAGGTTACTAACTACTTAATTAACCTCCTACCAAAGCCCCGTAATTTTCCCGTATTTTTAACTATTTTTAATCCCGAACCTAAACCTTCCGATGCCCCGAAACATATCGAGACGGTGTCCGATTGACACGAAACCAGCCCCAAAATGTTCGTTACATCGAATAGAAGATTTCACATGTTGAACATATCCCCCAATATCTCCCCCACGCGTGGGCCTCACGCGCCGCCTGAAGTGGCTGCGCGTGGGCCTCACGCGCCGCTACAGTACCCGTCTTCAACCTCCGCGACTGGTGTGAATCGGTCCGGTTACTGTGCTGAACCGGCGTAACCGGTTCAGCGTCCCTACTCCCTCATTTTCGGTCCGTTTACTTCCATTCCAATTTCTAAATTCCTATTTCTTCATTTCCTATCTAACCCAATCAATCAAACTACCTAAAACCTTCGAAATCCGACTAGTTCAATTTTGAACCTCACGGTTCAATTTTTCGATTTTTCCCGATTGTACCCAGGGCTGCTCAGCCCTTCACCGCCATCCAAACCACCCTCTACACCTTCCTACAACCTCAATAAACTCATCCTAATCAACTAATAGCAACCATAATGTCTAAATCGAAAAATAGAAGAAAAATGGGTTTATCGGGCTTACCGTGCATTCCTCCCCCGCCGTCCACGGCGGCGCCGTTCCTGACTGGCCACCAGCGTCCACCGGTCCATCCTCACTCTCTGGTCTCAGTCCTGGTCGAAATGGGGTTGGGTTGGCTGAGTTTGGGTGGATGGCTTGGGTGAGATCGGGTAATGGGTTCGGGTTTGGATGAAGAAATGAAAATGCACGGGAAGGTTGGATGCATGAATGGGAAAATGGTAGCCAGTGGATGGGTGACACTTGTCACTCATCCATTGGTTGCTGAAAAGTAACTGGCCCCACTAAAGACAAACGGTCCTCATAAAACGTGTCATTATGAATAGTACCTCGAAACTTCCGTGAACCGTAACTTCGCCGTCGAACGTCCGAATTCGACGTGCCGCCTGTCTATGGATTCGTATCGTCCTTATCTACGTAACGGTCTTCGGCCCTCGGCCATCGGACCTCTTGGTCAAAAAGTCAACTTTTTGACCCTTTTAACCAAAATTACCAAAATGCCCCTAAACTTCCGAACGTCATAACTTCCTCTTCGAATGTCGGAATTGAACGTGCCACCTGCCTATGAACTCGTGACGTCACGAACTATGTCACTGTCATCGGTCAAAGTCCATTTGACCGTCCGATTGAAAAGTCAACTTTTTGCCACCACTAGGGGCAAAACGGTCATTTCGCATCGTTCGTCCAATTTCGCCCTACTAATCACCGATTAACCGCACTAATCGTGATTAGTCACTAATCTAATCTAGGAATTTGGGACGGGTCGTTACACCCGGCCACTATGAACCTCAAGCTTCTCTCATTATGGACACATGGCAGACCATGCACTAGCTCCAAATCCGAATACTCATACGTCTGCGAGACAGACCACACTTGTCCGCTACAATTCCAAGGTGGTCAAGTTATCCAACTTATGTCTCACAGGCGATCCTCCTGCTCCACAATTACTCAAACCTGTCAGAACCAATCCAAACCTGATCCACACACTCCTAAGTGGATCCTACTAACTAGGTTTCAAACCACTGCATCAAATCCCACCGATCTTATATACCACACGTCTAGATTGTGGGTTCTCTTCAGTAACCTCATATCGATCAATTATCGTCACTCATTTTCCATTTCCTTCCGTCATCCTCCAACGGAACTCTCAGTGGTCCACAACTAGGACATCACAAGTCATCCTGCCTTAATCCAACTTAGCACAATCCTACGGCACTCGCCACGCAGGCCACTCCCGGCGTCACCAAGTACTATTTCTACTCCCGAACACATCCACCCGTGTCCATGAGCAAGGGAGGGTCACAATTCCTGAAGTTCCTTTAATGAATCCCCAAATCAACTCTAAAACATCCATCTCTCACTCGCGACATCTAACACCATCTCGGAATCAACACACATCTCAACGTCTAAACCACAACAGCTCCTGATTCCGAGATTCTAACCATGTTGGAAGTATATCCACCTTTCCCAACTATGAAACTCAATCCGAAACACGACTACCACCATTGGACCAACCGTCTAAACATCTACTCCGCTACACTTAGCCGATCCACGACTCCTACGGATCACAACCACGTGTCTGACTCTAAACCAACTCACCGACCAACATACCTGTCGGTTAACACCGTGTATGCACATCCAAAAGGGATGTCAATCATCACTCCTTCTGATAATCGCGTTTCAACCTTTTCGAAGTCCAACTCTGAGCTCCCGCTAAAATATGAGTCATCAACTCTCGGAATCCTCAATCCACAATTACTGACCTCGGACTCCCCAGTTACCACCCTCGAAGTCGCCAATCACCAAGTGCCAATCTCGGTATCTGCCAATATATACCAGCACATCAGGGGGAGTCCACTAGAACAAACTTCACAAACGGTCAAACCCGACTATACAAACCTAGCCTGATCCAACACAAAGCATAGGTCCACCGCGCTTCTACTGTGCTACGCTCATTAACCAATGACATCCTAACCGTTCGTACCGAATATGACCTGCCCATGGCCATTACATCTTCCCAGCTCTGATCATGGTTCCTTCCAGACACCAGCATCTCACGCCTGGTCACCACCTTAACTCACGATGTGCCCGTCGTACCAATTAGGAGCATCCCAACTCGCGGCACATCATTCCGATCTAGTACACACAGTAGACCAGTCCCGAGCCTCTACTCCTACCTAGCCAAAACCCTCAATCTACGATCGGGTCGGGAAAACTAACATCCATCGAAATCCACAACTTTGAGCAACCAAATGCTCAACCAACGCCGCACTTTTACTGGACTCGTCCAGAGTCATTCACCAATCATCCACTACCTAGGCTGCACCTAGCGGCAACATCTCCAATCCGGCCGTAAGTCGACCCAACCACCATAACTACCGACCACAAACCCCAACTCACGGTTTCCAGACTAAGCACTTACCTTGGGGTTTCGTACTCAGGTACTCACAGTCAGGACCAATCATCCCACAGGGTTCCTCAAATCATCCCCATCATACGGGTTATCCAAACCCGCGATAGTCACTAGTTCATAACAACCTTACCACTCGGGTCGTCACACCCGTCTAAGCCCATCCCTTATCGTAAGGTTTATACCCCATCGTCAACCAGTATCCTTCACTAGGGGGAAATCCCTCAGATCCTTAAGTAATTTCCTATGCCCTGTCACTCGAGGCATTCGGCTACTCGTAGCCGCACAAGTCCAAGCTCAACTCAACTGACCAAATGATCACAAGTCCATAGTTTCATCGTCCAAATACCATCCGGCCCAATAGGCCACTGTCAACCAGCCTCCTCGGCCCACGTTTACCACCAGCTCAATAGGCTACTATCGGGCCTCACAGACCGACCATCCTACGCAGTCGTAGCTCACCAACTACTATCCAGGTTAATTTCGATGGCATATCTCCAACCCTATGGCCCAACCATCAAGCATATCCAGCGTCAAACACGCTAACTATTCAGGCACTAAGCCGACATACAACAAATCTCGCACCGCGTATCGAGCGACGATCACCCTGGCACTAACAATCGCCGCTAACTACTCACTAACGAACGTACTGTCACTATCGTGTCCAAGTTGATGACAGGCTGTTCTGCGTCGAGACATCACATCCACAGTATCATCACAACACCCAAGTTGACGAACCAACGACTCTGGGAACCAACTCTCGCGTCGAGCGCACAAAATCTTGCTCTGATACCAATTGTCACGACCCGCCCTCAATTCCCCGGGATTAAGGGCTAAGTCATGCTCCCGTCTACTTACGAGTGACACGAAGGCTAAACTGACGTCCAACCTCCATGTGACACGTAATTCGGACAAGGGATTCTTGACTGAACCGCTCAAAACTTTCGAACTTCTCAGAGCGCACAAACTCTACTGTGGATCGCGTGTGTGATGTCTCTGTCTCTGTCTCTCTCGATCAACAGCATGCACCGCAACAACCTGGAAGGTATCGAAAACATGAAAAGACTGTGAGTGGACAAAAATAAAGTATAAGTTCAAAAATAGTTCCATAAAACAATTACATTTATACCCTCCATTTAAAAACCAATGCATGCATATTAAACTCTATTTTATGAAACTATCTCATATTCAAAACCATTAATGAAAACCATTATTGAAACCCGAATCAAATTCGTTATTCAAATCCAGGGCCTCAGCCTAAAACCACAAACTAATCTCAAGGTACGGGAACTCAGTCCTAAAACTCATCAAATCCAAATCATCCGGGCCATTGCCCAAAACATCTGAAAACCAGTGAAAACATCAATCATGCGAGTTTGCTTGATCTCAAGTGTGCCCGAGTCTTTAAACTCAAAACCATGCGCAATAATCAGGCCTTCCCGGGATATCAACGAGTCTTTAAACTCAAAACACAATCAACAGGCCTCGGGGGGTATCATAAACCGAGTCTTTAAACTCAAAACATATACCGAGTCCTTAAACTCAAAACATATCAATCCAGGGCCCTCCCTCCGTCAATCAATCAAGTCTTTAAACTCAAAACCAGATCCAGCAGTTTTTCTTTTTCTTTTTCCGGGTCTTGAAACGCAAAACCATTTTTCAAGCAACCATTTGAAAACCATGGGAAATCTATATCTGAATTCGCAATAATGATTCCGTAAGCTAGCATCCTGAACCCAAATCCAGAATTTCTCTTTTAAGTTTCAACATCGAATCAAGAATCATCTTTTCAAAATCCGAGTTCAAAATCGAAATCCACTTTCATGGACAGGGCTCCAAGCCCAAAATCACTTTTCCGAAATCCATTTCAAATCCTTGAAATCAAATCATCTAAATCATAGTCAAATCACAACATCGATCCAAGTCTCGTAAAATGTGAAATTCTGTAAATATCTCAAAAACTGTGAAAAACCATAAACCATCAAGATCATAAATTAAATCATAGAATTACGTATAGAGGTACTGGGACATTGGTACGAGGTACACTCGACTCGAGGAGGAGTCGAAAGTGTTGAAACTAGAAGTAGTGGTGTGGTGGCGTACCCCGTATTGGTTGAATTGTGAGTGTCGGCAAGTGTGACGTTAAAGGTACCTTGGGTACGAGTTGAATAGTGTTGACCTCGGAGAAAGTCAATGGATTACGAGATGGACTGGAAGTTGGTTGAGTTGGTTTGCTTGGCAGAGATGTGGTGACAGTCTGGGAACTGTCAGGATAAGACGGAGTGGCAGGTGATGGACACTAGGTAGGAGACCCAGGTGTGAGACTAGTTGGATTTCCCCCAGATAGTTACGGATGTACGAGATATGGAATTTTGGGGACGAAATTCTTTAAGGGGGGTAGATTGTAACGACCCGTTCCGGAAACTAGGATTAGATTATTGGATATTGATGGATTGGTGAAGTTAATCGGCCTGACGGAGCGAAATGACGATTTTGCCCTAGAATGGGAAAAAATGTTGACTTTTAGTTTGGGTGGTCAAATGGACTTTGACCGATGACAGTGACGTAGTTCGGGACGTCACGAGTTCATAGACAAGTGGCACGTCCGATTCCGCCATCTGAGGAAAAAGTTATGACGTTCGGAAGTTCGAGGGAATTTTCGTAACTAAGATAAAAAGAAGGAATTTGTTGACTTTTTACACGAAACCTACTTTTCACGTAATTCAAGGACCATTAGGAAGGTCTCAATCTCCTGAATACAACGACGGGCGGCATGTGTCGATTAGAGTTCGGACGTTAAAGTTACGGGTCTAGGAACTCGAGGGGCAAAATGGTAATTTGTGCAGCAAGGGGCATTTTGGTCATTTTGCTATCTTGGAATGTGTGCCCAGTGAGATCAAGACACTTGGCTATTTTTGGATGGGGTGACCACCAGGTTTTGGACACCTGGTTGGGTCTGGATGGTGGTAGAACGTTGCTCACCGTCTCAAATGTGTTTTTAAACATTATGTGCACGGTTTTGGATAACAGAGGAAAACAGAGAGGAATCCACCATTTAATTTCCTTCGATCTTCATCAATTTTTCCTACCATGTGAACAAAAAAAAATGAGTGGAAGGGGAGGAGTATGGTGGTGCTGCTACCAAGCACCGTCGTGCACGGTGGTGGTCGAACAGAGGTAAGAACCCGTGAGTCCCCGTGGTCGAACAGATGTTGTTTCTGAGGTTCCTAGGAGTCGAATAAGCCTGAACTGGTGGCTCGCCATGGACGGCGGCTGCAAAATCGAAAATTAGTAAGTTTTGATTCGACAATGGTGTTTCGTGATTTCGTGACAATTACTCGAGTTTGAAGGTTGGGAACGTACTCTCAGACTACCAAGAGACGAATGGAATCGAAACCAAGGTCTAGAAGGGCTGGAATCAGAGCAACAGATAGGGTGAAACATTCGAGTTTTTCAGGTTGCTTGGGAGGTAAGATCCCGTACTTCATTTCTTAATTTAACTAAGTAAATCAAATGCTTAGTGTGAAACGAAGATAATGGGATTGAAAGGAGTAAAAATGGGTGAGAATTGGATGAAAAAAGGCCACGTCGGTTCGAGTTGAAGAGACCGGTCTGACCCGGTCTGAACTAGGTCGACCAGAGGTTGATGGTGACCCTGTTCACGCGCGTGGGTTTCACGCGCAGGGAGTTCCAGATGTACGTGGGGGCACGTGAAGGGTAGTTTGGGGAATCTTCCATTATGACTTTTAAAGTATTCGTTGTAATGAACATTTTGGAACTGGTTTCGAGTCGATCGGACATCGTCTCGATATGTTTCGGGATGTCCGAAGGTTTTAGGGCTCGATTAAAAATAGTTAAAAATTCGAAAAATTACAGGGCTTTACTATAAGCTTTATGAAGTAGTTAGTGACCTTATTATGGGATTTGGACAGGTTCGAGAAAGCCGGTGATAGTGGATTGGCCGAGAACGACATAGGTCCACGCGTATCAAGATAGCGGCGAAACGGTCTATGAATGGACTTTGCTTTCAAACTTATGATTCATGCATATATGTTTTTATATGTTTTATATATGTGATTCTATGATTTGAGTTATGATCTTGATGATTTATAGTTTTGCACGTATTTCGAGAAATAACGTATTTGCATGTTTTACGAGATTTGGATTATGTTGCGATTTGATTATGATTTTGATGATTTGATTTCAAGATTTGAAATATGATTTGATTTCAAGGTTTTGAAATGGATTTTGGAAAAGTGATTTCGGGCTTGGAGCCCTATTTCTGAGATTTCGATAAACGAGCTTTCGATTTTGAAACTGGATTTCGGAAATGAGATTTCGGATTTGGTTTTGAGACTTGAAAGGAAATTCTGGATTTGGGTTCAGGATGATGGTCCTGGATGCCGGCTTACGAAATCATTGTTGCGAATTCAGATAAGGATTTTTTGTGGTTTTCACTTGATTAAAAAATGATTTTGGGTTTAAAGACCCGAAAAAATAAAAAGAAAAACCGCTGGATCTAGTTTTGAGTTTAAAGACTCGGTTGATTGACAGGGGGTGGGCCCTGGATTGATGTGTTTGGAGTTTAAAGACTCGGTATATGTGTTTTGAGTTTAAAGACTCGGTTATGATACCACCTCCCCCCCCCCCCCCCCCCCCCCCCCGAGGCCTGTTGGTTGTGTTTTGAGTTTAAAGACTCGTTGATATACCGAGAAGGACTGATTATTGCATATGGTTTTGAGTTTAAATACTCGGGCGCACTTGAGATCCAGAAAACTCGCATGATTGATATTTTCACTGGTTTATCACTGGTTTTCATATGTTTTGGGAAATGGCCTGGATGAATTGGATTTGATGATTTTTGGGACTGAGTTCCCGTACTTTGAGATTAGTTTGTGGTTTTGGGCTGAGGCCCTGGATTCGAATAACGGATTTGATTCGGGTTTTCAATTATGGTTTTCATTAATGGTTTTGAATATGAGATGGTTTCATAACATGAATTGATATGCATGCATTAGTTTTTAAATGGAGGGTATAAATGTAATTGTTTTATTGAACTGTTTTTGAACTTATTCTTCATTTTTGTCCACTCACATTCTTTTTATGTCTTCGATACCCTCTAGGTTGTTGCGGTGCGGGCTGTTAGTCGAGAGAGACGGAGACATCACATACGCGATCCACAGTAGAGTCTGCGCGCTCTAGGACAAGAATCCCTTATCTGACTTACATGTCACATGGAGGTTGGATGTCAGTTTAGCCATCGTGTCACTCGTAAGTTAGACGGGAGCATGATTTAGCCCTTAATTCCGGGGGATTGAGGGCGGGTCGTGTCAATTAAGAAAAGTCCACTCACAGACCGTTTCGATGTTGCCTCGATACACGGGCACCTATGCCGTTCCCGGCTAAACCATTATCACCGGCTTTCCCGAACCTGTCCAAATTCCATAATAAGGTCACTAACTACTTCACAATGATCATACTTAAGCCCCGTAATTTTTTCGAATTTTTAACTATTTTTAACCGAGCCCTTTACGTTCGGACATCCCAAAACATATCGAGACAATGTCCGATCGACTTGAAACCAATCCCAAAATATTCGTTACATTGAATACTTTAAAAGTCATGTTGGAACCGTCCTCAAAAGACGTGCCACGTGCCCCCATCGCCTACCAATGGGGCTACGCGTGGGCCTCACGTGCCTCAGTAGGTCATCTTCAACCTCACGTCGAACCGGGTCCAGACAGATTCGGTTCAGCCCGGTCCAGCTGAACCAGCGCAAGCGGTCTAACGTCTTAAACCATCCAATTCCGGTCCTTTCTCATTCCTTTTTAGTCTTTTAGGTTCGTCCATCCCTTTCCTATGCATCTACATGATCAAAACATAAAAATAAGAACGAGAAACTATCTCCAGATCAACCTTCAAAACTCGAGTCTTCTTCTTCTCTGCTCTCTTGTTTCCAGCCACGTCTGCCCTTTGTTACACTTCCATTTTCTTCCTTTTGTCATTCAGAACTTCACCCAAATAACCAATTTAATCAACTATCACTAAAACACACCTTACCATTTTCGAATTCAAAAGAAACGTTCACGAGTTTTTCATTTACCGTCCATGTTAGGTCTCGAAACTGGGCTGGATCAACTCCCGGTTACCTCTAGATCATCATTTGATTAATCACTTAGGCTTATTCCTCCTTCAATTCAATTCCATTATTTCAAAATCGAACAGGGGACTCACGGGTCCTACGGATTTCCAACCTTCTCCCGCCGTCGAGAGCCGCTGTGCCACCACCATCTGCCTTGCCTTGTCCTTACCGCTCACTTCTGTTCAGATACCATGGGTATACGATCATCTTTGAGGAGGGTTTGGGTCAGGGTTACTCATTCTCCTCTGTTTTTCTCTAGTTTTTGCTCGAACCGTGCACGACTAATTAGTTTAAACGGGTCAATGGCGGTGAGAGATGGTTCTAAGGCCATCCAGAGAAGGTCACGCGTCAAAATTCCTATGGGCAAAATTTCCAATCAACAGCCAAGTGTCCATCTTTGAGTGGGCACAGATCCGAATGTAGGAAATTTCCAGAATGCCCCTCAAGGATAAATTACCATTTTGCCCTCCGTAATCCCTGACCCGTAACTCTATTTTTCGGACTCCATATGACACATGCCGCCTGTCGTTGGAATCAGGGACTCGAGACTACCTAACGGTCCTCGAAATGCGTGAAAAGTCCATGTCATTGGAAAAGTCAACAAATTACCCCATTTCGACCAAATTACCAAATTACCCTTCAACTTCTGAACGTCATAACTTTTCCCTCGCATGTCGGAATCGGACGTGCCACCTGTCTATGAACTCGTGTCTTCCCGAAATACGTCACGTTCATCGGTCAAAGTCCATTTACCCGCCCGAATGAAAAGTCAACATTTTTTCCCATTCTAGGGACAAAATCATCATTTTGCACCGTCCGTCCGAAATCGTCCAACTAAGTACGGATTAACCTCACTAATCCATCCTTAATCACTAAGAAAATCCCGATTTATGGGACGAGTCGTTACACGCCAGTTCGGTTGGAATGGGTGACCAGTGAACCGGTTCAAATCGGTTCGACGCGAGTAAGACGATGAACTGTCCCTAGCGTGTGAGCTCCATGCGCAACACCTTTGGGCTGCACGTGGGGCACTGTTTGGAGATGAGGTCAACATATGAAATCATCCTTTCAATGTGACGAACATTTTGGGACAGGTTTCGAGTTGATCAGACATCTTTCGATACAGTTCGGGATGTATGAAGGTTTAGGATCAAGTTTAAATACATTTAAAAATCCCTGAAAATTAGGGGGATTTAATGAGAGGTTATTAAAGTAGTTAGTAACCCTCTAGTATGATTTGGACAAGTTTGGGAGTCACGGTGACGGTGATTTTGCCGGGAAGGCTTATGACACGCATATCGAGGTGGTAGCTTGGACGGTCTGTGAGTGGACCTTTCTTTCTAAATATGATGCATGCATAACTATTTTATATTATTTAAATACATGATTTGATATGCCTTGAGTGCATATGGTTGGGTGTTTTGGTATGTACGTATTTTGAGGTTTATGGTTTTGCACTGCTTATACGTGTTGTGTTTTCTATGATGTTTAATGGAAAGGTTTTGGATTTGGAAATATGGAATCGAGCATGAGACCCATTTGGTTGGAAACCATCAGACTTGGAGTCCATTTGATTTAATGAGAAATCGGGTTGGAGGCCCATTTGAGTTATATGATCGGGCCAAGGGCTCCGTTGGTTTATGAATTGGGCTTGAGGCCTAGTTATGGTTTATAAATGTGATTTTGGATCGGGGACCCCAAATGGATTTGGATTTACGATGGTTTATGGAAAACCTGGGCATAGCCCTTTGAACGGTTTTGAGATGATTTGTAAAACGGTTTTCCATATACCATCCTCACGAGTGGTTGCCCTCCAGACGTCTCGTAGTATCCTGGAGTGGTGGGTTGTCTCCTCCAGACGTCTCGTAGTATCTTGGAGTAGTCACGGGGCATTGCTTGCGAGGGGTCATTGTACGAAGCGATCGGTCCGTATAGTGACTCAAGAGTAGGATTTCCAGAGGTTAAAACCTCACCCCAAGGAAGGTCATTGATCTACGGGTCATTGACTTGGGTGGACCTTGGGGAGACTTGGGATTTGAGACCTCAGGTAGCATGCATAGCTTTGAACAGTGACTGTGTTGATTGTGACATCTGGGATGTCAGGCATCAGGATGCCGATGATTGGTTTTGGACTGAGACCCATGTGGATTGGATTTGGGCAAAGTCCCTACGGATTTGGTTTTGGGCTGAGTTCCCCACATGGTTTGATTAGTTTTGGGCTGAGTTCCCATATACTTGGTTTACGGTTTTGGGCTAAGGTCCTAATGGTTTAATTATTGATAAATGGTTTGATAACTGGTTTTCGAATGCATGCATGCTTTTTAGTGAAGGGCATAAATGTCTTTTCATGAAATGAGTTTTTAATTAAATTATTAGTTTCGTCCACTCACAGCTTTCAATGATTTTAATGCCCTTCAGGTTGATCTCGGATACGGGTTGTAGTAGAGATCGAGACATCACACTCCTCCTTCGATCCTGGCGCACTCTAAAAGCCCCAAACGGGCTGAGGTTCGAGTTATCCCTTGTTTAAACACTTCGTGTCAGACGAGAGCATGACACATCCCGCGTTAATCCCGGGGGGGGGGGGGGGGGGGGGGGGGGATTTGGGATAGGTCATGTCATTTGGGATATTGGTCGAGTACCAAGAAGTAACTCGGTCATGCAATCAACCTCCTTGTGAAGTGGTAACCCTAGAAGCTCATCAAGAAACACATCAGGGAATTCCCACACTACCGGTATCTCCTCAATATCCTATTACTTTTTCTAAGTATCCACCACATAAGCTAAATAACCCCTGGAAGCCCTTCCTTAGCAACTTTACAGCAGTTAATACCGATAGTACACTAGGGGTAATACCTCCTAGCTTCCCTGGAATACCACAACTGACTTACATGCGCTCCGAAATATCACTTTCTTATCATAACACTCAATAGAAGCCCGATGAGTCATAATCCAGTCCATCCTCAAGATCACATCAAAATCATGTAAATCTAGAAGAATTAAATGAACATCAAGAAAATTCCCCTCGATTTCCACTGAAGTACCGTGAATCACTTGGTTTACTATAAACGCATCCCCCGTGGGGGTACTAACTCCCATATCAACACCAATTGGAGACACCTCTCTATTTATCAACAAATTTCGTGAAACAAAAGAATGTGTAGCCCTGTGATTTACCAAAATACGTGCAACATGATCAGAAATAGGTAGCGTACCAGCCACCACGCATGGTGCCTCTTGAGCCTCCTGTTTAGTAACAATAAAAATTCTGGCTCGTGGTCTTAGAGGTCGACCACATCTCCTCGAACTACTCCTGTCTTCACTAATTTGTACCTGACCTCCTCCAGATGTAGTAGATGTTTGTCCAAACTCAACCGTATTCTGGCCCGTCTTACCATCTTTTGAGAGATTCAGTCAATTCCTCTAAACGTGTATAGGCTCTCCCACAAAAGGTTGCGTAGGCCACCTATCCTGTCTGCCAGTAGACTGAACGGAAGCTTTACTAGACTAGCCCGACATCTGGGATCTTAACCCAGAACTCCGAGCACCTCTCGATCCAAACCCTCGACTACCTGGCCTCTTCTCCTGTCTGCCAGTAAACTTGACGATAACCCTCGACCAAATATCCTGCCTACATAGACAACCTCATAACTAGGTAGAACCAATCTTCAACTCAAGTATAAGTCATAATGAACAACAACACTATGGGTAGGTTAACTTGGGAACTGCATGAAGCACCATCTG